>WOVY01002827.1:0-370828 GCA_013436015.1 Rhipicephalus annulatus
ACAGTACGTTGATAGCCACAAATCTAGGGAGTCCCAGACACATTCGCAGTGCTTCTCGCTCCAAGACAACTAGAGGTTTCGTTTTATAAGCAGGGCCACCCGAGAATAATATGCAGCCGAATTCCATGATGGGGCGCATGTACATCTTGTACAACGTTATCAAGGTGTGCCTCCGTAATCCATATTTCCGGTTACTTAGGCTTGTGTAGTAAGCCTGAAGCCCGCTGTGCTTTGGTAGTTATATACTCTATGTGTGGACTCCAGTTAAGTTTGTCATTATAAATGATTCCCAAATATTTTATAGAGTCTACTTGCTGGATGGGTTCCTGTTTATATAGAATTGAAATTGAAATGGGTTCTGCAAGCGGAAAATGCCATGAGCGCGCTTTTGTTGACATTTAACGATAACGAAATCGACTGCAAACCAAATTTCTACATGTTAATATATCTTTGTAACTTAAGTTGTAGTGAGTAAATATTACAGTCAGCAGCAAAGAGTGCGATGTCATCAGCAATAAATGTAGACAGTAACTTCTTGATCTGTTGGAATTGGCTCATTAAAGCATTAAATAATATGGAGATAAGACTGCTCCTTGGGGAACTCCGCGCGTTTGTTTAAATCTAGATGAGGAACATCCATCCTTGACGCAGTAGAATTCTCTTGATTTTAAGAATTCTGCCACCCACTCAATAAAATATTGTGGGAAGTTCAATCTCTCTAGCGTATTTAACATATGAAGTGCTCCACACTGTCATACGCCTTGGCTATGTCAAGCGTACTAAGCAGCGTATTGCCTTGTTTTACGCGCGAGCTGTATTCGGCTCGCTAAATCAGCATGGGCACACCAAATTGAGAAATCACTACGAAAGCCGATTTGGTTCGGTTTTATTACTAAATTGTCTGTCATCCAGATACTTACTCGGCTATGAAGGACCCTCTCTACTAGTTTGACCATGTTAGATGTTAGAGAGATTGGTCTGATATTATCGACTGTTAATCCTCCACCCGGATTTTTTAGTATAGGAATCACCTTTGCTATCCTCCAATCCTGCGGCACCCATGAGTTTTTTAAGGAGTAGTTAATAACATTGGCGACGTCTCGAGGCGATAAATTGAACAGAATTTTAATCATGGCTACTGTGATCCCATCTGGGCCAGGAGATGCACAGGGTAAATGTTTAATCACGTTGGATACTTCAGTCTGTGTCACTTCTTCAAAGTCAGACCTTGTCGTAGACTTGTGCCAGTTGTTTGGCACTACTGAAGTGAATCTGCTTCCAGACCTTTACCTATTGCCTCTAAGGTAGTGGTCATTTCTTGTGCCGACAGATTATCACAAGCTACATTAACTGGTGATGGCAAGATTTTCCGAGCTCTCATATATCGGAACAGTGCTTTCATATGTTTAGGCTTCGACAGGTATTCATAATGTCTTTTGTCATAATCTTGTTTAGCTTGAGCTACCGTTCTTTTAAAGCCCGCAGCAATGAATTTATAATCGGCCCAGTTTTTGTGGGGATTGATTATGTAAGAGCTGCTTCCAAGCTGCCTTACGTCGTCGGTGCTCTCTTGTACATTCATCATTCCACCACGGCTATATACTCTTTTTGTGGATTCAACAGTAAATTCGGCTCTTTTGTAGGATCTTTTAATGACTGCGTTTATTTCAGTGCTTTTGTATCATCGCTCTCTTCCGAGTGAATAGCCAGTGCTGACTTCAGGTCATTCCTAAAATTAGTGTAATTTACAAATACTCTTTACATTTGAACAAGATGGAATTATCGGACAAGAAATTTCAAAACTTATCGGTAAGTGGTCACTGTTGGTGCCACAGTCCAGCGCTTTCCAAGAAGAAGTAGTAATGGCTGTGAACTGACAAAACTTAAATCTAAGGCTGACCTGTAGTGAGTACGAATAAATGTGGGGGTTCTCACGTTGAGGCACGTCAGGTCATTAGCCATTGTCCACTCCCACAAGCGTTTCCCACTAAGATCAGTTCTAAAACCCCAACTCGTGTGGTGAGAATTAAAGTCTCCAACTAAAACTTTGTCTTTGCATTATGATTTTGTAGCTAGATCCAAACTTCGTGTGTCTTGAACTCCATCCGGAAAATACATATTGACTAAGTGAAAGGAGTGCAGTTGGGCAGTGTAATGTCTACTGCCAAAATTTCGCATTCTGGCGACATATGTTTGTATGAGCATTTGACTTTCATACTAATTCTATTATTAATAAAGAGAGCTAGACCCCCACCTCTCGATGGACGGTCTAATCGAAAGGATTGGAAGTTATTTAAATGGAACAAATTATGTACAGATAGCCATGTCTCTCGTAATGCTATAATATCAGGAGCGAATTTAGAAGTCAAGTATACCAAATCCGTAGATGCAGAATGGATTGATCGGCAATTCCAATGGAGAATCTTAAGCGACCCTATGGTTTCGAAAGAGCTGCTTCCGCTATAGCTTTCTCTAGAATGCCTTCCTTCAAGAAATCCCTCTTCGAAAGGCTCTCCTTTTCTTTCAGATACTTTTTGTTCTTAGTTTGTTTCGGTGAGTTAGTTTTCTTTGACACAGGGGATCTAGATCTCTTCAGGGACCTAGGGTCCAAATCCATGTCATCGGAATCTATTGTATATGTAGCTTTGTCCTCACTTACACTCTGTATATCTACTGCAGAGGGTGCTGTAGACGGAAAATACGAGGGTGCGGTTTCAGATTCCTCATTTTGGCTGTGGACGCCTATTGCAGAGGCTCCTGCTGGCGGATAATACGATGGCGCAGTTTCAGATTCACCGTCAGCTATTGGTCGTGAACTCTCAACATGTTGGGATACTAGGCCTGACTCTCCCGTTGTACCAAATATGCGAGTCATCTGGTTAGCCAAAATTTGAGATAGAGAATCGCAAAGGTTAGAAGTCAGTCGTTCCATGGCTTTTTCTAGAGCCTTTTCTATGGCCTCCGCTATATTCAGGGAAATCAACCCATTTATTAACGAGAGATGTCGTGCTGCAACACTGGCATACCCCTGAGTTCTAGTCTGTATTTCCGCTAGGGCTTCTCGTCGAGAACAGCGCCTACGCCCTATAATTTCAAGAATTTGCATTCTCGAGCCTTTGCTGAACAATCAGGATTATCTGCACAGTGTTGTTCGTTGCAGAGACAACATTTCTCTTCTTTAGCTTTGCAGTAATTTGTTTCGTGGTTGTCACCACACACTCGGCATCTGAGTTCTGACCTGCATCCTTTAAGAGTGTGACCGTATCGCCAGCACTTCGTACACTGGAGTGGTCGCGGTGATAGCGGTTCCACTCTGTATATTAGTGGCCATGCCTTGATTTCGCTTGGGAGATTCGCTCCAGCAAAGGTTACAATTACCGACTCAGTCGGCGTCTTCTGCTTCTCTACTAGCCGTGCACACCTATAAACGGAAATAGCACCAGTCACGGCAAACATCTCTAATACCTCAGACGGAGTCAAGTTAACATCGACACCGCGAACAATACCTTTCACACATGCCAGATGCGGGGGAATAAAGGCGCTCATCGGATTGGTCGCGAAACTCGAGCACTTCAATAGGTCTTGGACACAGAGCTGATCAGATGAAAAACATAGAATACCACCTCTGCCGAACTGGCGGACCTCTGTGATGCTGTGGAAGTGATACGTCGCAGCTCTAAGCTCCGCCTGAATCACTTTCGGATTCTTCATCCTAATGAAGCCGTCATTGCTAGGGACGAGGGCCACAGGAACTGCGGGAATGCCGTTGCGTAGAAACTGATCCACTGGTATTTCCTGTGGCGAAAGTGAAGCAGACCAGAGGCAAGCCCCTGGTCCAGGTGAAGAAAACTGCATCTAAGTGAACTTTCTGTCGCTAAAAGCGCTTACGTAGCTGTAAAAGCTCTATAGGAACACCTAATAAAGACAAAGAAACCACAGCCACTACACAAACTTAGGCCAAAACCCTAGAGCAAGCACGACCAGCTACTTGCGTGTTCGAGCGTTCCGAAGTTGTGCTCGATAAACAAGAAAAGAAACAAGAAAAAAAAACAAGAAAAGCGCTCCACATAATGAGCCATCTTCGTCGTCTTTGCCTCTCACAGCCTTGGCCGTCAGTGAGAGAATTCTTTCTCTTTTCTGTAATTTCGTAAATATTTGTTATATAAAAGTGAATATAGTGCTTAAATATATTAAAACAGCAATGTTCAATGATAGTTTATGACCATAGATATATGAATGATTACGTATAAATTTTTGAAAAAAGTAAGGTAAAAAAGTACTTTGTCACACTCTGAATGCTCTAAGCAGTTTTATTCTCGTCTCAAGCACGTTCAATCACATTGCTGAAGGCATAAATAAATCCAGAATGCTGTTTTACGGATAATTTCACACTCAGTCATATGTTCTGGCAGCGCCCAGTGTTACGTAGCGCCAAGTTCAGCAAAAAACAGGGGACTTGGAGAGGGCCCTTAGAAGCTGCCTTCTCTCAACTGGCGGAGGGCCGTGGACTTATTGTACGGGCGTGGGCGCAGCTAGAAACTCCAGTGGACCGCCCCTTCCGCGTTTCGTGGGGTGTGTGATCGGTGGCTTCCAGGACCAAACCAAGCCAATTTCATCTAATGTCACGCTAAATCCATGTATTGGCAGATACAGTGCACAAGCTGGGGCTAAATATATCCACAGGAACACCACTCTCCTCAGAGTGTACCATCTCCTGTGTAAAAGTTTGCCTAATTGATTTCGCAGTTAGTTACTAATAGAGCAAAAGGAGGTGCATGTAATTCTAATATTTTGTTATACAAGAGAGAAATGTGAATACCCAACGTAGAGTTTTTTAACTTTTCAGGTAAATGGTCCCACTTCTGAGGTTCAGGACGTGGGTTCGACTCTCAGTCATGGCGGCCGCTATTCGATGAAGGCAAACCACGGAAACACCTGTGCACCTAGATTAAGTTCCCGTTAAAGGATACCAAGGAAGCCTCAAACAATACCAAGTGTCCTACCGATACCTGCCTGACAAGGACATCATGGTTTTGACGCGTAAAATTACAAAAATTATTCATTTATTTAAAATTTATGTTAAACTAATTTTAAACAGTGAATAAACGTGCTTGAGACGAGAATAAAACTGCTTAGAACATCGAGAGTGTGACCAAGTACTTTTTTACCTTACTTTTTACAAAAACTTATACGTAATTATTTATAGATCTATGGTCATACACTATCATTGATCATTGCTGTTTTAATATATTTAGGCACTATATTCCCTTTTATAATAGAAATATTTCCGAAACTACAGAAAAGAAGAAAGAATTCTCTCACTGATGGCCAAGGCTGTCAGAGGCAAAGACGACGAAGACGGCTGATTATGTGGGGCGCGAGGAACGAGGCCACGTAGCGCGTGTTTGAAGGCGTCTGCGGAGCCAATCAGAAGACGAGTCGTCAGCGTTGTCTGGAAAGACGAAACCAGGCTACGTACCACAGCAGCTCTCAGTTACCATTCGATCCCTTCGAAGAAGGCGGTAGCAAGAGTGCTTCCCGGCAAGATGGAGTGCCATTCGGCAAGTACGCGATGGCGGAGCAGAGCTAAAACACCACGAGAAGACGACTTCGACGGGCGCAGCAAGGTACGGCAGGCCGTGGCCACGATGTTTCTGACGCAGCGGCCCCCAAATAGGCGACGATGCGCAACAACACCCCGACCAACATCAGAGGAGCCAAGCCGATGTGGAGGTCTCGCGCAAGATCCCCCCGTGAAGCAGGTTAGCCCCGTTATCAATCTCATTAACGCGAATCACTTACATATGACGCGTTCGTGCCAAATTTTGAATCAGTGAGCCTTGAGAAAGCACACATCCTAAGATTCGATGCTTGAGCAACGCATAAGTAATGTTCATACAAGCTTCACTGCCTCGCTGAACCACATGCTGCACCCAATTTTTCATGCCATATCTTCTTTTTTCTAAATTTCGTCTCCACAGATTTTGCATATATCTTGGTGGCATTGGTAAAGAATAAATGTACGTTCTTAACACCATGCAGGAACTCGTGAAAAGAGTGCTTGACCACGCCTCGTTAAGCAAGCGCCGTGCTCCTGTGTCCTACCAAGTGCTCACTTGCGTCTACATCGAGGCTATACACGATCCACAGCAGCCGCAATCGCCGGAGGAAGACTTGGAAGGAGAAAGTAGTTCAAGTGAACACACTTTCACCGCCTTAGCGGAGCCGTTGTCAAGTCAAGCATTAACTCGCCTGCCAAGGAATCCTATGCTGCGCCGAACGGTCTATGAAATACGCCTTCTGTAGCCTGTTCGCCAGCGACCCCATGATCTGAACCATTTGTATGGCCTGTATATAGAAACTGTCGGGCTATTTATATATATTTTTCTAATATTGCTTATAAAGTCATATTGAAGCGTCATTTTCATCCTACTTTATTGAAGCATCAATAAAACTTCGGTTGTGTTTTGTTGGTGCGTAGCTTTAGAGGTGAAGAGTTCAGCGCAAATTGGGGCCGACCACAGAGAGATGACACAGTGCCAGTGCTTGTGTCACCCATTTGCAGCCCGTTCTTATTTTCTTCGAAAGTCGACGCCTTAAAAATATTGAAGCAGTGTTCACGTGAAGTTTTCTGTTCATATCTTAATGATAGGTCGCTGTAGCAATGTGGAGTATTCAGTGGCTCTAGTGGCGACTTATTCTGACGTTGTGCTGTGTTTAAAGCAGGGTAAACAATTTTTGCTGTTACTCAGATGCAAATAAAACAGTGCCATAAATACAAGCAACGCAAAAAACGTTTGGGGGCCCAAAGCTTCACATTTAGGAGTTTAATAGTTGAATGCGGTAGGAATATTTTGTTGCTAGGGCGTATACTTCAAATACTGAGGGCATGACACTTTTTCGAACTTGTAAAGCAACCACTACGTGACCTTAAGAAAACAGGCGCAGTAGCGTGTGTGCCTTTAGTAGTGGGTTACTTACTTTAAACCATGAAGTCATTATGATAATAGCATGTTCTCGCGCCTGATTGAATGGGTGCTTGTACCACTCATGATTACTGCAATATTTTATGTTTTATTGTGAAGCATGTGTACAGGCTGCGTGCGTATGTAAAGTATATGAAAGTTAATTTCACTGCATTTTCAAGCAGCGGAAGTTATTTTGGATTAAGCAATAGTGGTTAACGATTTAGAGTACTAAATAGGAATTAACAAGCAGACACGTGGCCGTGTGCTAGAACATCCACTTGCCACGCAAACGCTCCACCTTCAATCTCAACTCTGGCCCAAAATTTACCATTATTATTATTTATTTTATTTGCATCGTTTTTAGTTTTTCTGTTAAGCATAAGATTATTTTTCGCTGCCAACCAACGATGCCGACACCTGAATTTCTGAGAAACAAGATTTTTGACACTGTCATGTTAAAATGCACTATATAGACGCATGGACTTTCTCACCACCTTGGGTCAATAGTAAGCAAAAACTCCAGATTTTTTGGTCACGGTTGACATCAGGCGTAGTCCATGGTAGGAGTGTGGCAGCTTGGGCAAGTTGGTAGGACATGACGATACTTATAGCACGAAAACAGAACGACGACAAAGAGACATGAAGGACACGTGTCTTTCATGTTCTTCTTATCTCTGTATCGTCGTTCGGTTCTCGCGCTATAACTATCGCCATGGTAGAAGGCGTGCAACCGTCAATCTATCGATTGCGAAATGGACGGCGCTTTCTTGCCACGCGCGACTGCCAAAAATGCTTACAATGCGAAGCCGATGCCCGAAACTGTTGCCGCTCGTTTCGTCGTGGCCCGCAAGCTCTGTTCTTTCACTGGAAGCATGCTCGAGATCGGTGAAGTGTGGCAGCGCATGAGCAAGGACACGGGGTTTTATTTCACATTGTGCAGGCTTCCTTCAGCGCCGGAAAAAATTAGTGCGAAATATGTACAACTTAACAGCCTAATAGATCCTACTGGAATGCCTTCTGAGACAAAACGAAACGCACTTGGCCCTAAAATGGATATTAAAAATTTTGCGAAATCGAAACTACAGCAGCGCAAAATAGAAGTCACACTCGGCCAAGGCGGCGCCTGCCATATATATATATATATATATATATATATATATATATATATATATATATATATATATATATATATATATATATATATATATATATATATATATATATATATATATATATGAGGAACGTATAGTGTAAACTAAGAGCTCGTGTTTATTGTGTTTTACACAAAATAATGAGATCTAACACAAGACAATAATGCCAAGTAATATATAGGAGAATATACTGGACTCAATAATAACTTAAATATGAAGAAAGAAAAGTGGGTGAAAGGATACCTTGCCGTGGTCAGGAACCGAACCTGCGATGTTCGAATAACGCGTTCGATGCTCTACCACTGTGCTACCACGCAACTATCCCCCAACCACTTTATTGGGTTTTATATGTGAATCGAAACGTAAGAGTGCCAGTCAGCACCACCAGTAGCCATGGACACGAGTGTGGACCACTTTTTTGAGACTCTTTGGCGTCACGTAGCACGTGAATTCATTACGAGCGCGCAGCTGACCAATAGTACCTCGTATACAATCTGACAGCATCAAGCCTTCCACTACAAGAGACTCGCTAGTGAATTAAGGAAACAAGTGTATACTTAAGGGCTTCTTTTTTGTGTTTTACACTATAATATTGAGATCGAACAGACAATATAGCCAAGGAATGTATTGGGGAAGATACTGGACCGAATTCTAATGTAAATATGAAGAACGAAAAGTGGAAGAAAACAAAACTTGCTGTGGGCAGGAGGCGAACTTGAGGCCTTCGAATAACGCGTTCGAAGTTCAACTCTGAGCTATACCACGGCAGCTACACCCCTAGCCACTTTATTTGGTTTTATATATTAATTCAAACGTAGGACTGTCAGTCAGCACCAGCCGTAGCCATGGCCGCCAGTGTGGCGCACACTTTTGAGCCTGTTTTGGTGTCACGTAGCATGTGAACATATTGCGAGTGGGCAGCTGACTAATAGTATCTCGTATACACCCACTTTTATTTCTCCATATTTACATTACAGTTAGGTGTGATATCTTCCCCTATAACCGAGCGAGTTAACGTATAAACATTTGCTATTATACAAGAAGCGTTAGCCGCAACAAGCTGGTTCAGCCAGGAACCCGGCAAGCACGAGCCACACGGATGTCAATGTCTTGTTTCACGCATTCACACAGATGGCGCCACTAAGCTCAGGTACAATATATATATTTATTTTTGCACAAAATGCACGTGCTATGCGAATTTGATGAGGTGTAAGCCTCAGGAGTGAAACTTCACTATGTATCACTGGAATGTGCTTAATTTAGCCACCTGGACCCAAAAACCTTAGCTTGATTTTATGTTGTGTGGCCACTCGTTCGTGTGTGCTTTTTATTTTTATATTTTTTGCGCAAAATAGACGTGCAATGCGTAGGTGGAAGTCCGCACACGGACATGTGGTCTTTTTACAACTTATCACTATGGACCAATCATCAGTATATCATGTGTTGTTTGACCTCTGGTTCATGTGTGCACTTTTTCTTTTTCTTTCTCTCTCTTCCTTTTGTCCAGCTGGTCTATGTGTGCACTTCTTTTCTATCTTTTCTCTCTCTCTCTTTCGTTCTCCCGGCTGGACGATAGCATGAAAGCGCATCGGACCCTACTAATTTTGTCTGATGAAGATCGGTCTCCGATCGAAACGTCACCATTAAGCAGTTTTTTATTAGGGAATACCTATTTTGGTCGCGCTCATATATATATATATATATATATATATATATATATATATATATATATATATATATATATATATATATATATATATATATATATATATATATATATATATATATATATATATATATATATATATATATATATATATATATATATATATATATATATATAGGGAGAAGTGACTTTATTGACGTTTCGGCTGCGGGTCTGGCCTTCATCAGAATACAGTTTATGGCACGAGTGCTGTTTATATACATGTGCATATCAATAGGATACAAATATGAAAACCAGCATGAAAGGCGATATATGGGCATATATATATGCAAGCCACACCATCTGAAGGGCACCTGATACACGAGTAAAAAGATATTGCTTCCATGTGCGAGCACGTGGCGAGCACGTTAATTACAAATAAAAGATAAAACGCATAAAAGATAAAGCACATAACATCGGGATTGAGGGTAAAGTTTGTTGGTTCTCAGCTTTATACAATCTTGAATCAGAGGGAAGAGAGAAAAAGAGGAAAAAAACGAAAGAAAAAAAAGAAAAAAGAAAAAAAGAAGAAAAAAAGAAGAAAAGGAGAATATAAGGTAGACTCCCCCGGGCGCCCCCTTTCACTTTTCCTTCACCTTTCCCCTCAATCTCTCTCCCTTTTCTCCTTTTCAGCTTAAGGATGTGTGTGTGTGTGTGTGTGTGTCGAACGTGTGATCGACCTATAGGAGTGAATTTTATTGACCAACAAATTGACAAAATAAATATGGTATATTTTGTCAATTTTTTGTTTATTTACAAACGCACGCACACACACGTACACTATCTAGAGCATGCAGAACAACTGTTCCTTACTCATTTGTAAAGTTTCTTCAGATTTATTTGTACTCATAGGAACACCTGTCTTAATAGAATGTAGTTTTTGATAAAAGTGTGTGCCGCTTTCACAAGTATGGTATTCAGCACAATTTCAGGGTGATGACCACTGCAAGAGAAAACAAAATTTTTCGTTTTAGAGAAATGTCGTTTGAGACCGACACAAGAAGCGATATTTGCTATTTTGCTCTGGGCCCTCTCTAAGTGGTGCGTAGAAAGGAAGGAAGGAAACTAGGCGGAAGAGAACGGCAGGGAGGTGAACAGGCCTATATGTAGCCGGTTTGCTACCCTGCGCATAGGAGGGGGAATGGGAGAGATCAAAGATAGAGAGGGGAGAGGAAAAAGAGATAAACACAGCACATTCGGCAGCACACGCGAGCACTCAGTCATAGTCCAGTCTTGTGTTTCGCGGTGTGTGACATTGCTGTTACAGCCGCGCTGTCAAGTCCGTGACGCGTAGGAATTTCGAAAGAGTTTTTGTCGCCTTCTGTTGCAATGCCTTCTCTCGGGCACTTGAAAGAATAGTGTCTACAGACATTTGGCTCTTGTGGATGCGCGCAAGAATGGACGCCAGTGACTGTCTCTGGATGTCATACAACGGACAGTCGCACAGGATGTGGCGTAGCGTCTCTTCGCAACGACAGGCATCGCAGAGAGCGTTGTTGGCCTTTCCTATGACAAATTAATAAGATTTTGTAAATGCCACTGCTAGCCATAAGCGATGAAGAAGGGTGGCCTCGCTTCTGTTGAGACCAGTGGGCATGCGGAGAGCCATCAAAGAGGACCACTGGTGTTAACGATTCATTTCGTTGCTTGGTGGACACTATATTGAGAACGTGATTTCACGCGCAAGTCGTCGAAGATTACTGGCAGCATCGGTCCGCGAAAGTGGTATGGCTTCTTTTCGTGTCGTTCAAGAGCTGCCAGCGCGGATGTATGGGCATCTTCGTTCCCTATGACGCCACAGTGACTTGGCAGCCGCTGAGACGTCTCATGCCACCCTTTCTCGTGTGAAGTGTGGAGAAGACATCTTATTTCGAAAACAAGCTGTTCGTATGGCCCACGATGCAGTGCTGAGAGCACAGATTGTAGCGCAGCACTTGAGTTGCTGAAAATCGACCATTGTTGTGGTGGTTCCCGATGGACCACACAAAGTGCAGCGCGCAAAGCAGCTAGTTCCGCTGCTGTAGAGAGTAGTTGTTCAGCACGGGTGATGAAAACTCAGATTTCTTCCGGATCCCTGGTACACTAAGATGCACTGTGGGTCGAATAAGACACCAAGGGGGTATCGATGGTTTAGATGCAGGAGTGAAGCCCGAAGGAAGTTTCTCGTTGTACTTCACAATCATTTTAGCGAATGATACTTGGCGCCTCTCTGAATATGTACACTGTCTCATAGAGTTTCTCAATACACTAGAGGAAACTCTGGCGCTAGTGTCTATGGGAGCTGCAGCACACGGCGCTTCAGCGAGCTAAGGAATGGTGGGTAGTACACACATTTGTCTAATTTTCGTACTTCTGGCCTGCTTCTGGCTCCGTGTGTGTCCGTGTGGCTTGAAGCTGTTTTTTCATGAAAACACAAATTAGCAAATGTTCGCCGTTTGTGCTTCACAACCATATTCTTTTAGGCTTACCATTTCGAATCAAGTCACTAAGTTGAAAAGGGTTTGTTTTTTCTTTCTAAACAAAACTGAAACACAGCAGGGTGATTCCACGAGAGATCGACACGGGTCCAAAAGGTAATTTTTTAAATTTCATTGAGTATTTTATATTTCGTGCACCTTTCACCAGGTAGCCCGAAAGTATCAATTTTCACCAACACGGTGGCACCAACTTCGTCACCTGTCATTTTCGAAAATTGCAGATGCTATAAAAAGACAAATATTTTTGTTTTAAGGAAGATATTTTTTACCTGAAATGCATGTCTAATGAAGAATGAATTCATATGGTTTGAAGTTTGTATACCATAAGAAAATAGCTTTTAAAAATGTCTAATTTTGCGACAGTTTAAAATAAGTTACTTATCCCCCTTTTTCTTTTTCTCCGAAAGTAATGCAAGCAGCGTTTATAAACTTGACACGTTTAAAGGACATAATGCGTTAATTAGGTACATAAATTATTGCTGTCGTAGGAAAAATGTAAATTTTTATATATTGCCTCGAAATCCTCATACTGGCAAAAGTGTACTCCACTGAAATTTGAATAATAAAAAACCCCACTTCGATTTTTCTTAAAATTTCGTAAATAGACAACCGAAGGCCATCATACAGTAATATAGAAAAACATGTTGCATTATTTTGTTTTTTGCGACAATATTTGTGGTAAAAATCAGAGCTTTTTGAAAATGCGCTTATAAGATAAGAAATTTAGAAATCGGAACGGAAAAGCGGCAATAACCTTCAAACGCGAGTAAACGTGACCGCATTTGGTGAAGAAAGGCTGTTTTAGCAGGAGTAACTATTTTGAACACGGTATTCTACAGTATCTGAATTCACTCTTATACGCGGAGCACTGAGACTTCTAATATATGGTGCCTCTTCATTACTGACACACAGATGGAGCTGCTCTGACGGCCATGTGTTTGCAACACGTTGGGTAAGAGAATTGAATGTTGAATGAGTTCATAAACGATTCATAACAAATTGTTATCATTTGGGGCACGAAGACTGCAGACTGCCGCGTTAGGCTGAACAACACGCTCTAGGGCAAGTTGTCATCCGTCGTCTGCTGTACAGATGAATTGCTGTGCGCCGCATCTCGGAGGCAATGCTTTAGATAATATGGTTCAAAGTAGGGACAAAGATTACGCCTCCCGTAATTTTATCGACAAAAACATTGTGAAATTCATTTTAATGTACTATACTTCAGTTTTGCATTCGCACTGTGGATACTTGCGCACGCTGTTTTACGTCTGCTCTCATTAAAGGTGAGAGACATAAGAACAGACGACAGATAGATCACTTTCGTGCTGCTGGTTCACGCATAGTTGCATTGCCAGTAATTTCAGCCTCAAGGAGCGTGGCGATGGCTGACCACTTCAGCCGGTTAGAGTTTTTTGTTCAGATTACCTCATGTTGCATAAAAAGAAAATACCTTATCAAAGAAACTTCCGCAAGGTCGAAGACATCGGCCTGTTTGCCCTCCAGAAGCTTTTGCCGAAAGCTGCCCGCCATGCACATAACAACAACCACCTCTGCCAGAACTGCTTCAGACGGCTCAGAGATATGCTGCCTTCGTCTAATGGCTTCTCAGCTGAAACAGCTGATGAGTTTTTTGCCGGAAGAAGAAAAATGCAGAAGTCAAGAGCGTTGCGTAAACACGCCTTAAGCATTGTCACATATGCCACTGGAGAAGCTGCATGCGCAAAATAGCAAAGTTCGTGCAGAGCCAAGACAACGCAGCAATTCTACAGTAACCGTGAAATGCCACCGTAAAGTGTGTAACCGCTACTTTCAACCATCAGATCTACAATGCAGTATGTGTGCCCAGTGGTTCAAGAACTTTAAGCAAGGCTATGAAGCGTGTTCTTCGTATCAAGAGCACATGCATTTGTTCACGCTGTTGCCGAGCGATATAGAGCGCCGAAAACTCCAGGCGCTTATACTAAACTTGTCAGCCTACATGATATACAGATCCCGACGCTGACGCGCAAAACACGGTATATGGTTTGCACCAAATTCGGTAAAAAGGACACGGCTGAACCCACTGAACGTGCAGGCAGCTATGGCTTACTACTCCAAAGATGAGTATAGCTGCTTTCGGCAGAGTCCCAACAAAAAGATGTAGTATCTGTTATCAATGACGGAAAAAAGGAGCTTGTTTCGAAAAGGTTTATGACCCGTTCGGTGCGAGAGGCTTACCGTCTCTTTAGAGAAGCTAATCCGAACACGTCTATTGGGCTCTCAAAGTTTTATTCCCTGAGGCCGAAGTGGGTTCTTCTTGCACCACACCAAGAAGTGTGCCTTTGTATATACTGTGCTAATGCCACGAAGTGTGTTTCTGCCCTACAAGACGTCACGATGGTGCCTTCACGGCGGACATCTTGAAAGAACTAGGTCTTTGCAGCTCCCCTACAAGTGATTGTTTTTTAGGCCATTGTGACTATTGTGCTAAGGAGGACGCTCTGACAGCCACATGATTAGGAATCCCTGAATATATTGAGGTAGCCATTGCAGTATAGGAAAATGGCGATCTTGTAAAAAAAAACAGCCCAGGGAAGTGCTTTTCTGCGAGAGCTAAGTCTATGGTTCGTGAAGTGGATTAGCCATGATTACATAAGATACATTCAAGAATCAGCAATACGCTAGTCGAAAGAGAACCAAGAAAAATAATCTTGCATTTTTCACTTTGTTTTCGCCGAAAATTGGGCAGCCATTTTACCGAATGAAGTACAGTCGTATCACTGTCACAAAAGACAGGTGTTTATATTCACGTGTGTCGTCAGAAGGAAGCAATCAATTCAAAGTTTTGCCGTCATTAGTTATGACACATGCCATGATGCTGCACATGCCTGTTTTACTCTACAAATAATCCACAACTATATGAAGGAACAACTTAAGCCTGACACGCATGTTACTTATGTTTCTGATGGTGCATGCAGTCACTTCAAAAACAAGTACCAGTTGTTCGAGTTATGTCAGAAAGGTCGTATATCAACAAAGTGGATTTTTTCGGCACCAGGACATGACAAGAACTCTTGTGATGGCGTTGGTGGCCTACTAAAGCATCAGACTACGCCCTACAACCTATGAGCGGCAAGCTCAGCTGTGGTTATGTCAGCATCCCAAATGGTGGCGCAAATGGGCGCGAAGCTCAAGAATGTAGAGCTGCTGTGTCTAATGCAGACGAACTAAAACATTCAGTCAGTTTAAGAAGAGCCAGTGGAAATTGTTGCCACGAGTTCCACGCATATGTGTGCACGTTCTTGGCATGTTTGGCTAAGCACATCTGAGAGTACTGATCGTGGTCGTGTTTTGTTAGCGTCACGTACTGCTAAATGTGATCTGCAAAAGATGCAGCCATTTTGAGCGCATCTCTTGTTTCACGCAGTCACCACTAAAATACCAGTGTGCGGGCACTTCAAGCGCATATGTTTTTTCTAGCGAGACCCAACACTTGCGTTGGAACATTTTCATGTTCGAGTTTATCTGCAAATATAGACAGATGTTTTGCAACTGAGTTACAGTGTCGAAGATTTCCTCCATTAGGGCTTTGTTATCAGGAGCATAAATGCACCTTCATGTGTACGTATTTGTCACAGTGCTAAAACAGCCTTTCTTTACCGAATTCAGTCACGTTTATTAACGTTTGAAGCTTATTGCCGCTTTTCCGTTCTGATTTTTAGATTTATCGACTTATCAGCGCATTTTCAAAAAGCTCTGATTTGTACCACGAATATTGTCGCTAAGAACAAAATAATGCAACATGTTTTTCTATAGTACTGTATGATGGCCTTCTGTTGTATATTTGCGAGATTTTAATAAATATTGAAGATGGGGTTTTTTATTATTCAAATTTCAGTGGAGTACACTTTTGCCAAAATGAGAACTTTGAGGCAATATATAAAAGCTTACATTTGCCCTACGGCAGCAATAACTAATGTACCTAATGAACACATTATATCCTTAATACGTGTCAAGTTTGAAAACGCTGCTTTCATTACTTTCGGAGAAAAAAAATGGAGAATACGTAACTTATTTTAAACTGTCGCAAGATTAGACATTTTTAAGAGCTATTTTCTTAATGTCTACAAACTTGAAACCCTATGAATTCATTCTTCATTAAACATGCATTTCAGGTAAAAAATATCTTCCTTGAAACAAAAATATTTGTCTTTTTAGAGCATCTGCAATTTTTGAAATTGACAGGTGACGAAATTGGTGCCTCCGTGTTGCTGAAGTTTGATATTTTTTTTCTCGTAAGTTATGCCGTTAATCATAAAACGAACTTGACTTTCGGGCTACTTGGTGAGAGGTGCACGAAACATAAAATACTCAATGAAATCTAAAATATCAACTTTTGGACCCGTGTCGATCTCTCGTGGAATCACCGAGCAATAAACGAAGCCGCAAGTACGATTCGCCGCCCTCAAGTACGAAGACTAAGCAAATGTGTGTACTACCCATCATTCCCATGGTCGCTGAACGATCGCAGCGCCAGAGTGCCCTCTAGTTAATTTTTGGGAAACTCTATGCACTGTCTGAATATTTCTCGTGCAAAATAAGAAGAGACAGTTGTTTCAGCACGGGCGATGAAAGCTCAGATTTCCTCCGGCATTCGGCACTAGCTGTCACTAGCTGTCACTCGACACGCGTGTCAGATAAAGGTTCGCGTTGATCCTGTTCTGCGCTGCTGCTCACGGGTTGGAACGGCTTGAACGACGGGCATCGGGATTGCACTTGAGTTTAACGTTTGCTTCTTTGTTGTTTTAGTGCTTTTTGGCAGTTGTTTGTGGTTTGTGCCATATGATTTTCTGAGTTCAAGCGACTAAGGCTATTTAGATGTCGGTTTCTTCGCCTGGCCAAGGGCCTTCTCCTTGGCTGGCATCTATACCGGTCAAGGATTGGCCGATTGATTCTTTTCTTTGCAGTGGGGTTATCAACGTCCCCGTGGCTCTGGTACCGACCAATGGAGGTACGATACCTATGAAGAACCCGAAGATGATTCAAATGTAGCTTCGGAAAGCCACAACACACTATCAAAAGATCACTGAGGTCCGGAATTTCGGTCGTGGTGGTATTTTGTGCTGCTCTGCCGATCAGGAGTGCGTCCGAGAGCTTCTCAACTGTTCCAAATTTGCAGCGCAGCCGGTGAGCCCGTTTATTCCAGCGCATCTTGCATGTTCGAAAGGCATAGTCCGCCGTGTAGATACGAGCCTGACCCTTGCAGAAATTCTTGAGTTATTTTCAGTAGCAGGTGCAGTGTCAGTATACAGGTGCACGCGTCTGGTTGACAATAAAAAATCACCTACCGAATCGGTCATAGCAACCTTTGCGGGAACGATACGACCATCTGAAATTAAAGCTTGGCCTCTTATATATAAGGTAGAGTCTCTATCCCCTAAGCCACTGCAGTGCTTGAATTGTTGGAGATATGGCCACAGCGTGAAAGGGTGCAGATCAACTGCCAGATGTCGACTATGCGGAGAAAATCACGACAGCCGTAAGTGCAACTCGACGGAAGAGAAGTGCTGTTTATGTCATGAAGCGCATCCTGCACACTCTTTAGATTGTGAGGCGAAAGAACGAGAAGTTAAGCTGCTGAAAATTGTGGAACGCAGGCGCTGCTCCCGGAGGGAAACTGTGACTGAATTACAAGAACGCTCGAAAGGTTACGCAAGCGTAACAGCACGACATACCACTGCTACGGATGCATTGTTAGCAAAATATATAGCAGAGGCTGTAGAGAAGGCAACGGAAAAGGCGATGGAGCATCTTGCCAGCAGTATTATTGGAGTCGTGGCTGAATTGTTAACATCTCAGTTGACCCAAATCATTGCTTCAGTGTCTATGAAAAATCAGACTTCACAGGATTTGGAGGTTTCAAATTGTGCCGGGACAGAGAGAGAGAGAGAGAGAGAGATAAATAGAGAGGAAAGGCAGGGAGTTTAACCAAGCTTGGCTCGGTTGGCTACCCTACACTTGGGGTGGAGGAAAAGGGGAATAATAGAACGAAAAGAGACAGAAAAGAAGAGGAGTAAGAAAGAGAAGCATAAATAGTCAGCTCGAAACTACACAGCACGGCCTCGCACAGTTCTTTCACAAGCGGTCGTGAAGTTTGGTGTTCCTTAAAAAGTACAAGAGGGCTTTCGTGGCTTTGCGCGTATGGGAAGCCGTCGGCCAAGGTCCCAGAATCTTCTCTTCTGTAAGCGGCCGTGAATCCAGCTGACAGAGCTTGGCTTCCATAATACGTCGTTCGGTCTGGTATGCTGGGCAATGACATAGAATGTGCTCAAGCGTTTCCTCGCAGGCGCAGATGTTGCATGCCGAATTACTCGCCATTCCAAGGAGACGAGAGTACGAATTCGTAAACGCCACGCCCAACCTCATGCGACACAGTAAAGTTTCAGCGCATCGTGGGAACCCGGATGGCAAACGAAGTTGCAAGTTTGGGTCGATCGAATACAGGTGCGTGTTGGAGAAACCCTGCGTATTCCATTGTAGGGGAGATATACGGCGAGCAAGTGATTGTAGCAGCCTTGCAGCGTCCGTTCTCAAGAGTGGTATGGGCGTGCGCTGGTCTTGGTCATGAGCCGATCGAGCAGCTTCATCTGCGCGGTCATTGCCAACGATTCCGCAATGACTCGGCAACCACTGAAATACAATATCGTGACCTTCCGCGAGCGCTTCGTGGTAGTCGTGCCTTATCTGATATACTGATTGTTCATGTAGCCCGTGCTGCAGAACAAACCGTAGTGACTGTAAGGCTGACCTGGAGTCGCAAAAGATGGCCCATTGGTTAGGTTCCTGGTGAAGAATGTACTTTACTGCACCTTGAAGTGCTGCGAGCTCTGCTGCTGTCGACGTCGTGGTGTGAGAAAACTTGTACTGAAGCAACACATTTTCAGATGGAACAACCACTGCTCCTGTGGAGCTGTTGGAATTAGTGGAGCCATCGGTGTAAAATGTATGCGGTCGAAGTACCTTTCGTCCAACAGACGCAAAGTCAGTTGCTTCAGGGCTAGCGTTGATATGCGTGCCTTCTTAAAGATTCCAGGAACTGATAAGCGCACGTCAGGTTGACGAAGACTCCATGGCGCAGTTGCTGGATGCATGGCAAGTTTGAAGCCAGGCGGTAGTATGTCCTGATGTTTTGTCACGATACCGCAGTACGAAGAATGAGGCCTCCGAGCTGTCAAACACGCTAAATGATGTGACGGTAGCCGTGATAAATGCCGAATGTGCGCTCTCAGCGTCTCGACAATGATGTGCGTTGTGACCGGTTGTTCTTGTGCAATAACAATAGTTGACACTGTCGATGAGCATCTTGGAAGGCCAAGGCATGACAGAAATTCCGATAGCTCCTACACGATGCGCATCTCCTAAAGCAGGACCCTCCAATAAGATACTGCGGGCAGATCCAGAAACCGTATCAGATGACACTGATAAATTCACAGATATGGATGCGGAATCTCATAATTTCTTGAAGCGCGCCATATCTCCCCTATCGAAAAAGTCTTCACAGAAATCAAAATCTAAAAAGTTCTTGTCAAAGAAAGACGTTTTGGAGAACCTCTCCAAAAAAGACTTTTTGAAGAAAGATCTTTTGGATCAAGCAGTCTCTGCGGCTGGTTTATAGAGTCAAAATAGGCTCCTTAAAAGTATTACAGTGGAATTGTCGATCAATAGGGTCGGCTACCACAGATTTATCGTGTATTTCTTCGCAAATTTCCCCAGATATTATTACTTTACAAGAAACTTGGCCTACAAATGGACAAAAATTTTACCTAAAAAATTATCGCTTATTTCGTTTAGACAGACCTAGCAGAGGTGGTGGACTTGCCATTTTTATATCAACTAAATTTAGTCATAGAGCGAAGATTAACTACCTGTTCATGGATTCTAACTATGAAATTATGGTATTAGACATCACTCTGCCAGGCTGTTCCCCTTTTTCTTTTGTTAACGCATACTTTCCGGTAGGAGTACAGGACACGAGATGCTTAGATGCAATGTTAGCTTCCTGCAGGAAGGATGTAATATTAACTGGTGACTTTAATTCACACCACGTGTCTTGGGGTTTCAAGACTGATGTAAATGGAAGGCGCTTGTGGGAATGGACTGTTGATAATAACTTATCTTGTGTAAATTTTCCCACTGTTACGTTTATTAGGAGACAATCAAAGTCGGCGATAGATCTGACCTTTTGCAGCTCCTCACTAAACATTTCGTTGTGGAAAACATTAAATTGCGCAACAAACAGTGACCACCTTCCTATTAGCTTTGATATTAACTTTCCCGGGATATATTTATCTGGTAAAATTGGCTCATTTGTAAATTATGAGCGTTTACAAAAAGACTTAAAGCCTACTTTGGTTCTTCGCAAGGACATGCAGGAAGACATTCGCGCTATGAGTCTGTGTGCGGTACTGAGAAGAGCAATAAAAAAGTCAACTGTTTCAATAACTTCAGGCACAGGCGGGTCGTTTAGCCCTTGGTGGAACGCTGATTGTACGAGGGGGTATAGAAAACGAAAAGCGGCGTGGAAGCAACTTATCCACTACCAATGCCCAAAAAACTGGTGTGACTATAAATACGTGGCAGCAGATTTTAAACGCACAGTACGCAAAGCAAAAGATGACTATGACACTAACAAATTTAGCTATCTTTCAAAACCATACAACAGAAAGGCGCTTTTTAGATTTTTGCGTTCGAGAAAAATGATACCACCATCAGACAATATTGATTCTTCAATTCTATCGCCTAGCGAACTCACTGAAATCTTAGAAAATGTTGCTAAAGGATTACAAGAAAGATTCAGATCAACAATGCCAAGACACATAGTAAAGCCAATTGCAGGGGAGGAGTTCAACGAGGTGACATTAGCGGAACTAGCGGGTGTAGTGAGGCACTTACCTCCTACAGCACCTGGACCAGATGGAGTAACTTCAGCAATGATAAAAGTACTATATGACATTTCCCCCCCCCCATGAACTCTGTAATATGGTTAATTACTCTTTGAAAAATTCTTGGATTCATTTATATGTTTCTGCAGATGACATTGCTTTCTTTGCGACAAACAGTGATCTGCAATTACTTTATCAGACATTACAGAATTACCTAAACATGATAGAGGAATGGCTTCGAAAAATTGAAATGTCTCTAAATGTAAACAAAAGCGCGCTTCTAGCGTTCTCGTTCACGGATCCTGTCAACATCTCCTAGATGTATGGCACAGAGCAGATTCCCCAGGTGGATTCACTTAAATACTTAGGCATCATATATAACAGCTCGTTAAATTGGAAAAGCCACATCGATCGCATTGCGTCCAAAGCAGCAAGAGCCATGGGGTGGTTACGCAAGCTCAGCAACATAAAAAGGGGGTTGCGAAGAAATACATTGGTAATGGTCTATATAATGTACATTCGTCCTATCATGGAATTCGGCTGTGTCTTATTTTCGGGCAGTGCGACATATAAAATGAGACCGCTAATACTATTAGAAAGGGAGACTTTACGACTGTGCCTTGGACTGCCCAAGTTTGTTGCTAACAATGTGCTATACATGGAAACGCGTCTACCGTCATTGTTGAATAGATTCAAAATGCTTACTATCCAAACATTTTTAAAACTATACACTGTGCCCCAAAGAGCATCATTTTCTGCTTTTATTAAAGAACCAAGTTTATTTTTTGAAACTTGGTGGTCACCATTCCACTACCCACAGATCTTGTTCGTTCAAGCGCTGCTAGAACCACTGAACGTCAAAATCAAACATATTTTCACAAGAGACGTTAACTTATATCTTAAGATAGAATTTGAGAATATTTTTCCCTCTAACGCAAAGCAAATGCCATTTCAATATTTAAATGATTGGCTGCAGGATTACTTGGCGCATGTGAACATGAACAACATAATTGCGACCGATGCATCCGTATCAAATGAAAAGGCTGGGGCAGGTATCTTCTCACGTTCCCTTGACTGGTCCTTTTCGGTTAGACTCCCAGATTACACACCAATATTCATAGCAGAATTATTTGCTATTGTACTGGCACTACGAAAACTTCCTTTGGGCGAATCGGAAGCAGTCGTAATTACAGATTCTTTTTCAGTATGTGCTGCTCTGTCTTCAGGAGCCAACTTAACACTTATGCACATGTTTCGACAACTCATACCGACAAACTTGAAAAAACTGCAGCTCTTATGGGTACCAGGTCATCGTGGCATATATCTCAATGAGATGGCGGATGCACTAGCCACAGTATCTCTTAGCGGTCCCATTATCCCTATTTTGCCTGATACAGCTTACACGACAGCAATAAGGTTTAGAAACCTCTGTTTGCGTGAATACGACCGCTACTCATTGGATAAATATCGAGATTTCGCACATCTAAGATGCCGCTGGAATAGACAGTGGTGTGCAGCACGGCACTTGGAAGTTACTTTTACAAGATTGCGTTGCAGAATTCCTCAACTGAATTATTATTTGCATAAAGTTGGTCTAAAGGCGTCACCTTTATGTCGGACTTGCGAAGAAATGGAAACGATAGATCACTTCTTGTTCTGTCGCCGGTATTCTCATCAACGGAAAAATTGGGATTAGAATTAAATGTGGCAGTAATTTTGTCGTTTGGCAGCATTAAATTCGGTTATAGCCACAGGGACGTCTGCTCTGTGGTATTTGAATACATAATTGAAACAAAGCGATTGCCATGTTAATCTGCATATATATATATAGTCTAGTAGATCCTCCGTGAGCGGTCACAACGTGGTTTATTTCGACGTTTCGGCCTAGAGTCTGCCCTTATATATATATATATATATATATATATATATATATATATATATATATATATATATATATATATATATATATTGTACCGAAGCATAGTGGCGCCAGCTCTGTGCCAGCGTGAAAGAAGACGTTGACGTCCGTGTGTGGCTCGTGCTTGCCGGGTTTCTGCCTGTACCAGCTTGTTGCGGCTAACGTTTCCGGAATAATAACCTGTGTTTTTACGCAACCTTGCTCGTTGCATTTGGTGGAAACGTGCTGGGTAACGTCCTGGAGCTCCGCAGCCGTAAGCTACCATCTCAGTCCACGATGACCGAGCGCGTCGATCCCCCACAAGGCTCTTCCACGCTGCCACCCGTCATGTGTTCTGATGTACTTCGTCTGCGTGACCCACCAGTATACAACGGCACTGAAGATCAAGATGTCGAGGACTGGCTGGCAGAGTACGAGCATGCCAGCGCGATTAACAAGTGGGATGACCCTGCGAAGCTGATTCACGTCATCTTCTACTTGACGGATTTGGCCCAGCTATGGTTCACCAACCACCAAGCCGACATCCCCACCTGGTCGGTTTTCAAAGAGGCCGTCACCTCGTTTTTCGGTCGTCCAGCCATGCGTAAGCTTCGCGCTGAACTGGGACTGCGGGGACGATTTCAGCGAAATGGTGAGAGCTTCACAAGCTACATTGAGGATGTGATCAGCCTCTGTAGGCGAGTTGATGCCAGGATGACGGAGGCTGACAGAATAAAGAACATAATGAAAGGCATTGATGACGACTCTTTTCATATGCTTGTGGCCAAAGACCCACAGACCGTCACGGCCTTGATTCAGTTATGTCAAAGCTTCGATGAGCTGCGCAAGCAACGAGTTTCTACACGTCGCGCTAATACGCAGACAGCTGATATTTCGGCCTTGGAGTGCAAAAGCAGTGGCCCCGACTACAGCGTGTTAATGCCTCAAATTCAACAATACATCCGGGAGGAAGTTGCTCGACAGCTCTCTCTTGTCGCCACCATCAACGAGACCCCCACAACACTGGACCACTCACTTCGCCGTGCTATTCAGACGCAAGTTGCCGAGGCTCTCCCTTCGCCCACATCCCCAATATCAGTGGCTGCACCGCTGACTTATGCAGAAGCCGTCCGCCGACCTTCTGCCCAACCGCCGCTCCCTTCATACAGTCCAGCCACCAACTACTACAGGTCACCAGTTTCAGTTTATCCGGTAAATCGGCCCATTCCACCACCTCGAGCACCTGTGAACTCTTGGCGTACTCCGGATAACCGGCCCATCTGCTACAACTGTGGTATTCCAGGACATGTCGCGCGCTACTGTCGTCGCCGTGGATTCTATTTTAATGATGTGCAGCTTTCCAGCAACATACCTCGGCCATCAGAATCGCATGTGACACCTGATTCACATGACCCCCGCTCACGTCGACCAGACTTCAGCCGACGTCGATCTCCTTCACCCCGTCTTCGGTCTCCTTCCCCCATGCTTCGCCGTTCCAACCACGCCCAGGAGGAAAACTAACAGTTGCAGTTCCTGAGGAAAGAGCTGCGCCACCGACGAAATTTCCAAGGCCTCATCTATCGCCCGCTAACGAGATTGCCGTGTTTGTGGACGGTTTCGCCACAACTGCTCTTGTCGACACAGGTGCCGCTATTTGTATAATCAGTGAAGTGTTATGCCGCAAACTGAACAAAGTGACGACTCCATTGGTTGAAATTTCTTTACGCACGGCGAGTTCGCAACACGTCCAACCTTCTGCCACATGCACTGCTCGTGTTGTGATTCAAGGAGTGCTTTACATCGTAGAATTTGTCGTCCTTCCGCATGCGTCTCATGAAATCATCCTGGGATGGAACTTTCTTTCCGCTAATCATGCGGTTGTCGACTGCGCTCGTGCTCAACTCGTTTTGTTTCCATTCAGCACGACATTCATAGATCTCCCTCGCTCACCCAAAAAGGTGATCGTCGCCGCTGACGTCGTCATTTCTGCTTTTTCGGTCACCGCGGTATCTCTTTTGTGCAACTCCGTTTCCGATTCAACTGCCCTATTTATGCCGTCACAAGAATGCGCTCGTCGCCGGAACCTTGTCGTCCCGTTTGCCGTCATAACACTTGCCGATGGCTCCAGTGCCGTGTACGTGTGCAATCCGTTCCCTTGTCCCGCTACCTTATTGCATGGTGAATGCATTGGGAGTCTTGACACTTATGATGACATCTTTCCTTTCGATGCCCGTTCTGATACGACACCGATGTCCGTGGATGCTGTCACAGCTGGCACCGCGCCCTCACTACCTGACGAAGACGTTCTGTTGCGCAGCGTATACACCGGCCTTACGCAAGACCAGCGCAATCAGCTCATTCAACTACTTGACCGTTTCCGCGCCTCCTTCGACCACGGACAACCTCCCTTGGGACGCACGTCAGTTGTCGCTCACCATATCGACACCGGTCATCATACTCCACTTCGTCAGCGCCCCTACCGCGTCTCGCAGGCTGAGCGTGACGTCATCACTCAACACGTCAACGAGATGCTGCAACGTGGTGTTATTCAGCACTCACACAGTCCTTGGGCTTCGCCAGTGGTCCTCGTGCGAAAAAAGGATGGCTCCATCAGGTTTTGCGTGGATTATCGTCGACTAAACAACATCACACGCAAGGATGTTTATCCCCTGCCACGCATTGATGACGCCTTGGATTGCCTTCAAGGTGCGGAGTTTTTCTCTTCACTGGATCTGCGCTCTGGATATTGGCAAGTACCAATGGCTGAACCAGACCGTCCAAAAACGGCGTTTGTGACCCCTGACGGCTTATATGAATTTAATGTAATGCCCTTCGGTCTTTGCAATGCGCCTGCGACTTTTGAAAGAATGATGGACAGTGTCCTCAGGGGACTTAAATGGCACATCTGTCTTTGCTATTTAGACGACATAGTTGCATTCTCGGCGAATTTCGAAACTCATCTTTCCCGTCTGGAACAAGTTCTCCAGTGCCTTACGGCAGCCGGGTTGCAACTTAACTTCAAGAAATGTCGTTTTGGCGCCCGCAAACTCACAATTCTCGGCCACGTCGTTTGAAAAGAAGGAATATCGCCAGATCCTGCCAAACTGCGTGCCGTTGCCGAGTACCCCAAGCCTACTACCCTAAAGGAGCTTCGTAGTTTCATAGGCTTGTGTTCCTATTTTCGCCGTTTCATTCGCAATTTCGCCTCTATAATTGCCCCTCTGACTCAGCTTCTCTCCCGTAGCACGGACCTCTCTGGCTGGAATTCCCACTGCGATGAGGCATTCACGGCGCTACGCCAGCTACTCATCTCTCCGCCAGTTCTCCGCCACTTCGATCCCAATGCACCCACTGAAATTCACACGGATGCAAGCGGTGTCGGCCTCGGTGCCATTCTCGCTCAACGCAAGGATGGCTGCGACGAGTACGTTGTCGCCTATGCCAGCCGTACACTAACGAAGGCAGAGTCCAACTATTCCGTCACGGAAAAGGAGTGCTTGGCTATCATTTGGGCTATAGGAAAATTTCGCACCTACCTTTACGGACGCCAGTTTGATGTTGTCACAGATCACCATGCCTTATGCTGGTTAGCGTCCATGAAAGATCCTACTGGCCGCCTCGCTCGTTGGGCTTTACGCCTTCAGGAATACGATATCCGTGTTGTTTATCGCTCAGGACGCAGACATTCAGACGCCGATGCACTATCCCGCTCTCCACTGCCTCCTGACCTTGCCTGCTTATCAACTGCCATTTGCGATTCGTCATCGTTAAGCATCACTGACATGCCATCCGAACAGCGCAAGGATCCCTGGATCAATTCTTTGCTCGACGTCCTCTCTCACAGTTCGTCAGAAACGACTTCACGCTCCCTCTCTCGTCAAGCAAGACATTTTGCTGTCCGTGAAGGCTTGTTGTATCGCCGCAATTACGTGACGGATGGCCGTAGGTGGCTCCTTGTCATCCCTCGTCATTTGCGTTCGGACATCTGCGCTGCCTTTCACGATGACCCCCAGTGTGGCCACGCTGGAGTATTTAAGACTTACTCTCGCCTTCGTCTAAGATACTACTGGCGCGGCATGTATCGGCACGTTCGCCAGTACGTTCGGTCATGCACCACGTGTCAACGACGCAAGACGCCTTCTCACAGCACCGCTGGCCCTTTGCAACCCTTAACCTGCCCAGCGAGACCATTCGACCGCGTCGGAATTGATATTTACGGTCCTCTACCCAACTCTCTTCGAGGCAACCGGTGGATTATCGTCGCCGTGGATCATTTAACACGCTACGCTGAAACATCTGCGCTGCCTGCTACCACTGCGAAAGACGTTGCGTCCTTTCTTCTTCACCATCTCATTTTGCGACACGGTGCACCTCGTGAATTACTCAGTGACCGTGGACGCGTGTTTCTCTCGAACGCCGTCGACGAGCTACTCAAGGCATGTCTCACTGTCCATAGGAAATCCTCGGCATACCATCCCCAAACCAATGGCATGACAGAACGCTTTAACCGTTACCTTGGAGATATGCTTGCCATGTACGCCTCTGACGACCACACTAATTGGGACCAAGTGCTCCCTTTTGTCACGTACGCGTACAACTCTGCGCCACAAACAACCACTGGCTTTTCTCCTTTCTTCCTTCTGTACGGACGTGAGCCATCATGCTCCATGGACACCATTCTCCCTTACAGGCCTGATGTTTCCGAAGCGACGCCTGTTTCCGAAGCAGCTGCTTATGCCGAAGAGTGTCGTCAACTCGCTCGCTCATTTACCGCACAAGACCAATGGCACCAGAAAACTGACCACGATTCCTCTGCGTCTACTGTACACTATAACCCAGGAATGCTGGTTTGGCTCTGGGTCCCGTCTACCCCTCCCGGTCTTTCCCCGAAGCTTTCGTCAAAATACCATGGCCCCTACCGTGTGGTGCGGCAAACATCTCCTGTCAACTATGAAGTTGAGCCCATTGATCCACCCTCGGTCCAACGCTGCCGTGGGCGTGAAACAGTACACGTATCACGCCTCAAACCGTGCTATGACCCCCTTGTCGTGTCCTTTCCCTAGGTCGCCAGGTTGGCTCCTTTCTGCGCGGGGAGTAATTGTACCGAAGCATAGTGGCGCCAGCTCTGTGCCAGCGTGAAAGAAGACGTTGACGTCCGTGTGTGGCTCGTGCTTGCCGGGTTTCTGCCTGTACCAGCTTGTTGCGGCTAACGTTTCCGGAATAATAACCTGTGTTTTTACGCAACCTTGCTCTCGTTGCAATATATATATATATATATATATATATATATATATATATATATATATATATATATATATATATATATATATATATATATATATATCATTTTAGACCCACCATTACCTCTGTCTCAAATCGCATCTGATGGCCTGCATCGCTCCCTGCTCAGATATACTCCTTTTTCGATTTTTGGCTTTTCTTTCTATATTTTTTTCAGCCCAAAATTACGTTTTCTTTGCAAAACCATTAGCCTTTTAGTTAAGATCCTGCCGCCCGGTTCTTGGCCGATCCCCCTTTGTGGGTGTGCGCCAGAGTGTCAAGGATCATCATCATCATCATCATCATCATCATCCTCCGGATCCCTGGCACACTAATATGCACTGTGGTTCGAATATGACACTAAGGGAGTATCGATGGTTTAGATGCAGGAGTGAAGCCCGAGGGAAGTTTCTCGATTTACTTCACAATCATTTTAGCGAATGACGCTCTGTGCCTCTCCGAAGTGGTGCGTGGGTGGTCATATAACTTAGAGCTCTGGAAATATGTTAGTAATGCGTTTATATTAAACCTTGTAGCTCCCATGGGCGCTTCTTCCACTTTGCCCGTTCTTGGATCGGTATATTTTTGGTAGTGCTTCTTAATTATTCTAGTTTGAAGCAGATATTACACATCTGAAAACCAATTAGGAAGCATTTTACAGTAAGTGTCTACCAGCATCTAAATTTGAAGGAAACTAAGTAGACTAAGGTTCTGACCGCACTAATTCTACAATAACGTGATATGAACACCGGCGAAAATGTACTATGCAGAAAACCTATGCCATAAGTAATTCGCATAAAAACAGAGCCAATAACGAGGGACAGCCCCGCCGCGGTGGTCTAGTGGCTAAGGTACTCGGCTGCTAACCCGCAGGTAGCGGGATAGAATCTCGGCTGCGGCGGCTGCATTTCCGATAAAGGCGGAAATGTTGTAGGCCCGTGTGCTCAGATTTGCGTGCACGTTAAGGAACCCCAGGTGGTCGAAATTTCCGGAGCCCTCCACTACGGCGTCTATCATGATCATATGGTGGTTTTGGGACCTTAAACCCCACATATCAATCAATCGAATAATGAGGGACAAGAAAAAAAGCAGACAGAAGGTGGCAGTCTGTCTGGCATGTGAATCACGTCATACCAACTCGCCCAAGCAACCACGTCAGTTACATCCATAAGTAAGAAAATGGCATTCCTTCTATTTTGATCAACCAAGTGAACACAGGTAATACAAGTCCACGGTGCTAATCGCCAGTTGCAAAATGTTTACTGACCCTGAAAGAAAAACGCCTGTCCTAAATATGTTCTGGTATGCCTGTTTATTCATTTATTGCCAGGGCCTACGCCAAGAAATCAGAAGCACACATGACACCCTTATTTTGGAGCAAGAACGAAACATGGTGGCGACGGGGCCATCGGAATGACTTAAAAGTATGTAGTATGAACACACGTACTTTCGAGTCACGAAAAAAACGGATGTCGACGACATCTTCCCGAAAGACACGCTTCTATTTCGTTCTTCGGTTTTCTTAGGAAACGAGAGCATTCAAACTATCGGTCTTTCTGTTGCGACAATTCGCCACGCAGCATCACCCAACCGTTCGGATTTCCAGCCGTACAGCTTGCGAATATCTAGTACACAAAACATATCACATATCCATGCTGCAGTTCACGAACACAGAAAAATATGGTCTTCTCAAGTCGCCAACAAGAACACAAGTGCGCCAAGCAAACTTTCGTGTTCCTTGGCAATCCATGTCTGCAAGGCAACGAAAACAAGCATAGGCACGTTTGTGCAGCGAAATACACTGGTCAAAGCGAAGTAATGTCAGAGGGCGTAATCAACACAGTGAGCACGCCTGAAATTATCTAGGTGGCATTGCCCAGGTTTATACAGCATTCTGTTCCTGGCATTTTTTTTTCTTATTTCGTGACATAGCCGTTACGGACAACGACTGCAGCAGGGGCCAACTAAAGAAGAAACGAAAAATAATGAACTAAAATTGGATGAGCTGAATAAAACGAATTAACAAATTATCAAACGGGCGAGTCATGGAGGAAATAAACGAAAGCAAACACAATTACAAACCATGGCGGACGAAAGAGTGGACTGTAGTCCTTTCAGCAAATACGCAGTTCTCTGTGAATGTTGGAAACTCGAAGTTATTTATTGATATGTGGGGTTCAACGTCCCAAAACACCCATATGATCATGAGAGACGCCGTAGTGGAGGGCTCGAGAAATTTCGACCACCTCGTGTTCTTTAATGTGCACTAAAATCTGAGCACACGGGCCTACAACATTTCCACCTCCATCGTAAATGCAGCCGCCGAAGCCGGGATTCGATCCCGCGACAGACGGGTCAGCAGCCGAGTACCTTAGCCACTAGACCACCGCGGCTTGGCGGACCTCGAAGTTAGGCTCCAAAAGTATTAACATGTGCTTACAAACAAATGTTGGTAAAGTTTTCTGAAACCATTACGCTTCTTTATGGCGAAAGATGCGTGGAAGAAAAACGACGAAGACCGCGCGACACGAGCACGGGGCCACGCTGGGAGCAGGATATGACGTCACGCCTCGTTCGAACGCGCCACGAAAGCCAATCAGGAAAGGCGTCCCGGCAATCTGTGCTGTGGCAGTGCCGTGCTCAACCTGCTGGGGTGTTCTTGGCTGAGGATTGAGTGGTTTTAACTTTCTGTCTTAGAGTCCGATTCTATAGTTTATCTGTTTCTGAGTCTAACCATATCTCTAGTGCCCATGTCGACTACTTCTCCTGGCCAGGCGCGATCCGCCTGGTCAGCGTCCCTGCCGTCTAATGAATTACCGCTAGACTCCTTTTTCCGCAGTGGTATCGACAGCATTTCTGTAGCACTGGTACCTACGAATGGAGGCTTCATCAGACTTTCAAACCCTCAGGTGGTTCAAAAAGAACTTAAGACAACTTCAAATCATTTCCAGACCATCACAGATGTGCGCCCATTTGGGCGAGGAGGTATCGTGTGTAGGTCGCCGGATCAGACCTGCGTGCAGGATCTTCTCAAATGCACCTCCTTTGTTGCTACCCCGGTGAGTGCTTTTATTCCGCCACACCTTGCATGTACCAAAGGCCTTGTACGGGGAGTCGACCCCAAGCTGAGTCCAGCTGAGACCCTAGACAGGCTCTCTGGAGCAGGCGTAATTTCAATTTACCGGTGTAATCGCCTAGTCGACAACCAGAGGGTACCAACCGAATCTGTTATCGCGACATTTGTGGGCACAAAATGCCCGTCAGAAATAAAATTATGGCCACTGATATTCCAAGTAGAACCCCTCGCTTCTCGTCCGATTCAGTGCAACAACTGCTGGAGATTCGGCCACAGTGCGGGAGGATGTAAATCTAACGTTCGTTGTAGCACCTGCGGAGAGAGTCACCCTTCAAGCAATTGTACTGCAACAGTGAAAAAGTGTTGTCTCTGTGGGGGGCAGTCACTGCGCCGACAACTCTGAGTGTTCCGCTCGTTCCCGGGAGGTTCAAATCCTAGAAGTTATTGACCGCCGCCGCTGTTCTCGAAGGGAAGCCATTGACATAGTTAGAGGCAGGGCTTTTGGATACTCTGGTATTACAGCGCGCTGCACTTCCAGTATGGACTCAACCCTATCGCAGGCTATTGAGACTGCTGTGGAAAAGGCAGTGAGTAAGGCAATGGATAAACTAATATCTAACCTTTCCGACTGTTTAGTGCAAATTCTCTCAAGCCAGATTGGACAAACAGTACAGACTAGTACAGAACCTGCAGTATTACACATTACCAGTGACGCCACACAGCTACGCAATGTAGTGATGGACGAACTTTCTGCATCTGCAGGCAAGGCTAAGCAGCCAGCAACACAGGTGCACTTGGACCGACATTCGCCTCGGCCGAGTACAAGTACTGATACAGATATGGAACTCGATATACGATCTAATAAGCGTACCAGATCCCCTATCTTCACCGATCTCAAGTCCAAATCTAAACGGAATGAATCAGCTATTTCGCATGAAGATGCTAACAAGGGCGCGACATGCGCCTCGGCGGTGCGCTCAACACCATAGGTCAGTTGAGGGTACTACAGTGGAACTGCCGTTCTATATTCTCAGCCTCAACCGACTTACATCACTTTTGCAATAATTTTAATCTTGATATTATAATTCTCCAAGAAACTTGGCTTACACCAGATAAAAATTTCCATCTTGCAGGTTTTCTTTCTTTTCGGTTAGATCGCCCATCACGTGGTGGTGGTTTAATGATCCTTGTATCAAGTAAATTATGCCATAGGGCAAAAATTTCTTTCAGAATGTTAGACTTGGATTGTGAATTATTAGCATTAGATTTGTGTCTCCCCGGATACCACCCTTTTTCAATCGTAAATTGTTACTTCCCCTCCGGTATGCAAAGCACGCGTTATCTTGACAGCGTTTTGGTAGCATGTAGAAAGGAAATTGTACTCACAGGATACTTTAATTCACACCATTTGTCTTGGGGTATAAGGACAGATTCTTGTGGTAGGCGACTGTGGGAATGGACTATTGATCACAACCTTTCCTGTCTGAATAAAGGTCATGTAACATTTGTCCGAGGTCAAACTAGCTCAGTATTGGATTTAACGTTTTAATCCAATGCAATCAAGATTTTGTCATGGGCTGTTCTGGATTCGGCAACTAACAGTGACCATCTTCCTGTAGTTTTTGACATTACTTGTCCAACAATAACTTTAGATCAGCCCAAAACGCACATACATCAACCATAGCAAATTCAAGCCTGCCTCCGTTCTGCCATTTCCAAGCTTGGAAATGCCAGTACTAAGGAGATTGCATCTACGATTGGTTCAATGCTGGAGGGATCTAGAAAAAATTCTGAATTTTCTATTCCATCCAATAAACGATCCTCCTCTCGTTGGTGGAACGATGAGTGTACGCGCGATTATAGAAGACGAAAAGCCGCTTGGAAAAAACTTCTTAATCAGAGCCCAACAAACTGGAAAGACTATCAATTCCTTGCTGGCGTATTTAAGCGTACAGTGAACCGCGCGAAAGAAGAATACGAGAGTAGACATTTTGATTATCTTTCTAAATCAAAAAATAAGCATGCTTTGTTCGCTTATCTTCGGACAAGAAAAGTACTACCAGCACCTTTAACGTTGCAGTCATGTGTCTTGACGCCAGTAGAAATGAACACCTCCCTAGAAGACATAGCGCAAGGTTTAGAACGCCGCTTCACTGCGAATTTTTCGGCTATTCAGTCCGTTCTGGTAAACTTGCATGAGTTTCCAGAGGTTTCTTTAGCTGAATTGAATCAGACAGTATTATGCTTACCGAGGACGGCTCCCGGACCAGATGGGATTACGAACTCTATGTTGAAATGTTTACTCCAGGAATCGCCTAATCATTTGCTAGAACTAGTGAATTATTCTTTAGGGAATGCATGGATACCTCCAGAATGGAAACATGCCAAAATTGTATTGTTGCTAAAAAATGAAAATGATGCATACACGTTGGATAACATAAGGCCGATCGCACTGACATCAAACTTAGTGAAATTGGTTGAGAGAATCATCAATATACGAATTAATGAACTTATTACATGAGGTCTATTCTAAGTCCCTGTCAAATTGGGTTCAGGGCTGTTGTTCAATTTGGGATGCCCACGTTGACTTAGAAAGTAGGCTTCAATTAGCTCGGCTACATAAAAACTATGCTGCTTTAGTTACCTTAGACATCGCTAAAGCATATGATACCGTAGATTACTGTATTTTGATAGATCGATTAGAATACCTTGATTTTCCATCATACATAGTAGCGTGGGTTCACAATTTTCTCGCAGACAGGAAATTTTATTGTTTTAAAGATGGGTTTTCATCATCTACTCATACCCAAACGAGGGGAGTACCGCAAGGCTTGGTGCTTTCCCCGGTGCTATTTAATTTACTAATGAGCACCATCCCACGTAAACAGGATATAACAACTTATGTTTATGCAGACGATATCGCATTTTTTGCAATGCCAGATAACATTCAGACCCTATATGAACGGCTGCAGACTTACCTTAATATATTGGAGAGCTGGCTCGATGGCAACAGCTTTTTACTTAATCCGAGTAAATGTGCCCTCATTGTTTTCCCGCTGCAATACCCTGTGAACATCTCTCTGTCTTACCATCATGAGGATATACCACAGGTGGAATCTGTTAAATACCTTGGAGTAATTTATCACACATCGCTTAACTGGCAATCTCATATCGAATATATCGCCGGAAAAGGTGTGCGGGCCATTGGCATATTACGTAGGCTAAGCAACTACCGCACAGGTATGAGAAGAGACACATTATTAATGATATATCGCATGTATGTTCGTCCCATTTTGGAATTTGGTTGTGTGCTTTTCTCTGGAGTCCCCGCTTACAAGTTGTGGCCTCTAATTCTTCTGAAAAGAGAAGCTTTGCGCTTATGCCTTGGCCTTCCCAAAACAGTCGCCAACAATGTGTTGTATCTCCAATCAAGGGTCCCTCCGCTTTCTTGTAGAATTCGCCTTCTGACTGTTCAGACATTCTTAAGAATTTATGAATCACCATTACGACATTCAGAAACAGCCTTTATTTCCACCCCGGAATCATTTTTTGCTGCTAGATGGCCGCGATTCCACACGCCACAAATTACATTTGTGCAAAAGTTACTGGAGCCTCTAAACTTACATATATGCGACATAATGCCGAGTCGTTATAATTCAGCCCCGGTGGAAATTCAATTCGACGACATTTTTCCTAATAATGCCAAATTACTTCCCCATAATATTTTGGACGGTTTACTACAAGATCACCTGCGCCGTATTACAACGAACGTTATTATTGCTACAGATGCATCGCAATACGACGAAAAGTCAGGGGTTGGTATTTTCAGCCTGATTTTAAATTGGATTTATTCCTTTCGACTACCTGATTTCATACCCGTTTTTGTGGCTGAGTTTCTGGCAGTAGTGCTCGGCTTACGCAATCTAGATACAGCAATTACATCAGCTGTCATAATAACAGATTCCCTATCTCTCTGTGCAGCACTTTCTGATGGTGCTGATAATCACGTAACAAGGGCGTTCCGTGCACTAGTACCTGTGCATTTGAGAAAAGTGCGATTAGTTTGGGTGCCTGGACATAAAGGTTTGTTTCTGAATGAAATAGCCGATTCCTTGGCTAAGTCGTCAATCAGCGAACCAATTCAACCACTCTGTCCATCATCCGCTTATGTGACCGCTGCTCGATTCCGCAGACGTACGCTTATGCAAGTCTTTAAAGGTTCAGCACTAACAAACTCTACAGAATATCGCCATTTATTACATCCCTGGCGAAGAGACTTTTGCCGCACTCGAAAACAAGAAGTAGCTATCACAAGGCTGCGTTGCCGGGTACCAAATCTAAATTTCTATACACAGGTCTGCTCAGGCACCTTCGCCACTGTGCGCGTTCTGTGATGAACTGGAAACAATAGACCATTTCTTTTTGACCTGCAGGCGGTTTAACACATTACGAAAAACCCTATTAGAAATACCTTTGCGTGGCATTGGTATGGACTTATCTCTGCCTGTCATTTTGTCTTTTGGAGCTTCCATTTCTGGTTTCTCTAATGGCACAGTATGCGCGGCTGTCCGGGACTATATTGCTGAAACTAATAGGTAGACTAATTACCAGTTTCATTATCTTAACATGTCCACACAATTATATACGTATAAAATCAAATTATTGGTCTATTCTAAGAATATATTTGTTTATGTAAATATTTGTATGCATTACATTAAGCACCACACTTGCCTATAGGCTATCGGTAATCTTTCTGTTATACCTCCATCATTCTAAATCTGAACAGTAAATTTTAAAGTCACTCGATTCTTGGCCAATCCCCCACAGTGGGTATGCGCCACTAACAATAGGAAAACAACAACAACAACAACAACAAAGGCGTCGTCATCACCGACTGCAATGCGGGAGCTAGGCCACTTGCTACACTAAAAGTGGAGTGTACCGCTTTTCCTGAAGAAGCAGTGCTCGTAGCGAGATTGCTTCCCGACAAGGTGCTCTGCCGCATGGCGACTCGAATGGCGGAGGAAGCTGATGGCACAGAGAGACATCAGCGTGCACTGGCGGAGCGAAGCTTGATTGACCGAGGCTACTCTATTTCCTGCATGGCGGCCACCACACTGCGGAAGACCGACGGCGACATCAGAGGAGCGAATGCGATGTGGATGCCTCACGCAAGAAACCCATGTGAAAAAGGTGAGTTCTGTTATGAATGTAATCAAAGAAAAACAATATTCGAGGAAGCAACGATTTGAACTGTTCAAAATGATGTATTAGAAGATCTGAGCATCAGAATCATTGTCTGCTGCTATATTGTTCTGAATTAAGCGCCAGATGAATAACATCTTCATGCCACTCATGGCTGTTCACGCCTGCATGGCAGACGCACTTCTACATTGAGCCTACCGGACCAAGACCAGTCGCTGAGCGCCGAAAGAGGTCCATAAACGAGCAAATGGTTCTAGTAAACTTGAGTTTCACAAGCTGTACGAGCGAGTTCTCGCCGTTAGAAGTCCACATTAACCAGGGCACTCTGCGCTGCAGTGAATTGCTTTGTAAACAGGCTGATTTTTCGATCGGTCAAGAATGACCCAATTGTCCAAATGATTTGTATCGCCGGTGTTTTCGAAATATGAACTTTTACTTGTCACTCATAGTGGTAATAAAATACGATTGAAGTGTCATTCGCGTCTTATATTTTGAAACAGGTTTGCGGCATGCTTCCCATGCTTTCTACTTCTTGTCACAATAATTAAGATATCGAGTTTTTTTTTGCATAACCTCAACTGGCATTAACGCATAGTTTTTAAATATTTTAAAGCACATATTAGGCACATATTAAAAAACATATTAAGCACATATATAAAAATTTATAATATACTATGCCTGCAGGCAGTTACTCTCAAGCTACCATAATACTTACAGGGAACAACGGCCGACGCGTTGGCTCTTCGTTTAGGGTGCTCGGCATCCAGCCTGAAAGCCGATGGTCGATCCCGACCGCAGCGGTTGCATTTCGACGGAGCAGAGCGTAGAGGCTCGTGCCGCGTACTGTGCGGTGTGCGCGAGTGCACAAAGTGTCGGAATCTCTCAACTATGGCGTCTCGCAGCCTGAGTCGCTTTGGGACAAATCACATTAGCCAACCATAGGTGAAATTCCTATGGTGAAACCATAGGTGAAAGTCATGTGCGACAATACCAACATTTTGAACGTGCATTATAACGCAAGCAGTGCATCAGACATAACTGTTGACATGATACTGAATTTGTGAGTTGTGTAATACAAGGAACTGCATGACTTTGCAAATAACGCCATGTGGTCTAAACTAAGCCTGAGTCCCCCACTATGGCGTGCACAATGCATCTTAGGCTTGGAACAGAAAAAACGTATACAAATAAATGTTTCAGGAATTTCAAATAAATAATTATTTCTGTGAATTTACGCTTCAAAACCATGATGTCATTATCAGGCAAGACTCGTTGGGAGATTTGGTATTAATTGAGGCTTCCTTGGTATCCTTTAACGGGAACTTAATCTAGGTACACGGGTGTTTCCGCGGTTCGCCTTCTTCGAATAGCGGCCGCCATGACCGAGAGTCGAACCCACACCCTGGAGCTCAGATGTGGGGCCCTTCACCTGACCAGTTACAGAACTTCTCAGTGGTATTCATATTTCTCTATTGTATAAGAAAAATATTATAATTACAGGCACCTCCTCTTTCTCTATTAGTAACTAACTGCGAAGTCAATTAGGCAAAATTTTCAACAGGAGATGGTAAACTCTGAGGAGAGTGGTTTTCCTGTGGACATATTTAGCCGCAGCTTGAGCAATGTAGCTGCCAATACATGGATTTAGCGTGAGATGAGATGAAATTTGCTTTATTTGGTCCTGGAAGCCCCCGATCACACACCCCACGAAACGCGGAAGGGGCGGCCCACTGAAGTTGCTGGCTGCGCCCACGCCCGTACAAGAAGTCCACGGCCCTCCGCCAGTTGCGAGATGGCAGCTTCTAAGGACCCTCTCCAAGTCCTCTGTTTTGTGCTGAACTTGGCGCTACGTAAATCCGGGCGCTGCCAGAACATATGAGTGAGTGTGCAATTATCCGTGGAAAAAGCATCCTGGATTTATTTATACCTTCATCAAAGTGTTTAAACCTGCTTGAGACAAGAATAAAACTGCTTGGAGCATCGAGAGTGTGACAAAGTACTTTTTTACCTTACTTTTCACAAAAATTTATACGTAATCATTTATATATCTAAGGTCATACACTATCATTGAACATTGCTGTTTTAATATATTTAAGCACTATATTCACTTTTATATAACAAATGTTTACGAAATAACAGAAAAAAAGAAAGAATTCTCTCACTTATGGACAAGGCTGTCAGAGGGAAAGACGACGAAGACGGCTGATTATGATCTATAAAATGTATATGCGACCAATCCTAGAAATTGGGTGCGTATTGTTCTCAGGTGGCCCTGCTTATAAAATAAAGCCCCTGGTTATGCTGCAACGAGAAGCCTTGAGATTGTGTCTAGGACTTCCGAGGTTTGTAAGAAACAATGTTTTGTATCAGGAAGCAGGATTACTTACATTGCCCTGTCGTTTTCGTATCCTAACGATTCAGACGTTTCTGAAGTTTTATACCTATGCGCCAAGACGATCTGAATATGATTTTATAAATGACCCAGACAGCTTTTTTCTTGCTCATTGGCCACGCTTTAGAACACCTCAAATTGCTTTTGTCCAGAAGCAACTAGATAGGTTAACTGTAAAAATTCGAGATGTGATTGCGGCGCAGGTTACAAATCAAATTCTTAAGATAGAGTTCGATGAGATTTTTCCCTCTAAGCCCAATTTACAATCCTATAGTGTCTTAAATAGCCGACTGCAGGATTATCCTGCACACGCAAAAACAAATAATACTATAGCCACAGATGCGTCAGTAATGAATAAAAAGACAGGTGTAGGTATATACTCCCATTCGCTTGACTGGTCTTTTTCATTAAGATTACCGGATTTCACCCCAGCTTTTGAAGCTGAGCTGTTGGCAATAATTCTAGCGCTGCGAAAGCTACCTTTGAATGCCGCTAAGGCGATCATAATCACGGATTCCCTGTCCGTATGTAGGTCGATTACGGTGTCAACAAAATCGATGGCCTTAAAGACGCTCCTTATGCTAGTTCCTCCTCAGGTGCAGCTATTGAAATTAGTATGGGTACCCGGTCATTGCGGCTTAGAAGTAAATGAAATCAACGACTCTCTAGCACGAGCAGCATAGGAAGGGCCAGTACTATCAGTCCTTCCCGAAGTGGCCACTATAACTGCGACAAGATACAGAAAGCTTGCGCTTAGTGCAGACGCTATGGAAACAATATTGTCCACACCTGAATTTACTCACTTAAAATTGCCATAAAAAATTCATCGGTGTCCTACAAGACAGTTGGAAACCATAATGACCAGATTTCGATGTCCGTGTCCCCCGTTAAATTTCTATTCACGTAGGGCTGGTCTGGCGATATCACCACTATGCAAATTTTGTTCAGAATTGGAAACAATAGAGCACTGTTTTTTATCATGTCGCCGATACACATTGCTCAGGAGAACATTCTTAGTCCTCCCATTCGCTAGCCTGGGGCTGAAATTCACTATAGAAAACATACTTTCTTTCGGTGCTTACGATCTGGGATTCAGCCACGAGAACATTTTCTATGCAGTTTGCAAGTACCCTAAAGAAAGTAAAAGAATTAAGCTTTTAAATGCGTGATTATTACGAGTGCAAAAAAAACCAAATTCAAACAAACACAAGAGCATTGTTTAACCATGCTGATTCTTGTTCAAGATAATGAATAATTGTCTTATCTGAACGAGTGACAAACAACTATTGCACTACTTTCATTCTGCCTAGGGTGTCTTTTCTTTTTCTTTCGTTTTCCTGGTGGGTGGTTTCGATATTTAAAAAATAAAAAAATCTTTTTGAATTAAGTCATCGATTCTTGGCCAATCCCCCTGAGTGGGTACGAGCCATAGCATTGGAATCATTATCATCATCATCGTCATCATCATCATGTGGAGCGCGAGGAACGAGGCCACGTAGCGCGTGTTTGAAGGCGTCTGCGGAGCCAATCAGGAAACGAGTCGTCAGCGCTGACTGCAACGACGAAAGCAGGCTACGTACCAGAGCTGCTCTCAGTTACCATTCCATCCCTTCGAAGAAGGCGGTAGCAAGAGTGCTTCCAGGCAAGATGGAGTGCCATATGGCGAATACGCGATGGCCGAGCACAGCTAAGATGCCGCGAGAACACGACTTCGACAGGAACAGCAAGGTTTGGCAGTCCGTGGCCACACGGTCCCCGAAAAGACAACGCTCCGTGACAACAATCATGGCAACATCAGAGGAGCCAATCCGATGTGGATGTCTCGCGCAAGATCCCCCCGTGAAGCAGGTTAGCCCCGTTATCAATCTCATTAACGAAAATAACTTACATATGACGCGATTGTGCAAACTTTTGAATCAGTGAGCCTTGAGAAAGCAGACATCTTAAGATTCGACGCTTGAGCGACGCATGAGTAATGTTCATACAAGCTTCGCTACTGCGTTGAACCACACGCAGCACCCAATATTGCATGTCATATCTTCTTTTCTCAAAACTTCGTCTCCATCACTCTTGCATACATTATGGTGGCCTTGGTAAAGAATAAATGTATGTTCTTAACACCGTGCAGGAACTTGTGAAAAGAGTGCACGACTACGCATCGTTCCGAAAGCGCCGGGCTCCTGTGTCCTACCAAGTGCTCAGTTGCGTCTACATCAAGGCTATACACGATCCACAGCATCCGCAATCGCCGGAGGAAGACTTGGAAGGAGGAAGTAGTTCCAGTGAACTCACTTTCACCGCCTTAGCGGAGCCGTTGTCAAGACATAACTCGCCTGCCAGGGAATTCTATGCTGCGCCGAACGGTCTCTGAAATACGCCTTCTGTAGCCTGTTCGCCAGCGACCACATGATCTGAACCATCTGTATGGCCTGTATATAGAGATTGTCGGGCTATATATATATATTTTTCTAATATTGCTAATAAAGTCATATTGAAGCGTCATTTTCATCCTACTTTATTGAAGCATCAATAAAACTTCGGTTGTGTTTTGTTGGTGCGTAGCTTTAGAGGTGAAGAGTTCAGCGCAAATTAGGGCGGACCACAGAGAGATGACACAGTGCCAGTGCTTGTGTCGCCCATTTGCCGCCCGTTCTTATTTCCTGCGAAAGTGGACGCCTTAAAAATATTGAAGCAGTGTTCACGTGAAGTTTTCTGTTCATATCTTAATGATAGGTCGCTGTAGCAATGTGGAGTATTCAGTGGCTCTAGTGGCGACTTATTCTGACGTTGTGCTGTGTTTAAAACAGGGTAAACAATTTTTGCTGTTACTCAGATGCAAATAAAACAGCGCCATAAATACAAGCAACGCAAAAAAACAGTTTGGGGGCCCAAAAATTCACATTTAGGAGTTTAATAGTTGAATGCGGTAGGAATATTCTGTTGCTAGGGCGAATACTTCGAATACTGAGGGCATGACACTTTTCCGAACTTGTAAAGCAACCACTACGTGGCCTTAAAAAAACAGGCGCAGTAGCTTGTGTGCCTTTAGTAGTGGGTTACTGGCTTTTAACCATGAAGTCGTTATGATAATTCAATGTTCTCGCGCCTCATTGAATGGGTGCTTGTACCACTCAAGATTACCGCAATATTTTATGTTTTATTGTGAAGCATGTGTACAGGCTGAGTGTGTATGTAAAGTATATGAAAGTTACTTTAACTGCATTTCCAAGCAGGGGAAGTTATTTTGGGTTTAGAAAAAGTGATTAACGATTCAGAGTACTCAATATGAATTCACAAGCAGGCACGTGGCCGTGTGCTAGAACATCCACTTGCCACGCAAACGCTCCGGCTTCAATGTCAACTCTGGCCCAAAATTTTATCATTATCATATTTATTTTATTTGCATCGTTCTTAGTTTTTCTATTAAGCATAAGATTATTTTTCGCTCCCAACCAACGATACCGACACCTGAATTTCTGAGAAACAAGCTTTTTAACGCTGTCACGTTACAATGCACTATATAGACGCATGGACTTTGTGACCACCTTGGGTCAATGGTAAGCAAAAACTTCTGATTTTTTGGTCACGGTTGACATCAGGCGTAGTCCATGGTAAGAGTGTGGCAGCTTGGGCTACTTGGTAGGTCATGACGTTATAGCAGGAAAACAGAACGACGAAAAAGAGACATGAAGGACACGTGTCTTTCATGTCCTTCTTGTCTCTTTGTCGTCGTTCGGTTCTCGCGCTATATCTATCGCCATGGTAGAAGGCGTGCAACCGTCAACCTATCACTTGTGAAGGGCGACGGCGTTTTCTTGCCGAGCGCGACTGCTAAAAATGCTTACGCACTGTGAAACTGTTGCCGCACGTGTCGTCGCGGTCCGCAAGCTCTCTTCTTTCGCTCGAAGCATGCTTGAGATCGGTGCGTGTTTTGTTTTTTTTTTCACATTTTGCCGGCTTCCTTAGCGCCAGCCAAAATCCCCGCGCAACATGTACAGCTGGATCGATCTCTTTGGAACGCCTTTCGCAACGTAACGAAACGCACTTGACCCTAAAACGAATATTAAATGTTTTGCATAATCGATCTCAGTTAACTAAGGCAGCGCATTATAGACGTCAGACTCTGCCAGGGCGGCGCTGCGAAAAACGCTGCCACCAGCGCTCTCATCGCCGTGCTGGCCGTAACTGGGTATAGTGCATATAGAGAAGCCGTCCGCAAGCGAACGTGAATATCCTCTTCTTTCGTTGGTCTTGATGCCCGGTTTCCTGAAAATGAAGGACGTGGCAAGAATCTTTCGTCAACGCAACCTCGCTTTAGACAAGTAGGAAGCTCATCAAGGTGAACTGCGGGTAGAACGCAAACATGTTACAGTTATTTCGGCGTACTGCGACTCGCAATGTATACGGGAAATCGAGCATCGCATGACGTGAAGTTCAAGGCAAGCACTCCGACATGCGTTTTGTAAAGCCTAAACATGTTAAATTTGGGCATGCTCATGATGCGAAAGCGATGAAGTGATTGCATGGGCAATATATCTTACGATCACTGGTATGAAGCTCGCTTTATCCGGCACGAATAGCCCTGGCGATTTTCGCCTTTGCAGTTTCAACCTCCATCCATATGTCGCTTCCTTTGCGTTGAACTCTTTTCTTACGCAACCTAAAATGTTCTGTTGACGGTGATCTTCCGTTTGTATATACTGCAAAATGGGGATGCAAGCGTGTCCACGTTCTCGATATACATCGTACGGCAAAACTGAGGCCCCGAGATATATCTCCGGCAATTGCGGTGACCGACTGGAAGAAAAGCCTGATTGTGGTCATGACTAACATATTGCGATTTACCTGTACGACGTACATGTGAGCATTTGCTAGTTAAAGCCGGAACTTTGAGCTTTCAAAGCCTACGTTCGCGATGCTGTGTGGGGGCGACCACTTCAGATTACGGTGGTACGTTGCGGCGCATGCGATGTTTATCGCACGCGTCACCAGTCTGCATTTAACACGGCACGCAGCGTGGCCACAGCCTTTGTTGAGCTTAATAATCAATGTTACCACAGTTTTATGTCAAGGCTTATCAACACATTAATAGGAGAATACTTTATCATCACAATTTTTCACGTGACTGGCTGCGGAGAACGCGAGTATTTAGCGTACCCAACACGTTCGCATCAGTCCGCATCCAGCGCACTCGCCGTTCTGTTCCCGAAAACTACGGAAATTGGTAAAACTGACATCCTTTACATCTGAAGCAATTCAGAACGCAACAGTATATAGCCGTTAACTGAGGCCTCACTTCGTAGAGCGCGGCTCGAGCTGTTGCGTCTCCTCTTGTCTTCGCCGTCGTTCATCCAAATGAACCAGCAAGCATTTCACACCGGTTCGGTGACGCGTCCGACTAGCATAGAGAAATTGGCAGCTATTTTTCTGGGTATTCAAGTGCGATCTCATCTAATATTTAACTCAATCGTTATTTAGCACGTGCTAGTTGCACCTGGTTGCGCAGCAAACTAAGGGAGTCGGGTTGTGCACTACCCAAAACTGCGTCAACAGGTGGCGCGCGTCCCTTGAGAACAAAGCATATGTCGTTGGTTTCATTCAAGTGCAACAAGGCACTTTTCTTTTTCAAATATTTTGTTGTACAAGCGTATGCCTTTATATATATATATATATATATATATATATATATATATATATATATATATATATATATATATATATATATATATATATATATATATATATATATTGAATGGACTTGCAGATAGCACATTTGAAAAGGAAATCGTATTTACTAACGTTTCGGCCGTGGCACGGCCTTCGTCAGAGTAAGTAGGTATGATACAATGCAGCTGCTTTTATAGGCTCACGTGATAAACTCTCGGTATAGCAGCTAGGACAATCAAAGTAAAAAAAATGGTAATCTGTCAGAACCTTGTGTTGACATGACTGACATGTGACGGGTGCATGAATATACAAGTTTCAAATTTTCTTGCGCATCGACACGCGGGGCACAGTATGGTTGGCAGGACATGTAAAAAAGCTCTGAAGTAAAGAAACCACGGTTGACTAATATACATTTTAATATACACTTAAATATTTTACTAATCTAAGAAGTGTTGTTATAGTGCGAGGCAGGTGAGCTTTCCTACGTTTTCATTGATACCTGAACAAATGGTGTTAAATTTGTGGATCAAGAAGGATTCCCTCACTTCCCTATCATGGTTTGTCTTGAAACCGGACTGAATAATAGTGGCCCTAGTTTTGTCGAAACCATGGCCAGGCATACTGACGTGCTTCGACAGCGGTAGATTAGGGAGGCTTACGGCATGTGCACGGTGATTATTAAAACGAATTATGAAACTTGTCTCTGTTTGACCTATGTACTGAGCTCCACATGTTGAACACTCGAGAAGATAGATGACATTGATACTATCACACGTGTAGTTCCCATTTATCTTTAAAGAAAAACTGGACGATGTACTTAAAACTGTTTTAGATGTCGTCATGTGCGCGCACACTTTGCAACGTGGTTTGTTGCAGGGATGACAGCCTTCATGTTGTGAACACGTGGTTTTAGATGAGGTTAGTAAATCACGAAGGTTCCGTGATCGTCGGTAGACCACGCGTGGTTGTTCTGTAAAGATTCCTTTGAGCCGCTCGCTCTGTATTAAAATGTTGAAATGTTTCTTTAAGATATGGTTCACATTTGGAGCTGAGGCCGCATGTGTCAAAATCAGATTAGTCCGCGAACAATCTTTGGGTCTTTTGTTAGTACTCAGCAGATCTGAACGGTCGAGCTCTTCTGCACGTTTGATGGCGTCTGTGATTATGCTGGCCGGATAGCTCTGTTTTTCGAGCGCGCTCCGAAGTTGTTCGCAGTGGCGGGAAAATTCGCTGCTATCAGACCATATTCTTTTAAAACGGACTGCTTGGCTGTAGGGAATACTAGTTTTGTTGTTTTTACGTGCCTACTACTAAAGTGAAGATATTGCTGCCTATCCGTGGGTTTTCTGTAAAGATTAGTTATCAGCTTCCCGTTACGTAGAGTGACCATGACATCAAGAAAGCTTACGTTCACAGGTGAATATGAGTGCCAAAAAGAAATCGCCGGATGAGCGTTGTTAAGATCTGCTATGAAAGAAAGAAGTTGCGATTCACTATGGTGCCATATTAGGAAAATGTCGTCGATGAACCGCTTATAGTAAAATGGCTTATATTCACAATTTGCAAGAAATTTGTTTTCAAGGAGCCCCATAAATATGTTTGCGTAGTTTGGTCCGATTCTTGTGCCCATAGATGTACCGATAACTTGAACATAATGTGTCCCATCAAATTCGAAATTGTTAAGTTCAAGAATGAGCTTAAGCAACGTAGCTAACGTAGATGCGGAAACTGGTTTGTTGGCGTCGCAATCGTTGTACGCGCAGATAACTGCCTCGATGCCATCTGAGTGAGGGATATTAGTATATAGTGACGTGACATCTAACGTAACGAGAAACGAATTTTGAGGAACCTGTAGGTCAACAATATCTGATAGAAAGTGATTGGTATCTTTAATGTAAGAAGAAAAGCTGGACGGAATGGTGTTGATGAGGCCATCTACATAACGGGAAAGGTTCTCAGTCACTGTTCCGATTCCAGAAATTATCGGTCTACCAGGATTACCTCTCTTATGAATTTTGGGAAGAAGGTAAAACCTGCCAGCTACTGGGCTCAACGGTATTAGGGATTTCAGAGTGCCATAGCTCATTTCTTTATCATTAAAGAGCGCAGTCAAAGTATCACGAACAATATCTTTGAACTCGTTTGTTGGGTCATGATCTTGCCGCTTGTAATATGATGCATCACTGAGCTGCCTATGGCCTTCGCTGATATATTTGCTTCTGTCCATTACAACAATGGCGCCTCCTTTATCTGCAGGTTTTATAATTATGTCATTACGACTAGCGAGGGATTCAATTGCTTGTTGCTCTCTGTCAGTAAGGTTGCGGTGCAATGGTGTACGTTCTTTATATGCCTGCATGACATCGCGTTGTACAGCTCTGATATAAAGGTCCAGACATTTGTCTCTTTGGGAGGGGGGTGTCCAATGCTTGTAAGATGGCAATGATGAGCTATCGGTATTGTGAGCCGAGGACCGATCATAAAAGTACTCACGGAGGCGCATGTTACGTTCGAAATTGTGAAGATCCTTCACCAACTGAAATTCACTATAGCCTCCTGTTGCAGGGCAAAAATTAAGTCCTCGAGATAACACACTACGTTCCTCAATTGATAGATCGTAACATGACAAATTTATAATGTTATCCTGTCCAGAAGATTTACTTTCCAGCTCGGGCTGGCGCATTTCAGCTGTAGTTAGAATGCTTCCTCGTCGGAAGCATTCCTTTCTTCCTAGGTTGTCACGCGCGACCTTCTTTGGCTTTTTAGCATCCAGCTCGGCTAACTTCTGTGACCGATATAATTCGAGAGTTTTTAATTCTTCAGTCGTAAACTGAGAGGATTGCACAAGCTGTTTTTCCTGATTACGCAGACCTTTTTCTGATGATTCATAATGGCTAATAAGTATGCTGGTTAGTTCAACAGACGCCCGATTTAAGGTGTTGTGCCACCTTGACAGGTTTTTCTTTGACATCTCTGATGTGGCCGGCTGCAGTTTTAGTTGTAAACCTTTAGGAGCACTTGTTGCCGCGACATACATTCTAAGCATAGAAATGTGCGATTCACAACGAGTCCGTTTTTCTATAACCTTCCTGGTCCTTAAAAAGTTCATTGAGCCAACAGATAAAGTACTCTCACCAGGCTGGCGTTGTGTTAGTCAGTTCGTTCCTCTCGTGGTTGTGCCCCTGTTCCGGAGTCCGTAGCGTGGTTGAGACGGCGAAAGTGATGCAACGACCGCAGGCGGCGGTAGGCAAGACGTAGGCTGTGTAGATTGCGACTTGTTCATGTGGGCGCGCGATGCTTTCGAGGTGACGTTCTCTGCTACGGAAGGCTTGCTCGTTAGGGTGAAGGTTGCTGTCGGCGCGGTGTTATTTCTTGAGTTCGACTGTGCTGTAGGATGACCGGGTACTGAAGGTCGCCCAGCTCGATCCACTCGATGCGGAGAGTCGTCATTCGTTGATGAATCGCACCAGGCAGCTGATGTCGCATCCACCGGTCTCCTGAAGCACAGGTGGCGGATGTGGCTTGCAAGCAACGACACACCCTCGAAGCTCATATGAAGGCCGTCTGCTGCGAGGATACCCGGACCTGTCGTGCCTTCCCTTCAAGTTCTTCTATATATATATATATATATATATATATATATATATATATATATATATATATGTATGTGTGTGTGTGTGTGTGTGTGTGTGTGTGTGTGTGTGTGTGTGTGTGTGTGTGTGTGTGTGTGTGTGTGTGTGTGTGTGTGGAGAGAGAAAGAGGGATACGATGAAGATGATTTATATGAGCTAGCGGTTACCAATAGTAATACATTTGTGGGGCACCGGTGGTACCATACGTTCATAGAGTTTAAAGCCGTACTTTGACCTTAGTATTAAAGAACATCAGCACAGTGTGCACCTAAAATTGCTTTAACCCCGATCCCGCCTCGAGCGTGCCACGCTATTTTCCTGATACAGAAGCTACATGAATTGCTTGTGCTTAACTGAAATACACAAAAGCTAAGATAGAGGAAAATTATAGTACACATGTCGCTCATGGGAGCCTAACCTATATTGGCTGCATTGGGCGAGCAATGCTTTTCAAAGTAAGCTGTCGCGACGGTCATGCTTTCGTTTACTTGCTTGGTTATTTCAGCGTTGTACAAGCATCGTCCCCATAGCGGAGACGCCGAGCAGATGACGGGGACGCCGGGGACGCTGAGCAGATGACGCGAAGCGGTTGTTGAGAAAGTGCTGCAGAAAGCCACGGCAGAAAGACAGCCATGATAAGAAGTTCATGGTTGTGGCGCCATCTGGATTTGAATGAGCAAATTGCGACCGAGGACCACCTCAAATTCAACACTGCAAAGACTCAATGGATGGTCCTGAACTCAGACTCTGAGGAAGTGACATTCACACTGCAAGGAAACCGTATTAAGAAGACGACAGCTTATATATACGCCGGAATTGAAATATCGGACAAAAAAAGATTAACCACAACAACAATCCAAATTAGTTACAAAGAAGTCGAACTGCCTAAAAGGCAGGGTGTGGTATCTTTCCCGACACTCATCCAACCCATACTCGGTTGGTCGAGGTTTGTGGAAAACGCTCGCTGTGCCAGCGACAACCTATGCTATAGACCCCCTCACATATCCAACTGAAATCATGAAGTGCTTAAACAGACATCAAAACAAACTGGGACGGTAATTGCTGGAGGGGGGGGGGGAATTTCTGTACACCCCATGCCGTCATAACATGTGAAACGGGGTGGTCACCTTTCGAAATTCGGGAGGCAAGATCGAAATTCCAATACATGGGCAGACTGAATTTCCCGTCAGAAACCAATTTCAGCAGACGAATATACCTGCACCTGTGATACAAAGGCATTATAAATCTCTGGTTGCAACGACTTGCAACATTAGAATCGAAATTCGGCTCAAACCCAAGGCTGCAACAAACCAAACCAGAAAGTGAATGGCGCCAGGAAGTGAGCGAATGGATCTCCCGGGTCGGCACGGACAACTGGCGTAAGGTGGTCACCAAGAGACGCAGCTTATCGTGTTACGCATCAGATAAATTGGCACCGGGCCCGAAACCTCAATACGGATGAGAAATATCAAGTGCACTACTGTTCCAAGCTCACATAGGTTCTCTGGCGACTCAACAACGACGTCATGAACTCTTTGATTCCGACCCGACGTGCCACCTGTGTGGAGCAGCCGAAGAAACAATCGCCCATGTTCTATGCTTGCCCGCATCTGCACGATGTGCCCCGCTCATTGCCAAGTCTGCCAGAACTTTTGGGATTGTCGGGCCATACAGATGAGACTCATTTCGACCGGCTGAATTCCACGAAGACTCTCCTGCTACGCTGGGACCGGCTTAACATAAGGGCCGAAAACACACCAGCCAGGAGAAACCCCACACACTCTACTCTTCTTCAACCCCGCGCATCAGTTGACTGTCGCCCGGTTTCGATAAGTCGGGGCGAACTAAAGTGATCCAACACGTAAACATCCAGGCTTAAACCAAGCGGCGCGAAACACGGCTTGTTTTGGCTCGGCTCGACTTTCACCAGACCATTGGACGCTCGTGTGTATGCGTGTGTGTGTGTGTGTGTGTGTGTGTGTGTGTGTGTGTGTGTGTGTGTGTGTGTGTGCGTGCGTGTGTGTGCGTGCGTGCGTGTGTGTGCGTTTTGTGTGTGCGCGTGTGTGTGTACGTGTGTGTGTACGTGTGTTTGTATGTCTGTGTGTGGGTTTGTGTGTGTGTGTGTGTGTGTGTGTGTCTGTGTGTGTGTGCGCGCGCGTGTGTGTGTACGTGTGTGTGTGTGCGTGTGTGTGTGCGCGTGTGTGTGTGTGTGTGTCTGTGCGTGTGTGTGCGTGCGCGTTTGTGTGTGCGCGTGTGTGTGTACGTGTGTGTGTGTGTGTGTGTGTGCGTGCGTGTGTGTGTGTGTGTGCGTGTGTGTGTGCATGCGCGCGCGTGTGTGTGTACGTGTGTGTGTGTGTGCGTGTGTGTGTGCGTGCGTGTGTGTGCATGTGTGTGTGCGTGTGGGTTTGTGTGTGTGTGTGTGTGTGTGTGTGTGTGTGCGCGCATGTGTGTTTACGTGTGTGTGTGTGTGCGTGTGTGTGTGCATGTGTGTGTGCTTGTGGGTTTGTGTGTGTGTGTGCGTGTGTGCGTGCGTGTGTGTGTGTGTGTGCGTGTGCGCGCGCGCATGTGTGTTTACGTGTGTGTGTGTGCGTGTGTGTGTGCGTGTGTGTGTGTGCATGTGTGTGTGCTTGTGGGTTTGTGTGTGTGTGTGTGCGTGTGTGCGTGCGTGTGTTTGTGCGTGTGGGTTTGTGTGTGTATGTGTGTGTGTCTGTGTGTATGTGCGTGTGTGTGTGTGTGTGTGCGTGTGTGTGCGCATAGAGGAAGCTACCGTGACGCCTGGCTAGTGCACGAACAGCACACCAATTATTTATTTATTACTAGTTTTATTCCTGTGGCGCATGAAACGCCTGCCCTGTATCAAAAGGGAATAGGAACAATCACTTACAAACCATCTGCGGAAAATCGTCTATAAATGCCGACGCGCTTCGCCGCTTGTGAGTTGATCGGTGGCCGACGCTCTGCTCGCCGCTATTAGTACCAATGTGTTGCTGTAATCTGACTTTCCCATTACCGGCCATAAGTTTGGCCAAATAAACATTTTCACCGGACGTCCAGTCTGCTCCATTCATCTACGTCCCGACCCCGTGACAGTATCTTTCATTGGATTTACACTTTACATTGGATTTACAGCAATTTACGAGGGTATCACAAAACGCTGAATGCTTCTATTTTTTATAGTCGTCGTATTTATTCTAATTTTAGCCAGGATACCCGCTCCCGCTCACGATGCCAACTCTGAAAAGGCGTCGTCACTTCGCACTGGCACATGGTAGTCAGCACCGCTCGCTCGAGACTCCTGGATGCCATGTTGTGCTTTAGAGGAATGGCGCTGTCGGTCATCACTCGAGGCACACCGTTGAAGTTAAACTGTGGGCCCCAGTAAGGTGAGTACGGCTGCATAGCTGCCGAAGTGTCACGACGGTCTATGCAGCCAGACAAACGGAACAGAATTGCTCTGTTTACATTGCGTCGTGCTGGGTGCTGCATGGCTTTCAAGGGTAAGCGGTGCCAGAAGCCACCGGGGAAACCCCGTACAGTGGAAGTGCTCGGCCTTGATCGAGAAAGCTCTCCGCGAGACGCCTCAATCGGAGGAGCTTCTTGGCCAGGCTTCGTTACTGTATACGTCACCTGTTGCGCAAACCGAAACGTTTTGTGGTTTCATCGCTCCACGCGCTTGCAGCCCGGTCTCACGTGCTCTGGCTCCACTCGAGCCAAATAAACTTCGTTCAAGTTCCAGGAAGCGTGACGCTCGCACTGCGCAACGAGCTGAAACGCGTGCATACGTCTCATGCCCGTGACGCTACCCATACGTCAGCGTAGGCATGCAGCTTGATAGCGTGCTGCGCTGCAGTGTGCTGTTTACCTTACTCGTCTTGCGCAGAATTACCCGTTATGGTGATCAAGGAGCGCTCGATATGCACTTCAATCATGCCGTCTTACTGCCTGTGAAAAAAAAAGGCAATTCAAAGTGTTCGATATTATTTATTTTTTTTTGTCCGCCGCGATCCCCATGGGCTGCACTGGTTCACACTTCCGGGTATACTGTTAAGCATAGCACGTCCTCAAGTGGACGGAAAGGCAGCAGATGTGCTAGTTTAATTAGTAAAAAAAACTTCATATTTAGCGCGAGAGATACGTACATGTTTGTGCCGCCCAAATGGGCGTGCGGAAGGGTGTGCAAAATAAGTAGGGCAACGTTACTAGTTAATTCTAGTTACATTTGTCACCCCCCCCTTTGCGGTTGCATCGGACGGAGAATAGTCGGCGGAACCTCTTGGGCACGCCACATGGGAGTGTTAGGTCCCTCGGTTCTATTATTATTATTATTATTATTATTATTATTATTATTATTATTATTATTATTATTATTATTATTATTATTATTATTATTCCTTATGCTTTGTCCAAAAAGTATGCTCTAACAGATGGTCCTGCAGGGAGCTGGCATACCGTAGGTTTTCGCTGCTCAATCTACAATGCGGTTAACAGGGTGTGATGTGAAATGTGCGATATGTAGCATATACTGAATGTCTGAGCGGAGCTATAGGGAATGCAAAATCAGCCGTTTAGAACAGACAGGACGATAAAGGATAATGAAGGCATTGGCACAAAGGCAGAAAGCCACGCTGAAGCGATAATCGCGCCCCCCCCCCTTATTTCCGGCATTTTGCCTGTCCATTATTTCGTTGTTGTTAAATCTGCACGAGTTATTTTTAAGATTTTAATATCCCCCTCGTGGATGAGCGTAAATTATTTTTACGTTGCTTGAACCATTGAACTTGGCCCCACCGCTGTGGTCTATTGGCTAAGGTACTCACCTGCTGAACCACAGGTCGCGGGTTCGAATCCCGGCTGCGGCGGCAGTATTTCCGATGGAGGCGGAAATTTTGTAGGCCCGTTTGCTCAGATTTTGGTGCACGTTAAAGAACCCCAAGTGGTCGAAATTTCCGGAGCTCTCCACTACGGCGTCTCTCATAATCATATGGTGGTTTTGGGACGTTATACCCCACATATCAATCAAATCATCAACCAGTGAACTTGAATGCGCAAGGACGTGCGTCAAGCTGACACCTTTTTTAAACGGACATTTCAAGATTTTTTTCAAGACCCGCGGAACTAGTGACATTTTAAGAGAGTTACTTTAATAAGGTAACGTCCGACAAACGTTTTCATTGCGGCTGGTACACTGCGATTGATGATTTCGTCTATTTTGAACCTAAGCTTATTTGGTAAACATGCATTGCAATGTGAAGAAATTGCTGGCATTTGCAGGTGTTTTTGTTTTTCTCTATCGTGTTACCGCATTTTGGGCCTATTCTTTTGGCTTAATTGTTAGTAGTAGCTCTAGCTATGCTCAGACTGCTAATCCCTTCACTTGTAACAGTAAATAATGTCCAACAGTATTTGATGTACACACCCCATCGCCTCACAAAATACTACACTGGTGGAGACATGACGCTCCTCGAATGATCGAGTAACTGAATAATCAATATTGATTCAATGCGTGTGTTTGTGTGCGTGTGCTTGTGTGTGTGTGTGTGTGTGTGTGTGTGTGTGTGTGTGTGTGTGTGTGTGTGTGTGCCCTGTATTTGCATAGCTCAAACATTCAGGGATTTCGCTATAACGATATATTTTCATTTATTCACAAAGCGTAAGGTTTAACCTTTCCTTCATATATATTCGTTATTCTATTGACCAAACGAAATGCAAAGGCGACGGCAATAACTCCTTCATATATTTGGCTCTCAATTGAATATATACTCTTTATTAAAAATACGACTTCATTAATTAATACTATTAACATGAAGCTGTTTAAGTTGCATGGTCAGCCTGTTCGGTGTGCACAGGAAAATATCGCCTAAAGATGACGTCACCATGCGTCACCTAGCAACGAAGAGTAGAGTGGAGAAGGAGAAATAATAAAAAAACTCAAAAAAAGGATGAAGCTTGCACTAATAAAATAATGTCTTGGGTTTCACGTGCCCAAACTGCGCTATTTGATTATGAGAGACGCCGTAGTTGAGGACTGCGAAAATTTTGACCACTGGGCTTCCTTAACGTGACATCGCACAGTACACGGTCCTATCTACCCATTCATCATCATCATCATCATCAGCAGCAGCAGCAGCAGCAGCCTGACTACGTCCACTGCAGAACAAAGGCCTCTCCCATGTTCCGCCAGTTAACCCGGTCCTGTGCTTGCTGCTGCCAATTTCTACCCGCAAACTTCTTAATCTCATCTGCCCACCTAACCTTCTGTCTCCCCCTAACCCGCTCGCCTTCTCTGGGAATCCAGTTAGTTACCCTTAACGACCAGCGGTTATCCTGTCTACGCCCATTCACCTCTACCCATTCATCTACCCATTCACCTTCATCGAAATGCGACCACGATGCCGGGATCGAGCACGCGACCCCCGAGTCAGCCGCTGTTCCATGGACCGTGGAAGCTTGCATTGCTGCGCAAGCCGTAACACAGCGAAAGTGGACGATTCCAAAGACTGCTTCGAGGTTGTTTATATAGGCGATGCTGTAGGTTGTTTCTTCGTTGATTTTCAGCGCAGAGTGGTTCGAGTTGAGTCGCGCACAGACACGACACGTGCCCGCCATCGTTGGTGTACGCGTCGCATCGCTTCGGGGTCTCCTCGGAGCCGCTGTTGCCCTATAGGTACGCGAGGTCTTCAGCCAGCCGCTGTCGCCTCTCAACCATTTGTGGGGCTAGCTTTTTTATTCTTTCCTTTAAGCAGTAGTTGCGTACCCGATTTCTGTGGCGCATACTATTTTATGACGACAGCTTTCAAGCAAAGACTTGCTAAACTGCTTCGCCTTTAATAAAAACTTCTTGGTGAGGCGGGTTTCGAAGCTGGCTATTTCTGGCGTAGCCGCGAGCAGATTACCAGGGGGTAGGGGAAGCGTGATTTTGCATCGTTTCTGCACGTGCCTATACAACAACAACAACAAAAAATCGTTTTGCCGTGTACACTATAGTATAGCAAGCTGGTGGGAAACAAAACTGAAGGTGAGGAGGATGGAAAGGAGAACGAGAGGACCACAAGCGCTGCTGTGTTTTTTTTTTTCGCCAGTGGTGCGTATACTTCCTTGGTTTCTATCTATTTCTATCTATTTCTATCTATCTATTTCTATCTATCTTCATTAGCCTGTTTATAGCTAACATGTCATTCGGGGTAAACGATCAAGTGAAAAAAAAAAAGGCTTTTCTCTTGTAACGCGTATAATGGTACAGCTCTTTAACTTCAGCTCAGTCCTCATCCTGTATACCTGTTAGACGTAACTTCCCATGAGCTACCCCTCGAATTTTTCTTGTAAGGAATATTCATGTTCACCTGTCATTGTTTTCTAAATAACACATTCCTGATGGTGGAGCCACCGGATTCATATTGTATCGTCAATTGGTTCCAAGAAATCATTAACATAATTAAGTAAGCCCCGCCGAGCCCCGCCGCGGTGGTATAGTGTCTAAAGTACTCGGCTGCTGACCCACAGGTCGTGGGTTAGAATCCCGGCTGCGGTGGCTGCATTTCCGGTGGAGGCGGAAATGTTGTAGGCCCGTGTGCTCGGATTTGGGTGCACGTTAGAAAACACCAGGTGGTCGAAATTTCCGGAACCCTCCACTACGGCGTCTCTCATAACCATATGCTGCTTTTGGGACGTTAAACCCCACATATCAATCAAATCAATTAATCAAATCAATCAATCAACAATATGTCAATATGGTGGATTGGGCGAGTTGGTAACACATGATTGTTTTGAAATGAGAGCGCACTATTTAGACGCGGACAGAAATACAGGGACAAGCGCTTCTCATCGCTGTCTCCTCATCAAAATAACCATGTATTGGCCGAATTCGATGGCGTGAAATTATCCGTTCACTTCACTTTATTAATCAAGCGAAATCGTTATGGCGAAAATAAAGTGAAAAACTGAATTAGCTTAAAATCCAGCTTAAATCAGTTTTGCTAACCATCAAGAGCATTATCGCGGCAGGAGTGATGTTTTTGTTATTATAAGGGAATAATTTAATGATACGAGATCAGTCAGTTTTGTGCTCTTCATTGTTCCATTGAAACGACTGACAACTGTTCAGAACATGTGGTTAGATCCTGGTGCAAATGAAAGGACCATGAATGAAAATGTCAGATTCAAGCATCCTTTTTGCGATCCCTGAGTAGGATTTACATTTTTGAATCGCGTTTAAAAGGTATGTCGTCCAGCTAGTGGAAGAGTCTTGAAGCCGGAATAGGCCTATCGAGTCGTTCAGTTTGCTCGATACTCTCATGTGCTCCACAATTAGAGCTCAAGCTTGAAGTACGTGTTGTCTCGTGTGTTGCTTCTTTTCTATTTTTTTCAGTTTTTATTTAAGCTACGCGAATAATGGGACGGTAACTTATAAGCAGAAAGAAAGGAATACGTGCGGCATTATTTCTGTGCTCGCCATATTCTGCGTCGCTTACGAGGTAAAAAAGAAGAATTTGAATAAGTGGCACTGGGATCGCGGGAATTAGTGGAACATGCCGAGCCGCAGTTGCTCACCATCCACGGTTTGCACCATCTGTTGCGTGTACATTACTTCATGATTCGCAGATCGAAAAGTTGGATTATGAAAGTTTTACGGCGTTTTCCGTGCTACCATTACGTGGTTAGAGATTATGACCGGTAAGTATTCGTTAAGCTTATGAGAACAGTGCCATGAAAATTAATTGTCGGCCCCTTAAATTCCAATCTCCCTGTGACGGTAAGGCATATAAAAAAAAGCATCCTTATTACCCTTGATGAAGTACCCTGTCTTGTGGGTGCCGCTGCAGTCACTCTGCGGCAAAAGTTTGCGGTAGCCCCGCCACGGTGGTCTAGTAGTTAAGGTACTCGGCTGCTGACCCGCAGGTCGCGGGATTGAATCCCGGCTGTGGCGGCTGCATTTACGATGGAGGCGGAAATGTTGTAGGCCCGTGTGCTCAAATTTGGGTGCACGTTAAAGAACCCCAGGTGGTCGAAATTTCCGGAGCCCTCCACTACGGCGTCTCTCATAATCATATGGTGGTTTGGGGACGTTAAACCCCACAAATCAATCAAAAGTTTGCGGTATCGTTCATGTTCACGTCGCATGCATGAGTTTCAATAATACTGCCAAGAAAACGATGTAGGCTTAGGAATCATTATAGTGCTTTGATTAAACATAATCGTGTAAAGCCACCTTTGCACCAAAAATGTTGCTGATCCTCCTATATAGCAATGCGTATAACACGAACGTGAAACGTGTCGTCTCATAGGTAGTTGCGCGTTTATTTTGCATTGTTTTATCAACAGCAACAAATTGCAAAATCAGGTTAAAATCGACAAGCAGCACGAAACCTGCAGCGCACACCTCAAGCAGAAAGCACGCACAAAATTAGCATACGCAGGACGAGCGCGGACTAACAACTATCACTGCTCGACATTTGAAGCGCGAAGCTCAAACAGAAAGAAAGACGCACGAAACGAGTGCAAAAGTATATAGAAGACAAGCACGAAAAACTGTCGCGATTATTCCTCCGTCGTTTGTCAGCAGCCTAAGGCGGGACGCTTCGCGGGACGCTAAATGCGGGACGCTTCGAAGAGGCGGCACATCGTGGAGGCGAAGACCCTTTCGACCGCGCCCAACGCGAGCCCGTTGCGCCATCTCGCCTGTGATAACAAAAACGTTTTGAAGTAGCGAAGCTCTGAGCAACGCCGAACGGTGTATGGTTACAGTGTGGTTCAGTGTATACTAGAAGGAAGCAGTGGCGTGAACTAAAGGGTGAACTAAAGTCCCTCAATAAAGAAAGTAGCCACCCTATCGTCCATGTCCTTTCCAACGTGACCAACCCTCCTCTCCCAAGTGTCCAAACCTTATCTATATCCTCTCCCAAACGACCACCATGCGGGTGCTGGCCCTATAACCCGGCCCGCGCCACTTTCCTATCAAGAATGCCATGTCACGCTCATAACGCGCGCAGCGTCTATCCATCGCCACACATTTATCCGTCGTTTCACTATCGCTGAGCGTCCTGTATAATTTCAAGTCAAGCACAGCGCGTTCGTTATCAGCGTGACATGGCATTCTTGATAGGATAGTGGCGAGAACCGTGTACGGCGAAAGAGGTTCGAGCGTATTTCCCAGGCGATGGCCCGTTTAGCGGAGAGGGGGAAGGTGGGCGAGGAGGGTGCTTTTCCAAAAATATCCAGGGACTTTAGAATGAATGAGACGGCCGCGCCACCTCTCGGTTGGATTTTCCTGTGGACTACTGTAGTGGTGGCGCTGTAGTCACATGGTACTGAAGACCTCGGGAGCATCTGCATTGCGACAGCTGCGTGCGCCGTAGCCTGCGAATGCGTGTAATTGCTCGTTTTAGCGCGTTTAATGCGTTTTTGAGCCATAATCAGTGCATTCACATTGACTACGCCCCATGGTGTACGAGTAAATAGGCAGGCACGCCGTAATTGCGTCGAGACATTCACTGTTCCAAGGGCTTGCCCCCCCCCCCAACCACACAAACATGAACAATCGCAATTTGGGCGAATACGCCTAGCTTCTCACTCAAGTAGTGCTTTGAGCTGCGCTACATCAGTGGCTACTGGAGAACTACAAAGAGAGAAGTATGAAAACTACGATTAAGTCATACGCTCGTTTTGTCGGCAGTCTGTACGATATCAAGACTACTGTTCCTCATATGAGTCCACATGCATGCGTTCAATTGTTTCACGAGAAACCCGAGTATAAGTAACGTTGTCACAACATTTTTATCGGTGACGACTCATTTTTATCATGCCAGTTTTGTGGATGATAATAATTATTGCTTTCTGAAAGGACTATCTTGTTTTAGCCGCGTGCTTCTGTGCTTACTTTGTCTCTTTTGTGCAAGCTCCAAGTGCTGACCATACCAGGACGCTGACCCAAGGAGCTGAGCTGAAGGAACGCACGTACGTCCGAGTCACGTATTCTACGCGAAAGGGGTTATCTTAAACATATTAAATAGTGCCAGTTGTACATATAGTCTCTTTGGTAATTTGCGTAAATTCACTGTAACCAGATCTCATTTTGTATAGACAGCTTAAATTGAGCTGCTTTCCAAATATTCTATTGGCGTAACGCCCTTGCAAGGCAGCAAATTTATGAATATGTTTTGTGTTATAAGTGTAGGTTATTTTATTAGATCTCAAAAGTGTCGGTGGGCAGTGGTGCATTTAATTTTGAGAAATTTAACTTGTTAAACACAATAAACACACACACACACACACACACACACACACATATATATATATATATATATATATATATATATATAGATATATATATATATATATATATATATACAATACTGCCAAGGAAAGTACGGGAACTTATTAAACTGAATTGCAATGTAAATGTGAAGAAAAAAGTGGGTGAAGAGATAACTTGCCGTGAGCAAGACCCGAACCTGCGGCCTTCGAATAACGCGTTAGATGCTCTACCACTTAGCTACCACGGCGGCTATCCTCCCAGCCACTTTATTAGGTATTTATGTGAATTTAAACGTGGCAGTGTCAGTCAGCGCCCTCAGTAGCCGTGGCGGCGAGTGTGGAACACTCTTTTTTTATGAGGCTGCTTGGCGTCACGTAGCACGCGAACTTGTTGCGAGCCGGCAGTTGACCATTAGTACCTCGTATAGAACCTAAGGCACCAATTCTGCCAGTACGAGACCCTCGTTAATGAGTAAGGAAAAATACTGTGTACTTAAGGGCTCGTTTTTCCAGGTTTCGACACAGCAAGAATGAGATCTGACAGACAATAATGCCAAGGAAAGTATAGCGAAAGTTATTAGACCGAATCGGCCAAACAAGTACACGTATTGAAGTCGTCACACATCACCGCCGCATTAACAATATCGATGCAATGCCCCTCAGAACAGCCGCTATTTTTACGCGGTACATTTATCGTCCGACTGCGTTAGACTTGAACTAGTTTTGAGACCTCATATTGTCGAAAAGTGAAATTTACGGAGTGCATTTGTACAGAGACACGCTATATTCAGCTTCGCCAACTGTAAGCGCTCGGCGCAAGGTTACCCGGGAGTTTTCTTTTTTTTTAAGGGGGGAGGGGTTCCAGCAGAACGACTAACAATTGCAATTGGTGGTCGCTACAAATGCAAATAACATGGCGTCTGTGGTCACAGACCGAAAAAGAAACATCGCAAGTTGTACTTCCATAGCAGAAGCCTCCATTATAGAAGCGCAGGAGATAGCGATCGCACTGGCAATCAAGGAGGGCAGGGAGCGAAAGGCCCCACTGGCAATAATCACGGATTCGAAGACTACATGTAGGAACTACGAAGAGGGTAGAATATGTATGAAGGCATTCTAAATTCTAAGCAAAGCTCATAAAGTCTTTCCAATTGAATGCACTCAAACCATTATCTGGGCGCCAGGGCACGAGGGCGTCACCGGGAACCAGTTTGCGGATGAGGCGGCTCGACGCTTCACAAATCCCTGAGCTTCCTTGCCCACTGCAATAGAGGACCCAATGCCCCTAGACCCTAACTTTGCTACAATTCTTCAGTTTTACGGGGGCAATAAAAAGCTGTCTCTGGCACCGCATAAAAACCTTACATGTAGCAATTGAATCTGCGGCATTACGCAGAATCCAAACAAACACATTCACGAACCTACACAGGCTACATGTATTCAACCACACAGCATAGAGATATATGTCCATGGTGCAGGGCCACACCAACTTTGTTTCACATTGCGTGGGAATGTACACTTCACCATGAAGAACGCCATAACACGAACAACACAGAGGAGCAATGAGAGGTCCAGCTCGACCATTGATGACCAGCGTTCGCTGGTCCAACGGGTAGAGATGATGGCTAGGGCCAGCGGAGCCCTGGAATAGGGGCCCGACCATTGGGAATGTTCCGTGTTATGCGCAAATGCGAGTGCCTTTTTCTCTCTTTCTCTCGCTCTCTCTCTCTCTCTGCGTGTGTGTGTGTGTGTGAATGCGTGTAAATATTTTAGTATACCCTGAAAACACGAAAAAAATTAGTGGTATAGGAGGTTCAGATTCCCTTCCTCTCCCCTCTCTACTTATGGCCTCCTGGTTCTGCGTGCGTTTGACACGGTTTTTTTTTCATTTCACTGCTTTCTGAGCACAGCAACTTCCAATAAATCAGTTCAGTTCAGTTAGACCTTCCTAAATAATTTTTGATCTCTCACAAGGGTTTTTATGGACCACAAATTCAGCAATAGATTGGGGGTGTCATACTTCAAGGGTTATAACATCATGTGTTAGGCATGAACTATGGGCAGGTACGAAGAAATCGGCATCAAAAAAGCGTGCCAGAGGAGTGGAAGCGCATTGCATTTCCTGCGCCCGCTCCACTACTTACAGTGAAGACATCGCTTAAATACTATTCGACTGCAGCGCCACCGCTACGGGCAATGCGGAAGGCAACAGTGGCGAGGCGCGGTCACGCGACTCAACACTTCTTGTACACTCTATAGCATGGTGAATATGTATAGCTTGCTGTTAGCACTCCCAGCAAAGAACGTACCACGGTGTAGTTGTTATAGCACCGTTCACTGCGAATCTAGAGGTTTATGGTTCGATTCCGCGCAAAGGATGCCTGCCTTTGCGTTTTTACTTTGCAATCTGTAAGTATGTAGTTTACATCCACATATCTGTGACGGAAATACGTCATCGAGCCGTAGTAGACCCCGGCATGAGACACTTTCGTGTTAAAAACGGCGTCACAGAAAGTAATTTCGGGCAGCATATTTACTACAGGCGTTCTCATTTATCGTCGAGTTATATAGTATACAGAACTGTGCCAAACTTTTTACTGCTGTTCATACCCTCTTCATGGTGTAAGACCCCCGCAGAGCGTACTAGCATGCCGGCTTGCCCTGGTGCTCCACCTTTCCGCCATGGAAGGGAAAAAGAAGTATTTCTTCTTTGATTTTATTTATTTATTATTTTATCTATTTATTATTTATTTATTTATTTATTTATTTATTTATTTATTTATTTATTTATTTATTTGCAACATATTGTTGCAGGAGACCAGGGGGGGGGGGGGGAATCTGACCAATCAGCTTGAGAGTGTCCTGGCAAGCGTACACGTATGTAAGCTACGCGGTGGTTACAAACAATAACACCATCAACAACAAACTACACACATAGCATTGCATATCGCACATTTCCATGCAAGAAAGAGGTGTGCTTGCCTAGTCAATATAAAGGAACTTCCAAAAACCGTTTTCTTTGACAGGCAACGAAAAGCAAAACAAATAGACGACGGTGTTTTGAAGGCAAGTTCATAGATAGGATATTGTGGTTAGCAGTCTTCGTAGTTCCTTAAATGAGATTATGTCATGCTAAAAATGTTAAAAAGCTGCTCTTATTCTCTTTACTTATCCTGGAGTGTGAACCGAACATTTTCTTACCGTAATTAGCGTGACATTTCTTAATTTGCCACTCTTCTGGTTTTCCTCATCTTCTACTTTATTAAGGCGACCTGTAATCCTGCTAGAGTTTGTAGAATACTATTTTATGAGGCACCCTACCGGCTTTGCTTTACGGGGTGACACCTTGCTGCACTAGCGCGGTGTAACGTATTGTACCCAGGAGCATAATGGTGGTGAGCGCCTTTGTTTTGCCAGCTTTGTGCATTGCGTGAGGTTGTCACTTTTTAATGTGACCGTGTTTTTCGGAAAAGACAGAAAGAGCACGTACTTAGTCCTAAAAAAGTCGTGGGAGCATGTGATATCAGTCCAAATGCGTGATTATTTGGAATTGAGAAGCCACAAGTGCACAATAACGAGTGCCACAATAACACTTCGTTTAAACGTAATTTAAACATAATGTTTAAACGAATAACAAATCGTTTTAAAACAATATTGATTGATTTGTGGGGTTTAACGTCCCAAAACCACCATTTTATTATGAGAGACGCCGTAGTGGAGGGCTCCGGAAATTTTGACCACCTGGGGTTCTTTAACGTGCACCCAAATCTGAGTACACGGGCCTACAACATTTCCGCCTCCATCGGAAATGCAGCCGCCGCAGCCGGGAATCGAACCCGCGACCTACGGGTCAGCAGCCGAGTACCTTAGCCACTAGACCACCGCGGCGGGGCTCGTTTACACAATAACACTGTTTCATTGTTGCCACAGTGTGCATAGCAGGTATACAGGTCTGCATGCATATTAGGCAGGATGTGTACTGGCCAGGAAACCACGTGAAACACTCTAACTACCGCAAGGTGTCGTCCCTAAGACCAACGCCGTTAATGCCGCAAGAAGGACTTTACAATGCCGGCTGCTGGCGCGCTCTATACCAACGTGGGTGTTACTTCGGGCGCCGCAGTTTCAGCAGGGCGTCCTGTCCCAACTTACACCAACGCAGTACAGCAAAGAGCGCTTGAAGGCACACGCCAACTTGATTCGCAACGTTGTGAACCACGTGCCGAATTTACATGAGTACGCGACTGCCGCCTTCATTGTCGGTCCTTCATTCTCATCCAAGCTTGCCAACGCAACCTTGCTTAGTTTTGTTATTCGCATTCCCGGATAAACGCTTTTGTCTATTCACGTGAGTCTAAATATGGTCGTAGTTGGTCTTACACGTGAAGTCTAAAAATACATAGCCCATTGATTAAAACCGCGAATAATCGTTGGGGCTTCGTGTCGCAAAACCGTGATATCATTACGGTCATTTTGTTATTATGCCGTAGTGGTGGATTTCGGAAATTTTGACCATCGTTCTTCTACTGGGCGTAAATTTAAATTGTTTGAACCTTTAGCACTTCGCCTCCATCGAAGTGAGGCCGCCATGGCCGGGATTTGATCCCGCGACCTTCGGGTCAGTGATCGACCACTGTGGCAGTTATAGATAACACCCCACGGAACTTGAAAAAAAGCTGTCATATACAGGGTGTTTCAAGAAATGTGTCCAATATTGTTTTAAAATAAGCAAAATGCACCGTTTGCTCGTTGTCATGACAGTTGCTTTTTCCCTAGCTGCATGCATCTCAAAAGGCTTGAATACACTATTAATAACAGTAATAGGTAAGGTAAATTAATTAACTTTTCAATTAGTGGAGTTAGGCCGTTGAGCCAAATGAGAGAACTAAAGTCTTTCATGCGCAGTACCGATTGCCGCTTTGAGGTTTTGAAAACGTCTAGTAATAACTGCGAAATAACAAAATTCTCCCTAAGTATGCGGGTGAAACTTGAATACCGGCAACGAACTTGAATACATTCTCAATGTCAATGAGCTTTTTCTTTAGGTATGCGACATGTGGGCTCCAGGTTAGGTCACGATATACGATGACACCTAAGAATCTATGACTGCTCTTATATGCAATTGATTTGCCATCGATGCACAATGGGTAGAAAACCATCGGTTTACGTGTAAACGCCACCGTTGCGCAATTTTCTATGGCAATAGTCAAACTTACTGGTGAAGGTATGCCGATGTCATTGTTGCCGCCTTTTGTATCCTTACGCACACTTGAGGCCGTATCACGCCGGACGCCCAGATGCAGATATCATCAGCGTAGAGAGATATATGTCTGTGGCAGCACTTCGGTGAGCCCCACCAGAACCAGGTTGAAAAGAGTCGGACTCAAAACGCCAACTTTTGGCACCCCACGACTTGTGAAATGCTTATTCGTAGGGCCCATCTTCAGTTAAAACAAACACGAATTTCATTGTGAGGTAGCTTCTTACCAATCAAAAGACACGACCTCTAAGTTCAGCTGCTTCAAGAAACGTGAGAACAGCCTCATGAGTCACGTTGTCCTAGGCACCTTTCACGTCTAAGAACAGAGCTACCGACAGCCGCTTGTTAGCTTTCTGATGCTTAACAGGGGTCACTAAGTCTATGACGCTATCGATTGAAGACCAACCTCATCGAAATCCAGCAATAGCACCAGGATAGATGTCATAATGCTCCAGGTATCGTTCCATGCGTGTAAGCAGCATCATTTCCATGACCTTGCCGACGCAGCTTGCTAGTGCTATAGGCCGGTATGATTCCAGATCCAATGGAGAGTTTCAACAAAGGCACCAGCCGACTGCACTTCGAGTCATCAGGCATTATACTATCGTGCCAAGACTTATTGAAAATGTCCAGTAGACAGCGTTGTGCATTCGGGCCTAGGTGACGAAGGGCAGCATAGGTCGCTCCATCCGGACCTGGGGATGATGAGCGCCTGCATGTGTTTAATGCTGCATGAAGTTCTTCTATAGTAGATGCAACTTTCATTTTTTGATCTCGTGCGACTAGAACGTCCTGTCGCAATAGGTCGATCGGTATAGAGATGCCCACACATCGAACATCCCACTATTCAAGCAGTATCTATCTGCTCACAAGAGTCACTCCCCCGAAGGTTATAACTGTCAAGCTCACAGCTGGCTCGTTGAGTTTCCACAGCATCGCGTCACTCCTTAAATCTGACAAAGAACGTGCGCTTCGCTGGTGGTTCATTATCCGGCTGGTCTGCACTCGTTTCTCCTTTTGGAAAACGCAAATGCACATCAATCAACCATTCACGCCCGCTGTCGTGAACAGTTTTCCTATCCTGCTCATCAAGCACGCGGAGATGGTGGAAAGGCGGTGCCACAAGACCGTTGCCGTTCTGTGAAGTTCTCTTATTGACGTCAGACTCTGCCCAGGCGGCGCTGCGAAAAACGCCTCCATCAATGCCCCCATCGACGCGCCAGCCATAAATGGGTAGTGCAAAGAGAGCTGTCTGCAAGCGAACGTGCATAGGACCTCCTCTTTCATTTGTCTCGAGGCGCGGTTTCCTAAAAATCAAGGACCTGCCAAGCTTTTTTCTTCAATCCAACCACGCTTCAGAAAACTAGGAAGCCCATCAAAACAAACTGCGTGTACATTGCGAAAGATGTTTCAGTTATTTCGGCGCAATACAACTGCAATGTAAGTGCAAGCGAGCATCGCATGACATTGAGTTCGAGGCAAGCACTCTGACGTGAGTTCTGTAACGCTTAAATGTGCTAAAGTGGGCATAGCATGGTGCCAAAGCGATGAAGTGCATGCATGAGCATATATCTTACGATCACTGGTATGAAGCTCACTTTAGGCGGCACGAATAGCCCTGGCAATTTTCGCCTTTGCAGTTGCATTCTCCGTCGATTTCTCGCTTTCTGTGCGTTGAACTGTCTTATTACGCATGCTAGAATGTTCTGTTGGCGGTTTTTTTTTTTCATTTCAATATACTGCAAATGGGGATTCATGCGTGTCGACTTTCTCGTTGTACAACGAAAGACAAAACCGAGGCCTCCGAGATAGCTCGGGCATTCGTGGAAACCAATGGCAAGAAAAAACCTTATTGTGGTACGATCATTTCTCAATTCGCTTGTATGAAGTACGTGTTCAAATTTCCTAGTTAAAGCCACAACTTAGAGCCTTCAACGCATCCCGTGCGTGATGTTGTGTGGTGGCGACCACTGCAGATTATCGGAGGTCGCAGCGTCTGCGATGTTGGCCGTGTGCGTCACCTGTCAACTGCTTCACGGCGCGCACCGATGTCAGAGTCCCTGTTAAGCTTCATAGTCAAAGTTATCACGGTTGTCCGTCCAGGCAACTCAAAAAAATAACATGAGACCTACATTATCACACTTTTTCATGCTAACGACTGTGGAGAACGGAATTCGCTTACCTAACACCTTCGCGACGGCCCGTATCCTACCCTCTCGCCGTTCTGCTTCGAGAAAGCTGCAGAAATCAGTAAAACTTAAGTCCTTTACGTCCGTGGCAATACACTGTGAACAGTAGCGTCAACCTGGGTCTTTTTATGTAGAGCGCGCAGCTGTTGCGTCTGCTCCTGTTTTCGCCGTCGTTCTGGCGAGTGAACCAGCAAGCATTTCACGGCGGTTCGGTGACACGTCCGACTAGCGGAGAGTAATTCGTAGCTCTTTTTCTAAGCGTTCAGTGCGCATATACACCTACTATTCATCTCAATCATTGTTTCGTACGTTGTAGTTACACCTTGTTGCGCACCAAACTTTGCAAGGAAGTTGGGCATTGCACTACTCAAAACTGCGTGGACAGGTGGCGCTGTGTGTCTGCAAAACTTGGAGTTCCTCGAAAACCACCTAGATACTTGCTCGATACCCGCACATCAAAGTGCTCTATAGCAAAACAGCGTGTCTGTATTGAAATAGCGGAAAATGAACACAGGCCCTGTGGCTGGCATTTTCAGATATCAAGGGAGCTTACGATAGCGTGATTCAAAAAGACTTTTGGGAATACGGGACACACTATAGATATGGAGGTTGGAATAACTAATCTTCTGAAGGATATCTATAAAAGTAACAATGTAGTTATAAAATGGAAAGAACAGGTATCCGAACCTATAGAGATACAACGCGGGCTTCGACAGGGATGTCCCTTGTCACATTTGTTATTTATGCTGCATCTATAGGGACTAGGAGCCAAATTAGAGGGGAGTCAACACGGCTTCAGCCTCTCCTTTACCAAGCAAGGAAAACACGTTGAGCAGTCATTACCAGCATTGATACAGTATTAGTAGCTGACAACAAGGAAGATCTACAGGGATTTATAGACAGTTGCAGTAATGAGGGAGATAGGTTAAATTTTAAGTCTAGTCAGAAAAAATCGTCAATCCTGCTTTTAATGATGACGAAGGCAGTGAGCATAAGATACAGGAAGACACGCTAGATATAGAGGATAAATACAAATACTTCGGCGTATGAATAAATGATGGGTCTGAGTACTTAAGGAAGCACGAAGGATACGTAATGACTAAGGCTAACAGGAATGCTGTTGGAATAAAAAATAGGGCACTGTGTAACTACAATAGGTATGACGTTGTAAGACGGATTTGGAAAGAAGTCATGGTCCCGGGTTGGACGTTCGGCAATGCGGTCTTGTGCATGAGATCAGAGGTCCAAGACTTGCTTTGGGAGCACACGGGAATACCCCAAATCAGGGGTACAGGATGACATGGAATAGACATCGTTCGAGTGCAGGGAAGCTAGCAGCAAGATAGAGTTTGAGGAGCGATTGAGAAACATGGGAGAGGAGCGTTGGGCTAGGAAAATTTTCAGCTACTTGTACATGAAGAATGTTGATACTAAATGGAAGAAGCGAACTCAAAAATTGTCAAGCAAGTATTTATACAACAGCAGAATACCAAACCAAAGGGTAATATCGGTTAAGAAGAAGGTGAAGAAACAGAGAGGGACATGTGGAAGATTGGAAATGTCTACTAAATCGTCACTGGAGCCCTACCGAACTTTCAAGCAGTAAATTGCAAAAGAAAAGATCTAAGATAATTCTCGGGGTAGTTCACTGCTGTTCGAGGTCAGAACAGGAGTATTGCGCACCAAGACGTACTGAGCCAAATACGAAGGCACAGACACTGTATGTAGTGCGTCTGCAGAAAAGGAGGAGACGGCTGAACATTGAATAATGTTCTGTAAAGGGCTCCACCCTGCAGTCCAAGATAATGGCGCGAAAATTTTCAAAGATTTGGGGTTTAGGGATAGTGAAGGCAAAAGAGACATTAAACGAGTAGAAATACGCAGGAGGAGGCTAACTGATTGGTGGCTACAATCAAGGCGTGAGTGCGATTCAATCCTTAAACACATAGTGATAGTACTTAACGTTATTACTAGGTGGCGTGAGCCACCGCCTGACTCTAAGGGCACAGCCAGATCGATCTATTCATCCATCCATCCATCCATCCATCCACTCCAGAGTCTGATGTTTATGGGCAATTTCATTTGAAGAAATTCTAGCATCCTCGATTATATTGCACACTGCTGGTGAGTCTGTCGAAGCAACAGTAAGGTGATTCTTCACTTTTAATATTATATAAACTTGATGGGCAGCGTTGCTCCTTTGTCCTGCTTAAGCTTTTCGCTCGCTTCCTTCAATAGCTCTAAGAATTCGATGACCTCTGTCAACATGGCCGTATTGACGGCTTCCGGGTGTAGTAGTAGGTGGAGGAGGAGAGGAGGAAATCAAGGACAGAGAGGTTAGTCAATTCTCAGACCAGCTGGCTACCCCGTAGATTTTCCAAGAGTAGATTTCCCCGTATATTTAGGAGGTTTTCTATCGCATCGTACTGCGTTAACAAGGACTTGATCATGGCGAGCTTTGAATTCCACCAGCTCATTGCACGTGTCACTTGAGCTTAGCGCAGAATGCTGTGCAATGCACAACGTTCGCATATGCTTGAAAGCCCAACTTAGGCCTTTTAATGAGCGTGCCCGAGTCCGGCTCGGTCCCGACGGAAAACCGGGCCGGGCCCAGGCTGTCGGGTCGGCCTGGGCCCGTGCAGTGACACTGAATCGACACCAGGGGAACACGCCAACGCTTGATATGATCATCATGGTGCCATATATATCGTTCACTTCCTTTCGATAAAACTACTGACGTGTGCGAGGTCTAATGTGAGTGCTGATGCTATGTTGGTCCATCAGCTATACCCTTAAGGAGTCGAAATGCCTCGTAAAACCCACAATATGTGCACAACCAACAAATTGGCACAAAAACGTCAATAACATCGCGTAACGCTGGCTCAAAAAGAAAAAATGCAAAATCGGAGATACTCGCTGACTACTTTGCATGAAATTGATTTCCACATCGCGAGGGATCTGCCGGATTTTCTCACCGTCCGCGTTATTTTTTGAATTCTCAAACACGCCAAGCATGCGATTTTGTAGAGAAGTTTCGATTACTGATCGTTTCACGGGCAACTTTTTCAGTGAGCCTGACGCACCCACGTTGGTGCACAGTCACAATGACATGTATGCTCCTAACATTGTGCGATTGTATCTGTTTAACACAGTTTTTTTATCTCTGTTTTCGCGCTGTTATGCTTGAAATATAGTCTTGTGCTGACTGAGCTGCCGTTTGCATTGTGTCCTCTCTCTTTCTGTGTCCTTGGTTCATTTGGCTTTTAATCTGTCATGGAACACCATCAACTATCTTTTTCTCGAGTGAGTACAATATCTGCAAGTCGCAGCCTGCCAGCATGCACGACGCGCTCAGCGCGAACAAATTGCGCTCAACCGGAAACTATACCTCCGTCTCCGGGAAGACGATTGCGCCACAATTGCCTGTGCGCTGCAGATACGACGCCATACGTGCCCTACATTATACGCCTATCTCGCGCTCACAGAACTCACGCGATGACCTGTGCAGTGTACGACCCTCCATGTGCTGCGTGTGGCTCTCGCGGGATCCTTCGAGATCCCAGCCTGAGGAGACCGGCTGCACTCAAGCAGCGCCTCACTAGGTTGACATTTTACGGCACAAAGCGCTCCGTGCCACGCCTGACTGTTGGAGAAAAAAAAGGCAACATGAACACATCGTTGCCAAACTTGTAACGAGAAAAAAAAAACAAAAAAATCACAGCATATTCACGGAGTGAATGATGATGAGTGGGGCGAAGCGACCGTCAGCTCGTCCGTGCGTCCGTCCGTCCGTTCGTTCTTGCTTCCGCCCGTCCGTGCTACCATTCGTACGTCTATTCATGCGTCCGTCCTTGAATCCGTCCATTCATCTGTCTGTCTATCTGTTCGTGCGTCCATCCGTTCGTACATCCACGCGTCAATCCATCCGTCCGTCCAGCTGCTAGTCTGTCTGTCCGTCCGTCCATGCGTCCATCTAGTGAACACTCCTAGTACCGCCATCTCCCATCTCACATCCCCTCTGGCACATACCCCTCCCATCTCGCATCCCTTGTGGCACATACCCGCTCTAGAGCGGGTATGTGCCACCGGTGGCTACGTACTACTACATACATGCAACGGATGGATATACCTACGCCTTAAGGAGCTTCGCCAACACGCACAACATCACGACAAAATGGCCACTCGACCTATCCATATTGACGTTGAGGTTCTTCGATGTGCGAAGGCGGAGGCGGTAAGAAAGCGTCTATGTTCGCTTGACGTAACCTGCTCTTTCCTGTGTTTACCACTGCGCTACAAAAAGGGCTAAGTACGAGCAGTGCTGCAATCGGGGTGGGTGCACTCACTGTAGGAAACTATATATGCTCGTGTAGGCGCTGGAATCTCAAGGAATGCACGCGTGTGTGTCACGGCTTTAGTATTCTGGCACCGCCCCAACTCGCTGTTTCCTAGCTATTGAGTTTCTTGGTTTTGTGCTAATTGGCCACCTTCCAAGGATACACAGAGCGTTGACATAAAATCGCTTGTACTGAATAACTTAAGTCGCTACATGAAATAAAGTTAAAACATGGTACAATGTCGCGAAAGATGCTAAGACAGACTCTTATTGGGATAAAAGGAAGGCCTATGCAAGATTATTGTAGGTTTTGAACAAGCTTGATGAGGACGATGGTGCACGAGAACCATAAATGGAAGCGCTTTTCTTGTGCCTCGCTGTGTCATTGTAGTCGGGCGCGTTTATTAATAGTGTAGGTTGGGGTAAAATTCGACAAATGTTTTTAAAAAGTTAATGTTTATTTTTACTTGACTCCTTACAATTAAACATCAATGCAGAAACTTTCCTTTGGGTACAAGATATGTTCTATCTAATTACTGTCATTTTCACCGTTCAAAACATTATTTAAACAATAAATAAAAATGCTCCAGATTGCCCCAACCTGCGCGGTGAAACAAGATGATGTGGTAGGCAAAACGAGACAGTGTGAAAAAAATTCATTATTTCAATGCAAGTTAATGGTTCAATTAATAAAACACTCTATAAGCCAATAGGATGCCTTTTTTGTCGCGTTTCGCTCCTCTCACGTGCCAGAATTTAAAAAAAAACATTCCGCTTCGTATCCGGGCACGAACGAACTGAAATTTTGGTGTTGTGTAGCTCGAAACCTAAAGTGACAACATAAATACTTGCGTTGCTGTATTGGCGCAGCAGTAGCTTCTTGCACGGATCCGTAAATTCGACCGAGCAGAATTTCGCTCCTTTTTGACGGGTCAAGAAAACACTGACGCCCGCCGCGTAATTTGTTCCCGAGCGAACGCTCTGAGCAATCATAAACTTTTACACGAGAGAAAGGTAGACAAGAACCAACACTTATCGTTGGGAAAGAGAAGCAAGGAAAAGTAATTTTCGTAATTAGATACCTAGGCTGGCAAACTCAAAATGTCGCGGTTATCGCCATGTGTCATTACATGCGACCCTACCCCACCAGTATGCTTTTTCAACAAGCGCTAAAAACAGCACTGTTATTGTAAATCTATGGGCACAGCCAAGAACAAGCATTGTTCCGGGACATGCCCTAGCCTAAAAAAATAATCCTAAATTTTTTCGAGAAGTTCAAATAGTGTTGTACATAACATCATAACACATAACAGGTGCACTTTGTTGAATATCCTTAATTCGCTTTCAGTTGATAGATTTAACTGTTGTTTCACGTTAAGATCGCTCCAATTGTGATTTTGTGTCGAGTATAAGGTGGTTCCGGTAGCGAATAACTTTTCGTCGAAACTTTGCGACGTTTCCAATGTATCTCAAGGCAGTGTCCTCGGACCATTACACAATCAATTATATATAAATGACTTACCGCCTTATCACCTCATTTAGGTTGGTCGCTTACGACTGCCTTACATATTAAATTTTCAATGCTCTCAAAAATGACCGAGTCTAAATGCGTAAAGCTTGGCAAATTTCCCGTAGCACCTCTAAATGAAAGTTCATTATATTCAAGCCGAAAACGCCCTAACTTCGTGTTTACCAATTCAGTTAATAATAATGTTGCTTTAATTATCCCGTCACAGACACAATGATGTCTGTAAGGAAAATAAAGGGGACCGTAATTAAGTTCGTCACGCTTGTTTTGCATGCTGCGCGAGGAAAAACGGACTCTGAACCACGACGTGTTAAAAAACACACGCGTTTGTGACACATAAATAAGTAAAGTTACACAAAAATGTGCATGAACACGGAGACTAAGCCTTTCAAGTGATACAATGAACGTCCGTCCAACATAGAGTTCAAAGACCGCACGATGCTATGGAAGGCCCGACGAACGCTGAGGTGCAGGGCAGGAGGTGGTGCAAGGTACTGTGGAATGGGGCTCGCGTCTCACTGTGCGACGCTGTGACGACGATGATGCCTCACGGCGTGGATCCGACTATACGGAGAAGTCGACCCGCATCGGAGACGCGATGCCCCATGCTGGGAATGGCCAGCCCGTCCAGCGATCAACTTGCGTCGAGACGCGTGCTCGGTGCAGCCAGGCCACGTCCGCCGCTGTGCCGAACTGCTGACCACGGAGACGCCTCGCCGAGATCCGCAATGCCCTCGGCAAGGAACAGTGCAGCAGGCCAAGCCGCGTCCCGAGATGCAGTACTTGTGCCGGAAACACCGCCCCAGCTGGTGGTGTGGGCGGCAGCAGCGTGGAAAGCTGTGTTCCCTGGTCAGAACCAGGGTCGCCGGCTTCGGGCGCTTCAGCCCGCTGTATTCTGCCTAACCACGTGCTCTTCACACGTGGCTCAATCATGGCGCACCACCACTGACATCCATTAGAAAGACTGAGCGACGCATCCCTGCTCTCTGATATGGGCGCTTGCGAAGCCACCGGAAAGTCCCTTCACTGTCCCGGAAGTGTGCGTTTTCTGGGAGCTTTAGGCGTGTAATTGATATATTATTGAGTGGCAGTTGTGATCGTAATTTTTGTGTTTTCTTTTTATAATATAACACTCTCGCGGTCATCCAACGCTACACAGATGCCGTAGCGACGCCGTCCGAAACGACGGGGTGCTTTGATCTAGAACTAGTCCATGCAACAAACCCAACGATTAGGCATCACTTGGGACGCCGACTAACGCTACACAAAAAATTACAGACGCCGTAGCGATGCCGTTCAAATATGGCACGGTGCTCTTACGTACAACGTTAGGATTATTCATTGGTCAAGTGACAGAGAAAGAAATTGCCAAGGCATTTTTTTACAAAAAAAAGGAATGAGTGCAATGGTAGCCCGGAGCCCGAAGGTTTATTTTTTGTGAGTTATCCGGGAAAGAAAACAACGTTAGGAGGACGTCGTTTCGAAGGTGAGTTTTTGGAACTGAGGGGTCTAAACATATCACTATTCAAAAGGATCACTGCAAAGCCTGCTTCCTGGAGACGGCGTCCAGTTGCCCCTCTTTAAGTTACAGACCCACTTCTCGTATATATTTGAAACCTCGAGCATGGCAAACTGCATACAAAAAAACCAAACACCTTCAACGCACCTCCGTAAAAAATAGGTGGACAAATACCATCATTTTCTCGCGGAAGGCGAAAAAAGGAATATATATTTGATGTACTTATGCGTAAAATGTCTTCTCGTCAACATTTCCGGCTGATTCGCAAAGTTCGAAGCTATATACAGGCCAGCATTTCATTAAAATGAAGAGAAAAGCCCCTCGCGCCCGCAGCAGGTGACTGTTCATGGCAGTGGCTTCCGGGACACCACCGGTGTCTTCCGGTGACTTCAACCGCGCGCGCTCGATGCGCCATCCAGCTCCCCCTAGTGGAGATCGGTGCGCACCACCTCTATGGGTCACCACGGCTCATAAGCTGATTGGCTGACCCCACGTGCACAGTTGGCACGAAATCACAAGCGCTCGCCGTCGCACATTCGTCATCGTCATTGTTTTTGTTCCGTCATAGCAGCGTCCATCTTACGCCACATATTCCATGACCTACATATGTAACAGCCATGTGTTATAAAGCTTCAGGGTATCCCATTATACCTCCGTACAAAGACGGATAACATTATCCTTATGTTGGAAGCTAATTGTTTAGAGTGAATAAATCGGGTTTATGTCATGCAAGACAAACCATATATTCCAGCATTACCTACATTAAACAAGACATTTTATTTCAGTTGTTGAAATCTTGCCATCTGCAGACTGATGTAATTTGTGTCGATTTTAGGAAAGCCTTTGATAAGGTCTCTCATCGTAAATTACTTTTCACGCTTGAAAGATTAGGAATAAGCGAATAAGTATTAAAATGGATAGATGCCTAGTTATCCGCAAGTCAACAGGCTGTAAAAATTGGAAATTACACTTCAAGACCACTGACTCAGGCGTTCCGCAAGGCGTTCTGACGTTCCGTACGTTCCACAAGGTGTTCCGTACTCAGGCGTTCCGCAAGGATCTGTTTTAGGACCATTTATTTTCCTGATATTTGTTAATGATCTATGTTATATAGTTGAGTCTCATATTAAAATGAAACTTTTTGCAGAGGACTGCTTGATATATTCCCCAGTTACTTGCGAAGGTGACCAAATTAATCTGAACAGGCGCTTACAAGCATTAGATCAGTGGTGTATAATATGGGACATGGAAATAAACTAGAGCAAGACAACATTTACGAATATTCACTCTAGTGGGCGGGAATCGTCATTTATGTATCACATCGGAAGTCACCCTTTAAATTATGCCACTTGTTTCAAATACCTAGGAATTATTATTATGCACAGATCGAAGTGGCACTCGCATATCGATAACATCTGTTCTAAGGCAAAAAAACAGCATTTTCTACAGAAATAACTGGAGCATGCCACACCGGATGTAAAACTAACTGCTTACAAAACATTCATACGTCCTGTTTTAGAGTACGCTAGTATTGTGTGGTTGCCTTACCAGAAGGTGTTGTGGACAAAAATTGAAAGAATACAAAAATTAACAGTCCAATTTATGTGCGGTAGATACCGAAGCACACACTCAGTCACAGCTTTGTTAAAGTCCTGTGAGCTTGAGTCTTTGGAATATCGCAGGCGCAAACATCGCCTTGAATTTCTTTTTAAGATTATAAGCGGGCAAACAAAAATAAATAAGGATTTATATCTTCAGCCCCCGGGAAGGCGATGTGATCGTCTTAATAATAGTTGAGCAATTCAACCTTATTTCACACGCACGAATGCTTTCCACCATTCCTTTTTCCCAGACACAATAGATATGTGGAATAGTTTACCCAATGCGGTTGCGCAACAAACGACGTCAGTGAATTTCTAAAATGCATTAAACAGTTTTCTTTGTAATGATTCGAACTAAATCCTGTAGTGAACATTTATTCGTTGATTTTTATGTGTATAGTCACTGTTGTTTGTTTCTTATTTCTCTGTTGTTGGTTATTCATGTCGTACTTATATGTGCTTTTGAATTTTTCTTTTTTGTGTGAACATTATGTACTTTGTGACACCCTCTATGTAATGACCTCAAGCACGGGGTCAACAGTATCAAATAAATAAATAAATAGGATAGTTCTTTGGTTTTCACAGGTACCTTGTCAATTCAAGCACTAAAACGCACCTCATGACTAGAGGCCGGATTACAGGCAAACGTCTATTTTGTTTCTTGCGTTCCTATTGTGCTACTTCGATATATGACCATAAATTAGAGGTTAGCAAGAGCTTTTACAGTCCCTATCGGAAAAATTGCCATGGTGGATACTGGAAAACATGGTGGGCGTAGTGGAAATAATAGTGGGCATGGTGGAAATAATAGTGGGCATGGTGGAAATTATGATGGCTATGGTGGGACGTAGTGGAAAATATGGTGGTTATGCCGGGACATACTGGGTGGTATGGTGTACAGATGATGGGTAAAGTGGAAATGATGGTGGAAAGCAGAGGCTAGATAGTGGGCAATAATGGGACACTCTGCCCACCATTGCGATAATGCTGGGTAGCCCTAAGCACATGGTGGGTGGTGCTTGTTATGGTGGGCTACATGGTGTACCAAGTTGAGAAACTCTTCCCACCATTGCGATAATGCTGGGAAGCACTAAGCAGATGATGGGTGCTGCTTGTTATGGTGGGCCACATGGTGTACCAAGCTGAGAAGCTCTGCCCACCATCGCGATAATTCTGGGAAGCAGTAAGCAGATGATGGGTGGGCTTACAATGACCGGCAATTTATATAGTGTACCAATCTGGGATCAGTACACTACATGTTCTACCACCATGATTTCCATCAAAGTTAGGCCTACCGACCGAGCCCGTACAATTGTGTTATCCGTGCTTCCGGGTTTCAGAATACACGATTTCGACGATTAAATATGACAATACAGCGCAGCCATGGCATTAATTAACCTAAATGAAGCATTTTTCATTGTGTATGGTGTCCGCTCAAGAAGCATCAAATGTCGATGCGACGCGATTAAAGCACTCCCAGAGAACGTAATTAAGTGTCTTCTCACCGACAGCCGCCGGTCGCACTCGCCGGCACTTCTCTAGCTTTTGTACGAGAACTCAGACGTGGCAATTCGTATGCTTGGTGAACCAACATGAAGCGTAATGTTTCCGGCACACTGCATTCGTTTTGGCCAAGCCGTTATGAAGTTGCTTTAGCGAAAAAGTTACAGCGTTGCGCTGGCGCGACCGCCCTCTACATTGCGCGAAAAACATCCCAATGCTCCATCAAATAAATTAGGCGGGCGTATCTATGGAATGAGCCTAGAGGCGTCATAAAGCGTGAGCAGATGTCACCCTTTAGAACGAGCGCGAAACGGATATTAAACTTGGCAGACCCCGCCGGTAAACTATTGCTGCTCCCCAGTCCACTTGGTTTTTTCTTGAAGTTGTGAATTGTAAAAAAAATAGCACTAGTGCCGTTAACATAGTGGCAATCGTTACAGGCCGCAGTTGCTTGTGTTTAATAAATGTGCAATATTTAGTAGCAGGTGTAGATCTTGTCTATGTTGTGTACACGACAAACATAACTTAAGTTGAACCGTAAGTTTGTATGCCAACTAAGTATTTAACACCCATACAACGTCATGTTGGTGTGGCGCAGTGGTTAGCGTCTTTGAATGGGAATCAGCAGGTTGCACGTTCGATCCTCCGTGGCACCTTGTTTTTTTTTTACGGAACGGGTGTTTTTTATACTGTTTTTATAGAATTCTTTTTTATTTTTTGTGGCAGCTCGTCACGGTGATTACAACGTCATTTCGCGCTCAAGTGTTGCCGGCACTGCAGCACCCACCATACCCACCATGCGCCATGGTGGGCATTTGCCACCATTCACCCACTACACTAATCCACTATAATGGTGGGTGGTGGTTTCCACCATGCCCACCATTCGTTTTTTTTCCGATAGGGGTGTGTTTATGGTGCATACAAATGCCTATTTTTGATGTTTGTGCCTGATTTCCTATGAGTTCCTATAAATGCCTAGTTTCGAAATCGGTGCCCACAATTTTTGCTTTCAAGCACATGTAGTAGTAAACCACTAGCTATTTATGTTACCGGGCAAAATGGAGGTTTAGGAACTCTATGGGGTGAAACCTATACTCCATCTCATAAGTTCATTTTAGCACTGTCAAGGCTCAAGGCCTCCAAGCCAAAACTAAGGCCGATTATTCTCTACACATGTGTTCACCCTCATCAACTACTGTGCTCGTACACGTAGGGAACAGGAGGTGCTTCTCTGCAGTCGCAGGACGATGGAGAATGAATGCGAAGTCGTAGATTGTCGATAGAGAAAAGTACAGTGTAGACAAAAAAAAGATGTCCACGTGGTTTTTGTTTGTTTTTCATTTAAACGGTGCTTCACTAGGTCATATTACAAAATTCCATTGGACACTGGAACTTGTTGCGTGCCCAATTAAGCACTAAAATTTATCACTTGGTTTATTACAAACCACGAAAGCATGATAGGAGGAGGTGAGCTTAAAACCTTTGTCACTTTCCCGGTGTAGACTCCGCAAGCCAAATCTCGCTCAACTCGGGGCCAGAAGATCACACAACGCTGACACATTAACACGTCATGCACACGCAAGGTTAACTTAGCATGACATTTGCGCATGTGCTGCCGAATGTGCTGTGTTTATCTCTCTTCCTTCTCTGCTCTCTATCTTTCATCTCTCCCATCCCCCTCCCATGCGCAGGGTAGCAAACCGGCTGCCAATAGGCTGGTTAACCTCGCTGCCGTTCTTTTCCTCCTATTTTTCTTTCCTTCCTTCCTTCCTTCCTACCTTCCTTCCTTCCTTAGCATGACATGCCCATACCAAGTCGTGCACGCAAGCGGCGTTATGTCGTTTCAAGGTTTTCTGTTTTCAACTGTTTCTGTGGGGTGCATATGTCTCTGTGTGTGCACGTTGTTACGACCGGCCCCAGCATTGGGATTCTCCGAAGGTTTGCGAACCCCTCTGGGAGATCGTCGACGCATTCCCGGGATAGCCTGCACCTGAGACGGCCTTGCAGCCAAGCGAAAACAAAGGTCAACGCACTGTTTTTGCGCTAGGGAACCAAGCAAGAGGAGTTGCGGGGAGAACTGGTTCTTGAGCGACTGTGTCGTCGACCCCCACCTCCCCATTCAGGCTCCTCCCTCTCGCCGGGAGAATTCCGGAATCTGCTGTGCGTTCATGACCTTGTTTGGGCATCTTTAGGGCGTCGTGACCATATTTGGGCATCGTGTTAGGTTGTGCCCCTCCATGTGTTGTGAGGTGTACTTCCCCTCCCTCGTGGCCGAGGGGCCGGGGCCACCATAATGACTGACGATGCGGACAATGCGCCCAGTGTCGGCAACGCGACGCTATAAAATGCCGAAGACGTTTTGTATCTCTCTCTTCTTTCTTTGGATCAGTTGATCACTTCTCAACATGTAAATAAATCTCTGTCGTTCGTTCGGGCGCTTCTTCTCGCTGAATTGTCGGACAATGGATCCTGCGACGTGGCCAGCTACAGAAAACGAGACCGGCAGGACCCGTAGTCCCAACAATTGCCTCTCCTGAATCTCCTCGACACATTCTGACAGCTCGTCACCCTCCGCCCCCAATGCGAGAATCGCCTCTATCAGCTCTGGCTTTCTTTGAGAGTTCGACACCTCCAGATTCAACTCCCTTGCAAGTAGCAACAACATGGACTTTCGCAGGGATTTCAGATTCATGGCTGCCTCCAGTACCGCCGTCTCTGTTCCACAAAGATTCCTGTCCTGCAACTAATTAACCTTGACGGCAACGACAGCTCTAGATTCCTGCCTTGCCTCAAGTTTTCCGTTAACTTAGTCTACAAATAGCGCTTCAAAAAGCTCTTACACGGAATCCTGCCCTGTCACTGTTAACCTTGACGCCACTAACAGAAAGAGCTTAACCAAGCTATCACACAATTTCTGCCTGACGCAAGTTACCTGTTAACTCAATGACCAAGACAGCCCCTCTCTACCAGCTTTTACTTAACACATAGAGTAAATGCCTGGTAAAATTTAACAGAGAAAGCCGTCACTTACCCAGTTCGCAGTCATGTCTCCAGCGTCGTGCCTCTCAGAAGTGCCATTCGGTTCCCTCTGGAAGTCGATGAGCTCGTGTTATCCTTCTCCTGTCGTCCCGTTGTTGGACTTCGGGCTAACTCCGTCCAGTGGTCGCTTTCGGGGTTATCGGCATCCCGCCGCTGCCATCCAGTACCGCAGAGCGGATCAGGTTCAAAATGACGGACCTAATGAGATCGTACAAGCTAGGGGAGGACATTGGGCTGTTCCTCGTCAACTTTGAGAGAACTTGCAAAAGGCAAGGTTTTGACCAGGAGACATGGCCCCAACGCTTGTTGTCCCTACTTCCGGGGGAGGCATCTGAAGAATCGCGCGCCTGACGAAAGAGGAGGCTGGCGAGTACAGTGAGGTAAACTCGAGCCTTCTCAAGAAATACAGGTTGTCAGCGGAAGGTTTCAGACAAAAATTTCGCAACGCCGTAAAAGAGAACAATGATTCATACCCGGAGTTTGCTTACAAATTAATGGCCAACATGGGGGAGTGGCTCAAAGAGGCAAAGGCGTATGGGAATCATGACAAGGTGCTCGAGTGTATCGGTCTGGGACAATTCTATCAAAGATTACCAGAAAAGGTGAGGTTCTGGGTGCAGGATAGACCAGACGTGAACACCGTAACGAAAGCCGCAGAGCTCGCTGAAGAATTCGTTACGCGCCGCGCCCTCGGGGCAAGCAGCGAGCCAAAAAGGGAAAAATTCCTACTACCGAATAAGGCGCCGTTTAGAAAACAACCGACAAGTCTCGCACAAAAGGGTGAGGAAAACAAGGAATCTAACCATGTGGCGTCGGCAGAGGCAAGCAAAAGGAAATTTCAGGCGAAAAAAACCGGCGGCTTGTTTCAATTGCCACGAAACAGGGCACTTCGCGATACATTGTCCGAAAGAAAAGGTGGCCTTTTTATCTATAAATGAAGCCGACGAGAACATGAAGTTGTTAGAGCCCTATATGTACGACCTTACCGTGAACGGCAAGCAGTGTCGGGTTCTTAGATACTCCGCAGCCACTATGGACGCAGTTCATCCGTCCTTTATTCAGTCCGGGCAGTATTCAGGAGACTGTGCCTGGATTAGACAAGCCGTAGAAGCAAACAGTCAGTGCCTTCCCGTAGCTAAAGTTGTCCTTAAAGGTGCATTTGGTACGTTGGAAACGAAAGCTGCGGTATCGCCATATCTACCCCCTCAGTATCCTTACTTATTTTCAAATAAGTCAGATCAAATGCTGAAGTAGAAAGGTCTAACGTTGGGAGAAGGCATAGTGCAGGCACTGACTAGATCGAAGGCACGTGCGCTGGCTGCGACAGCAACATTCACTGAGGCAAACAAGCCTCAAATCGACAACGGGCCTGGTTGCGAGTTGGACACCACGGTAACAAATCGACTTGTGCGAGAACAGGCTGCAGAAGCCGTAGTCGCGGAGGCAACCATTCCTAAAGGCGACGATGAACCTCCTCCCGAATTGGAAGGGCTCAATTACGCCTCGTTGACCGAGCAAATAGAAAATGCCATTGCTCCCAAGCCGATTCCTGGTAGTACAGAGGATAGCACAGAGGGTGACACATTCCAGGTACTAGGAACTACAAAAGAGTTGTGTGCCATGCCACCTTCGGATAATTTCAGTCGGCTGCTGCAGGTGAGCCCCGCTTCATTAATAACCAAACAAAAGGGTGACCCGACGCTTAAGCAATTCCAGGACAGTTCGAAAGAGGGAATCGCCAAACGAAATGTGAGATTCCAAGAGAGGAGCGGCATACTCTATCGAAAGTATCTAGATAGGCGAGGAGTAGAGTTTGACCAGGTAGTTGTACCTCAGGCGTATCGTCAGGATTTGCTTAGTTTGGTGCATGGAGAATCATGGTCAGGCCACTTAGGCGTAAAGAAGACGAAAAATCGTCTCTTACAGGAATACTACTGGCCTGGATGCTTTAAAGATGTAGAGAGGTTTGTAAAATCTTGCTATGTGTGTCAGCGAGTGGGTAAGCCGGCAGATAAGGCGAAATTTCCAATGAAGCTGGTACACTCTAAAAAAAGGGGAGCGAGAATGGAGAAACGGGCTCCGTTCCTCCTTCGGCGCAGCGACTTCCTCCCTTTCGGGCGCTTTACCCGTCGCGCCCTCTCGCGGCAAGGACCAAAGGAGCAACGTTCCTCCTTCAGCGTTCAAGTTTCTCCTCAATCACGGGGGTCTTGCTCACGCGCATGCGCACGCCAAGCCTATAGCCGGCCGCGGCCAGTCGCGAGCGATTGCTTTTACCTAAGATTGTTGTAAGCAATGCAGGAATGACGTTTTCTTTTGTTGTATTAGTATAGAGTAAAAGCCTCACTTTTTTTATCGTCAGGCACTCGCACGATGCTCCGCACACTTCCATGTGTGTCTCGTGTTGTTTCATACTACCAATTTGTCACGAATACAAGGAGCTCTGCTTCCCAAGCAGTCTTGCTTTATCGATTACCTTAGAGTGTAAAAAAAATAATGATTTTTTTCGGTGTCGACATACTTGGTAAGCCCACGCATTTTTAGTTTCGCACGGCACCAACAGCAGATAGTTCCTCCACTCAAGTATGAGAGCTGCCGCGACGCCAACAGCCACTGTCATGGCTCACGAAAAAATACCATCGGATGCGAGGTCATCGCTTATTTATCTCGCAAGACCCGCGTTGTAACGTACGTATACACTGCTAGGACGGTCGTTACCACATCAAAAACATTGTCATTGAAGGGCTAGTGGTGTACTATATTCATGGCTAACGGTCACACTTGTGGTACGCACGTAAAAAGAATATAAGCAAACGTTAAGACGAAACAACTAAACGAGGTCGACGTGACCACAGAACACCTACCACGACGGAGACAAAAGGGAGTTTTAGTGCTGGGTACCCAAGCGGCTTGCGTACGCAGGACGTTGGGGCGGCGGTATTGCGCATGCGCGAAACCCCAAACAGATGCGTCCCAAGATCGCTGGGGCGATGGGGCCATGCCTCCGCGCGGTCCACCTTCGCAAGAGCTCACGGTATCCGCACTGCGGATACTCTAGCCGTCGAGTTAAAATAAGCTAAAGTGCGAGCACTTATAGCGATTACACGGTTTCAGCCAGATTACCAAAGCTAGAATGGCCTGGAACATAGAAACTAAAAGACATAAGCCAGCCCCAGACCAGCTGAATAGGTGGCGCCATCTAGTGCGGCTATAGTGAAACAGACAACCACAACTTTGTTTTGCAGAAACATTGTGCATTGTACATCTAGTGCAAAAACTGCGCAGCGACAATAATACAAATGAGTAACCTTTTTATTCATTTTCACCTCAAAAACATTACGCGTAAGCTAACAAGTTCATGACTGCGGTTGCGCGAAGTGTCACAAGATGTCCACACTGTCGTTACAAAAACTTTGTATTTCACTTTTTTGCGTATACCAGATTACTGTACACAATAAAAAAGTGTCCTGATCACTATGTATGCTTAATTTAACATTTTAAATCATAAAAAGACTTAAATATTACTTATGCGACAAGACGCTGTGGCTCTGCGAGCGCGTGTGACCATCGTACGGCTTGCGTTTGCGTGCGTGCCACCATGGCGCCAACTAAAAGGAATTTCTGATTGGGCATGGGTTGGACACGCAACGCCGCGCGCTCCCAAGCCCGCAAGGCCCCAAGAGAATGCGTACCCAGCACTAAAACTCCCTAAAGTTTGGTCTGCATGCTGCGCCCTCTCCAAGTAACCAGAAAGAAAAAAACGTGACCTCCGAAATGGCTAACGCGCGGCAAGTGTTTGCACTCTCAGAGGCTTCAAGAAAAAAAAAGTAACTGTGGCAATGGTCGACAGATGGCGCAGCGTTCAAAATGCCGTGGGCATTCTAAGCACGGCTTGGGGCATCCGCCTTCGTGAAAACCTGATAAGCTCTAGTAATTATTCCGTTCATTATTGTGCAACCATTGATTAACTAAGGTTTGCCTAAGCATCAGATACAATATATTTACGTGTGCGCATGTTGTGGTATTGATAAAAAACGTAAAAAAAGTGTAATAAAACCTACCTGTAACCTGTGCCACTCAGGTCAGTTGAAATTCATCGCTATATAAGCTGGCTCGCTTTCATAGTAGAGTGTGAGTAAACACGTCGTGGTGTGACCGTGTGAGCCGTTGGGTTGAATGGTTGATTGTGCTCTTGTTGCGTACTTGTTAGCGTATACGCTAGAGTTCTTGTTGTGTACTATGTGTGCATGTGTAGCAATAAGGACTGCATCAGCACATAATAGGCTTTCGGTGTCCGTAAGTGGTCTTGAATGGGTTGATGCGTAAGCAATCCGCAAGGGAGCCGTGATAGTGGGTAATAACAACAAACAGCAGTCAACTTTCTTTTAAATTTTGTTCAATCCCTTAAGATGGCGCCACCTACCACCTACTTCATTGCTATGACGTTCTCACACCTCCAGCCATTTATATATCGTTGAACATCTATCTATCAAAGCTGCACTACGGATTCGGAATGGTTTCGCTGCGATCGAGTGTACGGTTTGGAGGCACATCTCGTGACCTGCGGACCCGTAAGCGCATGGATAACGTCGCTACACTATGTGAATCTGCGAGAAATAAATACAGCAAGCCTAGCATGCACTCTTCAGGTGAGGGCTCTGCAGAAACCGTGTCTTTCGGAGTTGAACGTGGCTTCGCTGACCGAACAAAACGTACTTGCTCCATCGTTCTCTTTCGCGATGTGTTCACCGCCACAGGTTCGTCTGCTTGTTTTTATAATCATTTCGTTCAATATCAAGCTCAGCGGGACCGTTTTTTGTAACTTTCAGTGCCGTGTACTCCTTACCAGTCGAGAATCGTTGCATTTGCTAAGCCTACTCACTTCGCCGGGGGGCAGCCATGTTGATTTTCATAAGGAGGAACGTGTTTCTTCGTGGATGAGGGAGCAACGTATCTCTATTTGAAGACGAACATTGGGGACATCGCCGTTCCTCCCTAAATGGAGAGTACGTCACTCCATTTTTTAAGAGTGATACCGTAATCACGGAGCCCTTTCGTCGGTTGGTAATTGACACAGTAGGTCCTTTGCCCAAGACAACTTCAGGCTACCGTCACATCCTGACCTTAATCTGCCCAGCTACTAAATTTCCAGAGCCGGTCCCGCTAAAAGAGCTAAGTTCCGTGGAAGTAGTGAACGCACTTCTGTCCGTGTTTGCCCGGGTAGGCTTTCCTGCCGAGATACAATCAGACCAGGGCACCATTTTCCCGAGTGCCTTAACGACAACCTTTCTAGAGCGGTGTGGCGTGAAATTATTGCATAGTTCAGTCTACCATCCGCACTCGAACTCGATAGAGAAGCTTCAGTCCGTGATGAAGCGAGTGTTAAGAGCCTTATGTTTTGAACGAAAAACTGACGGGGAAATGTGCTTACCTGCAACGATGTTTGCACTAAGAACTGCACCACATGAGACAACAGGGTTTACACCAGCGGAACTTGTTTACGGCCGCAGACTGTGATCTCCTCTTCGTATGCTGAGAGTCGTGGGAAGGTCAGGGTGATGATCCTGTAGTAGTGGAACATGTCCTCACCTTGTTGGATCGTCTAACAAAAGCCCAAGAACTGACCGAGAGTGCGATGACCAAAGCACAGCAGAAGGCTAAGCTTTACTACGATCGAAATCGAACAGCTAAAGCGCAACACTATGCTGTAGGAGACAGTGTCATGTTGTTGAGGCCCTCCCAAAAGAATAAGCTTGAAGTGCAATGGTTCGGCCCTGCCGAAATTACTCGAAAACTGTCTGGCACCAACTATGCGGTAAAATTACCAGGAAGTCGTAAGGTACACCAGGTGTATCATAGCAACTTACTCAAGCCCTATAAAGAGAGGGAAGCCATCGTGAACATGACTTTAAATGATCCGGAAGAGGTTCCGGCAGAAATTCCTGAATTAGCTCCCGAATCGGACGAAGTCCCGATTGAGAAAAGAGTTGAGGCTTTAGTATCAAAGTCACAGCTGACAATGAAGCAGAAGCAGGAATTGCGTAGTCTTTTGACCGAGTTTCAGGAAAGATTTGTAAGCGAGCCAGGCCGGACATCCGTCCTGACTCATGAGATAGAGCTTACCTCGTCGGAACCGGTAAGATCTAAGGCGTATCGTGTGTCACCTCGCCGGCTTGAGCTAATAAAAGCAGAGGTTAACAGGATGCTGGAATTGGGCGTGATTGAGCCGTGTGAAAGTGATTACCCTTCCCCGTTAATTCTTGTGGAGGTACCCGGCAAAGATCCGCGTCCTTGCGTAGACTATCGTAAGTTAAACCTCATCACCAAGGATCAGAAATACCCAATTCCTCACATTGAGGAACGCGTCGAGAGGGTAAGCAGCGCGGAATTCATCTCAACGCTAGACCTAGTGAGAGGTTACTGGCAGGTGCCGCTCACCGAGAGGGCGAGCCGGTACGCTGCATTTATTTCACCATTGGGGACATTCCGCCCTAGAGTGTTGAGTTTCGGCCTAAAGAACGCGCCTTACTGTTTTTCAAACTTAATGAATAAGGGTTTGGGGGGTCAAGAGGACTTCGCATTGCCTTACTTGGACGACGTCGCCGTGTTTTCCTCGTCCTGGCCAGAACACTTGGCACATTTGAGAGCAGTACTGACACGCCTACGCGAAGCAGGTTTAACGGTAAAGGCGCCCAAGTGTCAGCTAGCACAAGCAGAGGTACTCTATCTCGGGCATGTTATCGGTCGAGGGCATCGCCGTCCCTCTGAAATGAAAGTGGCAGCTATCCGAGACTTTCCCCAGCCCCGAACAAAAACCGATATTCGGGCTTTTCTTGGAATAGCTGGTTACTATCGTAGGTACATCCCTAGATATTGCGACATTGCCAGCACTCTTACTGACGCGTTGCGCAAGACCGAGCCCCAAATGGTCGACTGGGATGAGGAGAAAGAAAAGGCTTTCCGCGTTTTGAAAGCGGCCTTGTCGAGCCAACCTTTGCTTAGTTCACCGGACTACTCGAGGCCTTTCGTAGTCCACTGCGACGCTAGGGATAGAGACATGGGGGCAGTTCTTAGTCAAAGGGATGAGGGGGATGAAGAGCATCCCATCCTCTATGTTAGCCGGAAACTCACCCTTGGAGACCAGTTTGGACAGCCAGAGGAGACGGTCGTGTCTGTGCGCTCCGCGCTTTTTCGCTGCCTCTCCTTCACGTCAGTCGCTCCCCAACTCCCGCTGAGTGCGGTCGCTCGCAGGCCGCGCTCGTCGGGAGTACGGCTCTTCCGCAGCAATGCGTTCGCGCTCCGGCGACAGTGACGGACATCTACCCTGATCTGCGGTCGGAACTGCTGTGGAATAGCCTGCCATGGATTGCCCGGAACCCCCCACACTTCACACTGCCGGTTAGTGAATTAATTCCCTTTCGCTTCGCGTGTCGTACGCGACCGACCGGCGTGTGTCGTGGTGTAGGGCCACGGCTCATAGCGCGTAGCTTCGACGCGCTCTCACCGCCCCTGTGTGTGCGGTGCACGGGCGCTTGAGCTATCACGAACAGCTAGTGCCTATTACGCGTGACCACGCTATTAGGCAACCTCTCCTGTACAGTAGTGCAGCGTGCGTTTTTTTTACAATACTACGGACATTGACAGTGACGCTTCCCAGTTCTCCTTAGTGCAACCGTTTTTCTTTTTGCTCTCTCTCTTGCTTTAATTGTGAAGTGTTTTTCTGAGCGGTGTCGCGCATCCCTGGGAACTCGTGCGCGAGTGTGACCATGCATTCGCCTAGGCGCAACACCGCCCCCGACGCCCGCTCGCCCATCGTGGCAACCCCCCCCCATCGGCAGACAGCGCTTTAGTTGCTGCCCGATCTCCTGAAGAGCCCACAAGGCGCCGCTTTTCTCACCGAAGATCGGAGAGCCTCCCAACCAACAAGGTACAGGCACACCGCCATCTATTCTTCGAAAAGATAGCGACCGAAAACATCCAAGCCATAAAGGAGAAGTGGCTGCAGGCCAACCCTGTCGCCCCCACACAGGCCCTCATGCCGGCCTCTCAGTGCGCCAGCGGAGCCGCACCTGCCATCATAGCCACCAGAACTGCAGAGGAGCCACCACAAAGCCCCATGCAGAGCGAAGGTTCTGGACAGACACAGGGGCCTGCTGGCGTTCCCCTACCTCTGAGCTCCGATGAGGACGACGAGTCGATGGACTTCTTCAACTCACGGAAGAGGCTGCGGGAAGAGAGTGGGGACGAGGACGACAACGCTCCCCGAAAGCAAACAGCCACTACCCCCTCCGACGAGGAATCACACGCTTCTCAGGGCTCAGAGGAGATGTCCGGGAGTGAGTTCAGAACCATGGTGGATTCCGAAGGGGCGTCCTTCACAGCGGACATGACAACATCTGCCACAACAGGCGGCCCGGACCCAACGAGCTCGGATGGTGCAGGCACTCGTCAACACCCCACTACCGCCTCGACGGACGACCTACCGCCTCAACGACGACTCTCCCCCACACGGAAGGACTGCCCTCGCCAGCAGCCTCTCCCCATAAAGTAGAGAGCACTCTACCCGCCCCTGCAACAGAAGGGACCACCGAATCTCCCGACAACCCACCCTCTGACGCTTCAGCTGCCATGGAGGTGGTCGAAGAGGTTCTTACTCGTACCGCTACAGGGGGCAACACCCGAAAAGAAGCCCCTTATACGGCGAAAGACTTTCTCCTCACACCGTCAGCGGGGGCCACACATACCAACCGCAGAAAGAAGGGGAAGAAGAAGCCAACCAAGAAGCAACCCCCGGTTACTGCATCGGAGGGCACAGCTGCCAACCTTCCCCAACCTTTCAGCAAGGCCCCCACTGCAGTGGACACCACAAGGAAGCACAGCAGTGCAGCGGGGAGTCCCCCAGACACAGAGGGCTTCCAGGTGGTCACTACCAAAAGTGCCCTACGCCGTGCCAGGGACCTTGCTGCTGCTGCGGCCCTCCCGGTCGACCCTGCCATTGTGGGCACAGTTCTGTTCCGGCCGTCAGCCCCCGGAGGTACCTTCAGTGGATCCCCACGCCTCATCCTCGCACAGGCGCTCTCTGCAAGGCCCGGCGTGGCCGCAATTCGCGTAAACCAAAAACTCAACATTGTGGCTGCTGACGCTACCACGCGAGAGTGCCTGGAGCAGCTCCTGACCATCAAGGAGCTAAAGGGGATCCCCGTCACTGCCAAGGAACCCGCTGACCACAAGACCAGCACGGGGTTCCTTCACGGTGTCGACGGGGAGCCTGCGGTGGACAGCCTGCTGCCTGGGATCCAGTCGGCCGTTCCGGTGCTCTCTGCTGCCAGGGAGGGGCGAACCGTGACGCTCCGCTTCGCCGGCCCTGTGCCGCCGGAGCACGTGTCACTCTTCTTGGTCCGTTTCCCAGTGCGGCCAGCCAGACCCCGCCCTCTGCAGTGCCGGCAATGCGGTCGGTTCGGCCATGTGAAGGAGAGCTGCAGCTGGCCAGGCAGCTGCATCAGATGTGGCCGGACCCACCCTGGAGAGAGCTGCAAACAGACCCGGTGTGTCAACTGCGGGGGCCCTCACTCTGCAGACACCCCAGAGTGCCCCCGGTGGCAGGAGCAGCGGAAGATTGCCACAATCATGGCATCTTCCCCAACCATCCTCTCGAGGCGCGCAGTGGCAGCGGCGGTGCGAGAGGAGACTCAGGAGGCGCGGACCTTTGCAAGCGTGGTGAAGGGCCACCCCACGCCGCCCCCCTCTCCGGCTAGACCCATCCCGGCGCCTCGAAAATCTCGCCGCCAGCCACTCCAGGGACTGCAGTCCACCAGCACTGCTGCCCCTATGGCCCTGCCAGCGGCCACTGCTGTTCCTGAGGCCCCACCTGCTGCAGCTGCCACTCTCGCGGCCCAGCCTGCAGCTACTGCCCCCGGAGGCCGGCCTGCTGTGTCCATGGCTCCTGCGGCCCTGCCTGCTGTGACAGTAGCGTCACCCCCAGCTGACCCGGCCTACCACATTGTCGCCACCCTGCTTAACACCCTGCGGACTGTGGGAGAATCCCTTCCTCTGGACCACCCCCTTCGAGCCATCTGTTTACAGACGGGAGGCTCACCACTCCCCACAACCAATCATGGCTAGCTCCCCGCCCGGAACGAGCCGAGGCCGCCGCCCAAGCGTTCTGCAGTGGAATATCAACTGGCTGGGGCGGCGAAGAGACGACCTGGCAGAGCACCTTCTGCGGAGCGATTACGACGTGCTTGCACTGCAGGAGGTGTATGCCCGGGCCGAGGACCTTCGCCTGCCAGGGTACGTTGGATACAGCAGCAGGACTGGCTGCACCCTGGCGACCTGCCTTGATGCCCCCTGCCTGAACGACAGCCACCAGCAAGGACGTTCCCGGTGTGCTGTGTACGCCAGGCGGGAGCTCCCGCAGGCAGAGGTGAAGGTGGCTGACCTGGTTGGGGGCCCCTTTGAATGCTGCGCCGTCCGCATCCGCATCGGGGGGTAGGACACCACTGTGGTCAGCATCTACGTTCGGCCGGGCCAGCCCTGGGACCCCAGATGCCTCCGTCAGCTGGCGCATCGCCTGGGCAAGAAGTTCCTGCTTTGCGGGGACGTCAATGCAAAACACCCAGCGTGGGGCGGCCGCAGGACTAACGCTCGAGGCAGAGGGGTGCGTGATGTACTCCGGCAGCTGGGGCTGGCGATCCTCAACTCGGGTGCCAACACTTTCCTCCGTCGTGGGCAGCAGGCCACCAGCATTGCCATAGATCTCAGCGTGGCCACGGAGGGTTGCCAGTATGCCTGGTCGCCATTCCCGGACACCTGGGGCTCGGACCACCTGCCCATCCTGCCGTCTCCCTTCAGAGGTAGGGCTCCACGGGACCGCGAGTACCGCGTGGTGGATTGGCAGGCCTACCGGCGACTACTCAAGCAGGACACAAGCAGCGGGGACCTGCTGCAACTGGTGGCCCACAGTGCAAGGGCAGCAACAGTCACTGCCAAGGTACAGCAGGGACAGCCCGTCCCAGACTTCCGGCACCTGGCTCTGAGGGCGGCACGGCGACGTGCAGAGCGGCAAGCCTTGAACAAGGGCCAACCGGAGCTCTGGACGGTCTTCCGGCGAATTGATGCCGTCTGCAGACGCCATGCACGCAGGCGCCGGAACCAGGGCTGGCAGGGCGTGTGCATCTCGATCAACAGCTCACGTGATGGGACCAAGGCCTGGCGCCTGCTGAAGTGCCTGCTGATGGCGCCCCGGGCCTTGAACCAGGGACTGTCCCTGGCTGTTCACCTGTCGATCACGGCTGCGAACCTGGCAGAGCAGCTGGCTGACCAGTTTGCTGCCAGAGACAGAGCCCCACTGCCTGCTGCACCACCGCCTGCTGCCCTCCCTCTCCCTACCTCCTGTCATCATCCCAGATGGGTGTCCGCGCAGGTGCAGGAGCTGTGCGAAGAGCCCATAGCGATACATGAGCTTGTGGCAGCCCTCGAGAGGACCAAGCGACGAAGTGATCCAGGGGCCGACGGCATCACCTTCCAAATGCTACGCAACCTGGATGGAGGTGGCCGTCAACGACTCCTGGAGTACTACAACGACGTCTGGTGCACCGGAGTCTTACCCGAGTCCTGGCGAACTGCGGTGGTGGCGACAATCCTCAAGCCCCGGAGGAAGGCCACGGCTCTCTCCTCATACCGGCCAGTCTCTCTCACCTCCGCGCCCTGCAAGGTGATAGAGAGGGTGGCTCTGGAGAGACTGGAGTGGATTGCCGACCACCTGGGCTTCTTTCCGGAGCAGCAGACGGGCTTCAGGCGACATCGGTGCACGGCAGATTCCATCTCAGACGTCATCGCTACCCTCGAGGACGCCAGAAGCAGCGGGGACGTGGCCATGCTGCTGCTGCTGGACGTGGAGAGTGCCTTCGACGGACTCCCACACGTGGCGGTCGAGGTGGCCCGGGACCGCCTCGGCATCAGCGGTAGCCTCCGAGGCTTCGTGACTGCCTTCCTGTCCGGGAGGACCTTCCGCGTCCGTGTTGGAGGGGCTACCAGCCAACCCAGGGTCATCACTGCTGGTGTCCCACAGGGTTCAGTACTGAGCCCCTTCCTCTTCAACATGGCACTAGCAGGACTTCCGGCGTCCCTCCCAACAGACACCAGGTTCCCGGCCCGCTGCTCTGTCTACGCAGATGACTTGGCACTCTGGGTCCGGGGACCAAGGCGGTCCATCCCGGCCATCAGGAGATCACTGCAGGCGGTCCTCGATGCAGTGATAACCTACCTCGGAGGCATCGGGCTTAAGGTCTCTGCCACCAAGACTGAGGCCCTGCTGATTCACCCGCTGGCGGCAGCTCGCACCCACGTGAGACGGCTGAGGATTGGCAATCGCAGCCTGCCTTGGAGGTTGGTGGTGAAGTACCTGGGGCTCACCATCGACCACCGAATCACCTGGATCCCGGCTGCCAAGGCTGCTGCCACCAAGGTGCGGCGCGTCCAGGGCGCCATCAACAGGCTGCAGCTGCGTGGCCGCGGCTGCTCCACCAAGTGGGCCCTCCGGCTCAACCAGGCTGCGGCGTCCTCGGTCCTCCTGTACGCCTTCCCGCTTGTGAGCCTGACACCGGCCAGGAGAAGCCTGCTGGAGGGACTCCACAGGGGTGCACTGAGGGCCATCCTGGGGCTTCCCAAAGCTCACCGGTGGCAGCGACTCTCGCGGAGGCAGGAGAGTGGCCCCTGACGTTACGTATGCTCCAACGTGCGCTGGGCCACATTGACCGCCTTCACCGCGCCACCGACGACAGGGCTCTCCTGGAGCGTCTCCGCAGCCAGCCAGCATCACGGATGGGAGGCCTCTGCCTGCTCTACCACCAGATGGTTCCAGATCCGCCAGTCCCGGTTGCCTCTCCACCGCCTCACCACCAGCCACCAGAGGTCCACCTCTGCTTGGAAGGGGCAACCAAGCGACGAACGCCTGCGGCCGCACTGCAACAGGCGGCCTCCTGCAAGCTCCAGGAACGACTGGAGGGACGGCTGCAGGTGTTCACGGACGGATCTGTGATGCCAGACGGGACTGCAGCGGCTGCATGCGTAATCCCGTCAAGAGCCAACAGCAGGCATTGCAGGCTACCCTTCCCGGCGAGCTCCACGGCTGCGGAACTGGCTGGACTGCATCTCGCGGTAGACCTGTTGGCTGAGGACATCCCCCTTGAGCCGGCCGCGGTCCTGTGTGACAGCAAGGCGGCCCTGCAGACCCTGGCCAACTCCCGCCGTGCTGGACTGACGGCCTGCCTCCTGAGAGCCAAGGTTCGCGCCCTCACTGACGCCGGGGTGTCCGTCTCCTTCCACTGGCTGCCCTCCCACGTGGGCATCGCTGGAAACGAGAAGGCGGACACCCTCGCCAAGGATGCCCACCAGCCTGGTACTCCCTACTCCTGTGCCGTGGCGGCCAGGGACTATTCACAGGCCCGTCTCAAGAGGCTTCTCATCACAGTCCACCCAGACCCGAGGGTGGCCAGCGGGCGAGGACCAAAGCCTCTCCCAGAGACGGGCCTCACCAGGAGAGAACGGGCCTCCCTGTTGCGACTGCGGACTGGCTGCGTGTGGATGGCGGCCCGCCGCCACGCCAAGGGCCTCTGTCCCTCCCCGGCCTGCAGCCGTTGCGGAGACCCAGAGACCCTCGAACACCTCCTCTGTGCCTGCCCTGGCTTAGCACAGGAACGCTTGAGGGCCTACACGGCCTACAGGAGACAGGGTCTGCCCGTCTCCACCCTGGAAAACCTGCTGTTTCCGGCTCGTCCACATCCAGCAGCACTCCGCAGCCTGGCGGAGTTCGTGGAGGAGTCGGGAATTGCTGCCTACCGCTGATCCCAGGAGCCCTGCTGCCCTTGCCCTTGCCGACGGCCTGCTGCTCGCGCTGAAGCGGACCGGACACCCCTCCTTACACACCACACACTATTTCCCCTATCCTCTTTCATCCCCCTCCACCCCACCCCAAAGGCACCGCGCCGTGTCGCCTGTAGGCAGACAGAAATTAGGTGCCTTCTTCCTTTTCCTCATGAACCTGTAGCGGCGAGAGAAGAGAGACGTGAGATGACGTCGAAGGCGGCCGATGGGGCCGTGCCGATCTCGCCACTTTATTCCAGGCCTGAAGCGGAGCCACGTCGGCTACTAGCGTCCACCACGCCAGGCGTGTCAGCTCGTTCTCTTCCTCGCGCAGCTCGAGCTAGTGTCAGCTGCGCGAGAGGCGCGGCGCGGTGATCAAGAAATGATGATGGTGATCATGCACTACAGGGCTCCCCCCCTAGCGCTTTGCGCGATTTGAAGTGTATATAACAAAGAAAGAAAAAGAGACTATATACATGAACGACAATCCGCAAGGTGTCCGTTTGGGAAGTCCAGTTTGTCAACGTGTAGTGACTGTCGGGAACCGGTGGGTCTCTGGTGGGCGACACTGGGAGTTGCGCAGAGGACGCAGGAGGAAGTGCCGGGTCCCTGTGGTAGCCGACAAGCGGGTCTCACGGTGACCTGGTCTGACAGGCCGAGAGTGGACCGTGTGTCGCGAGGTCATGACAGGATGGTGGGTGACAATGTTGGCGCTGGGTGCAGAGGACACTATACTGCCGCCTGTCGAGATTAGAGGTCCCGACAGGGCCCCATGATGGTGGTGGTGGTGGTGCTGATGGTGGCCATGCGCCAGTATCTGCGGCTGGGTGAACGTTGGTATCTGCACCAGGGATTGGTGCTGGTCGGTCTGGAACGCATCCAGTGTGGGCTGGGCCAGCATGGTCTGCGTGGGCAGCATGGCCTGCAGCTGTTGCAGCGTCAGTGGCTGTCCCGGGACTATGGCAAACGAGGGGGGCGACATCATGCGTGGCGGTGCCAGAAAGATGTTGGGCCTTGGCCCCAGGTTCTGTGGAATGACAAGCGTCGGGGTGCCAGGCAGTCCTGGATGTCCCCCATGGGGCCTGGGCCCCGTCTGAGGTCCCAGGGTCAGGCCCGTGGCATGGGGTGGCCGCAGGGCCAGCTGGACCCCCTGTATCTGTCCCAGAGAGCTCTGGGTCTGCCCCAGTGCGCCTTGTATCAGAATCGGGCTGTGGCCCAGGCCCGGAATGTACTGGTTCAGCAGGAAAGTGCCGTGCGCAGGTCCAGCCGGAAACATGCCCGGCTGCGCTGCCGCGGGGTTCCCGATGAGCAGCGGACTCCCCGTGTTGAGCCCCATCGCGGCTCCGCGCTTCACCGTGGTCGCAGGCTGCGGTGCCGGTACAGGCGCGGGCCGCGGTGTGGCCTTGTGCTGGGCCGCCCGGGGAGACTGGGACCGGGTGGTCGCCGCTGCCGAAGGCGCCGTCATGTTCGCGCTGCCGCTCGACAGCTTGGGCAGGATCTGTAGCTGTTTCGGCTGGATGAGCCGGGGGGCACCAGAGGTGCGAGGACTGGGGCTGGCCGAAACCACCTGTGCGACGCCGAGTCTCGACGCAGGTGCCTGCTGCGGCGCCACGGGCAGAGGGGCGACGGTGGCAGTTGCTTTGGTGGTTGCCGGTGTCGACGCCGACGATGAGGGCAGGCTCTGGCTCCGCGAAGGCACTGCGCTGGGGCCCGTCGTAGACCACGAAACAGAGACAGGGACAAGGGCGGGGAGCGGGGATGTCGAGGGTGGTCGGCTGCTGGCCGGGGAGGTGCGAGTGGAAGGTGGCGAGGCACCCGGCAGGCCATTGCTGGCACCAGTGGCAGGTGGCGGAGCGGCAGGGGGCACCGTCGAGGAGCTGACCAGCAGCTGCGGCGAGGAGGAGGCCGAGACGTCTGAGCTGGTGGTCGCGGAAATGGCGAGGGCCATGGTGTCGCGTGCCGTCGTTTTCGTGGAAAACGCGCAGGTGGCAGGTACGTGTGATGAAGCTCCGCACGGGGGCTCTGAGGGAATGTACCTCGCGGAGGGAAGGTCAGTCGCAGTGGGGGAGTCTTCTACCTCGCGGTCGTGATCAGGTGCAGGAGTGGATGTTTCTGCGACCGGATCAGGTGTAGAAGTAGTCGAAGCCGGGGTACCGAGGTAGCGGTCAATGGAGGGCTGCGGACAGGTTCGTACCTTGCTCTGCGACGCCGGGGAAACCTGCCTGGTGCGGGTAAACGGAAGCGGACGGTATGTGTTGCCGCTGCGGGCGAGCACCGCAGTACAGAGGGCATCGTAAGGCTGCGGGCTGGTGCTTGAAGTGGCAGCGAGATGGCGCAACTCTACCGGAAGGGCGTCGAGAAGAATGGCGTGCATCTGCAGCTGGTCCGTGACGCCATTCAGCGCCAGAACGGCATCGAGCTGCATGAACCATACCTTGGGGTAGGTCGATTGGAACGGGGGCACTAGCGGGCAGAGTTGCGGGAACATGGCAGCGGGCCGCTCGGCGAAGGGCGTGTTCTCCGGGTCACCAATGTAGCGGCGAGAGAAGAGAGACGTGAGATGACGTCGAAGGCGGCCGATGGGGCCGTGCCGATCTCGCCACTTTATTCCAGGCCTGAAGCGGAGCCACGTCGGCTACTAGCGTCCGCCACGCCAGGCGTGTCAGCTCGTTCTCTTCCTCGCGCAGCTCGAGCTAGCGTCAGCTGCGCGAGAGGTGCGGCGCGGTGATCAAGAAATGATGATGGTGATCATGCACTACAAACCACTAACAACAACAACAACAACACCCTTCGCGAGCAGGTTTACAGCGCTAGCGAAAAGAAATGTGCGTGCTTGGTTTGGGCAGTCCAGAAACTGGCTTGTCATATTGCCGGAAGCAAGTTCATTGTGGAAGTGGACCATTGTCCTCTCACCTAGCTACAGACCATGTCCTCTAAGAACGGCCGCCTGCTGCGTTGGAGCCTCGTTTTGCAACAATATACGTTTGAAATACGCTACAAAAAGGGTGTACTCCATGGCAACGCTGATGGCTTAAGTCGATGCCCCTGACGCGAGAGGATGTCTCGGGAACTCTGGCATTTTTTTCCTGACCTAGACAAGGGCTAGTGATTGTTTTTTTTACTTTTTAGGTGTACTTGTTTGAAAACGTTGAAGACACGGCTATCCAGGGTTTCGGGTTCAGTGTGCTTCCAGTGTTGTTGTTTTGTGTCACCTTAACGCATGAGTAACATTTTGAATAAATTGCGTATTTCCTTTATTATCAGTTAAAGCGGAAAATTGCCTGGTGGAGTTTGGCGGAATTGTCCGGCGCTCACCGGCTTAGTAGTTGTGTTTTCATGTGCGTATGTGATGTCTGTTGAGCCCACAATGAAGCAGGTGGTGCCCTCTACTTCATCAAAGACGGTCGTCACCAAACTGACTGCCGGCGCTGATCTCTCCGGACAGTGGCTGCAAACCTCAGCCCATCGAGATCTTTACCCCCCCCCCCCCACGCGACAGACTGTTACGACCGGCCCCAGCATTGAGATTCTCCGAAGGTTTGCGTACCCCTCTGGGAGATCGTCGACGCATTCCCGGGATAGCCTGCACCTGAGACGGCCTTGCAGCCAAGCGAAAACAAAGGTCAACGCACTGGTTTTGCGCTAGGGAACCAAGCAAGACGAGTTGCGGGGAGAACTGGTTCTTGACCGACTGTGTCGTCGACCCCCACCTCCCTATTCAGGCTCCTCCCTCTCGCCGGGAGAATTCCGGAATCTGCTGTGCGTTCATGACCATGTTTGGGCATCTTTAGGGCGTCGTGACCATTTTTGGGCATCGTGTTAGGTTGTGCCCCTCCATGTGTTGTGAGGTGTATTTCCCCTCCTTCGTGGCCGAGGGGCCGGGGCCACCGTAATGGCTGACGATGCGGACAATGCGCCCAATGTCGGCAACGCGGCGCTATAAAATGCCGAAGATGTTTTGTATCTCTCTCTTCTCTCTTTGGATCAGTTGATCACTTCTCAACGTGTAAATAAATCTCTGTCGTTCGTTCGGGCGCTTCTTCTCGCTGAATTGTCGGACGATGGATCCTGCGACGGGTCCAGCTACCGAAAACGAGACCGGCAGGACGCAGAGTCCCAACAACGTTTAGAGACACTGGCATGGATCATGTGTACTTACCACTATACAAAGCATCGCACCACTAAAACTCCTCTAAGGGACCAAAAACATGCTAAACCTCATTGCTGTCACTAGCACGACGCGAGAATGGTGAGAACATCCATGCAAATGAAATGGAGGCAGTTTAGTCTCGCATCTCACGCAATACGAGCTTTAAAAAATCATGATAACGATCAAAGATTCCGCTTGTATGCTTTAGTATTTCTGTCAACTTTCATATTTCTATTCAAGCAACAGATTCCACAAATTACAACCGTCGCCTCAAATCATTCTCGCCGTGTCACGTCCTACTTTGAGGTACGCAGGACCATTCCTTGTTTTCTACGTAAAATCCACCATGTTGGGGCGTGCAGCCGTGAGATGAACGCCCAGTGGCGTTCAGTCTGACATTTAACCTATTTCCGGGGCGCTAACATTGCAAATTTTGGCAGATGAGATTGTCAGCGCCCAGTGCATGCATTCCTCTGGCGTGCTTAAAATTATAAGGCCTGGTGAAAGGCCCTTGGAGGCGTTCGAATATATAAGTGAAATATACTTTTTGCGTTTAGACCAAGTTAACAACGAGGCAAAAAGACCCGTCTAGCCTATTACCGCTTTGGCTCCTGTGTGGCCCTTAGAAGACATGCCGAAAACAAAGAGACCCCCAGGAGCGTTTTTGTTCAACAGTGGACACGTAACTAACCATGCTGGACTAGAAAAGGAAAGGCCATATTCTGAAATCCCTGTGGGCAAAAAAGCTGCATGGTTATGCTAAACCACTATCACCTTTGTACAATCATTAACTAAAACTTTTCCGTTTACTTTAGTGTCCCAGATATATATCTGCACGCCCATAAAGCTGCATGCCCAGAGGGTGCGGTGCCGCGTCGAAATTCCTCGCGTTGACGCGCTGCAAAATCTGCATGTGGTCAAGCCTTTATAGTTTCAAATGCTTACAGGGTCAAATGAAGGCGTTTGACGGTACACTCAAGTGAAACACAGTTGATAGTAGTTAAGTTTTCTGTTGCTAGTATTGACAGCCCCTTGGTGATCCGAGTGTGCGCTGGTGAAGGAAGAGCCAGATTCTTCAAAAAAAACGAGCGTTTATTCAGCCCGACCGTCCGCTCAAACCACGCTAGCCGTGCCCAAAGACCTCTCCGTGTTCCGCCTTCCAGGCGCGCAACCCGCACTTGAAAAACAATCATTCAGTGCACACGCTCCCTCTCTCCTTGCACGCTCTTCGGCAGCACCACCAGTGTTGACCATTATCGCCGATGGACGTAACCCGATATGCCGCTGCTGCTCTTCGACTGTTTCGGATGCATGGTCTGGAACGCGGTTCCCGGCTGACCGTCCCAAGAATGTGCGGCGGCGGTTCACTTCCCAGACACAAACTCTCGAAGCGAAAATTTCGAGAAACCAGCCATTGCTTTCTGCCGCATCTCCCGACGACCTCCCCAGCGGCCCTGAAGCCACAGATTCGCGTCCGCTGCTTCCTCACGGCTCGAAAACATTGCGAGCACCGGCCCGCTAACACATATTAAACTGACTAGACTGACACAGCTTTCGTTGAGCGTTTTGTTGCCGTTAATTTTACCATGACATATGCGATACATGAAAAAAATGGGCAGATCCCACGTACTCTGGAAATCGATGTTAAGCGAAGCACGAATGAGGAAGGTTGATATGTCTCTTTAAAATCAGCAGCACATTACGAGGCAGACTTAAATTTCCGTACAAGACTTGTGTCGCGGCTGGGGTGTCGCTGTCGGTATTGTGAAAGCGTAATCAGCCAGTATTCGCATCGTGTTTATTTCTAGTGTTAGTAAGATATTCTTTTAAGGTGCGGCTAATAGACTAGTATTCCAGCTTCCGCTGATGCAATGAACGCCATTCGAGATAATCATATTGAATCACTTGTTTAATCCGATACTGTGGAGGTTACAATTCGGGGTCCCCATTCAGACCTACGATTGGCTGGTCTCAGCGCCAAGCTCCATGGAAGCCTTGTGCTAAGACCAACATGTTCTACCACCGGGGTTTGTTTTCCTGAAGCAAGGTGTGAGAGCGGGCTTGTTGCTATTCCATATTTATACAACTGGAGCGCTTTGTTTTTGAACGTTTAGATTTTGAACAACAGATTGAACATTCGAGCATGTGAATAACGTTTTGACAATCAGGTAAAACTGGTGATTTTGTATGATGAATGTGCTTTTTATTTACATAGTTTTCAAGGTGCTTGCAAGTGTAACGTCTGAGACGCGAACACGGTGTTAAAAAGGCGGCCCAATAAGGTGTTGACTCTTGCATGCACCGTTAGAGTTTCTACCAGTCCTGCTGTTCCGCCACTGTGTTCTTGCAACAGATTGAACATTCGAGTGTGTAAATAACTTTTGGGTACAGGTAAAACCAGTTTTTATATGATGTGTGTGCTTTTAATTTACGTCGTTCTCAAGGTGTCTGCAAGTTTTACATCTTACAGAATGTGTAAACCCAGTTCACAGCAAGCCTGACAGGACAGACCTGTCAGCCTTCCTTTCTGACCTGTAAATCCTACAAGTCTGACAACCGTTTCATTGTCGTGGTTCCATGCCCAGGAGCCGTTCTTGAACCTTTTTGTGCATTGTTTTTGGTGATATGCGGGAACATCGAGCAAAATCCCGGGATGCCAGACGAATTACTGAAATTAGTTAAGGAAACCAACGAGCGCTGTATAAGGATTGAGTCTAATCAATCCAGCATGGCAAAGGCGATTGACGAACTAAAACGTGGCCATGAATCGATGGTATCTACTGTTGCGAACATCAGCACCCGCCTAGAAGCCGTTGAAAAGCAGGCTGCTAGTCTTGAGCTCTGCCAGCTAGATCAGGCTGGTGCTGATGTTCCAAGGTGCCGTCTGCGTGAAGAAATAACCACGTTACGCGCAAAGCTTGATGAGGCAGAAGATCGATCGAGGCGAGATAACTTGCTGTTTTTCGGAATTAAAGACAGTCCTAAAGAAAGCTGGCAGGAATCTGAAGGCCAGATTATCTCGTTTTCTTCTGAGATACTGCAGCTGCAAATTCCTGCAACCGACATTGCGCGTGCGCATCGGATAGGCCAGTATTCAGTTGACAAAAACCATCCCATTGTAGTTAAATTTTCTTCTTTCAAAACTAAAGAACTGATTCATGCAAGAAGATCCTTGCTAACTAACACAGTTTTTAACATAAGAGAAGATTTCTCTCTTTCTACGCGCATTGCACGTAAAAAGCTGCTTGACTTCGGCTAAGGCTTGAAAACTTCGTACAAACTGCGCCACAACAAGCTTATTGCAGACGGGAAACACTACCGGTACTGTGCAGATGCAGATTCTGTTCTTGAAGTTAGTGCAGTTGTTTCCTCTCTTCCTGCGGTTGCCTCTCCGGATGTTCCGTCTGGCTCTACATCACCGAGGTCGACGCGTTCGGGACGTGTGTATAGTCAGCCCAACGGTAGCTAGGATAGTGTGAGGGGTAGTGGCTGTACGCGCAATGTTTCTGTTCTGTATACTAACATCCGCAGCCTATATCAAAAGAAGGATAGACTTAACGCATTAATCAATGATTTTGAAGCCGATATCGTCGTACTGACGGAGACTTGGCTCACGAGCAAAATATCGGTGGATGAGTTATTTCAGTGTGACAAAAATTTTGTGGTATATTGACGTGATCGCAGTGACAGGACAGGTGGTGGTGTACTAATCGCAATCAGTGACCAGCTAAAATCTTTCACTGTCTCTGTAACTACAGACCTTGAAATTATCTGGTGCTGCTTAACGTTCAATTATAAGAAGATTATTCTTGGCGCCGCTTATCGGTCTCCATCCTTTGCTACCGGTTTTTGTGAAGGTCTTTTTTGTGCTGCCGAATGTGCTGTTTCTATCTTCCCTCTCTGCTCTCTTTCATCTCCCCCATCCCTCTCCCATGCGCAGGGTAGCAAACCGGCTGCCTATAGGCTGGTTAACCTCCTTGCCTTTCTTTTCCCTCTATTTTCCTTCCTTCACGACAGTTTGAATTAAATTTTGCTACGATATCCCGGAGTAGAAATTGTTTTGGTTGGTGACTTTAATTATCCCAATATTCAATGGCTGCACTCCACTCCTTTAGTCGAACCTGCATCTGCTGATGCATCATCGTTTCTCGACGTTTGCTCCCTTTTTAACTTATCCCAGCTTGTCGATCAGCCAACCCGTGTAACACTGAAATCATCGTCTTTGCTTGATCTCGTCCTGTCATCTGCCCCAGATATTATTTCGTCAATAACACACATCCCCGGCTTGAGCGACCATGATGTATTGCAGTTCGCTCTTTCCCTTCCTGCCACATGAAAACAGAAGCGCATAAAAAGCATCAGGGACTACAATAGAGCCAACTTCGAAGCTATTAATACGGGGCTTTGTGTTTTTCTTGATAGCTTACTGCCACGTTATAGAGAACTAAGCGTTGATTACATATGGAATTCCTTCAGACAACAGGTCTATCAATTAATCAACAAACATATACCGTTGCGGCGCGTTTATAGTAATACTAATGCTCCCTGGTTTACCCGTTATTTGAAACGATTGTCTAACAAGAAAGCCAGGCTCTATCGTACTGCCAAGAAATCTACTGGGCCGCAACGCTGGTCAACCTACAAATTAGCAGCCGCATCTTACACCAAGGCCCTTCAAACTGCAAAACGTACCTTTTTTTCAGTCAACTCTACCGTTACTGTTAAAGACAAATCCTAAGCGTTTCTGGAGCATAATGAAGCCTAAAAACGACACCACAATAATCCTGGTTGATAATCGCGGTGTACCAGTTTCTAGCCATCTCTGCGCATCGCTGTTAAATAATAGCTTCGCCAGGTCTTTTTGTAACCCGGTTGTAGATAATTTTCCTGATCTTCAGTGTGTAAATTTTTTCCCAATGGACCCTATAGTTTTCGATCCAACTGGAATTTCTGGCGTCATCAGCAACCTGAAACTGTCTTTTTCATGTGGCCCTGACGGTATTAATTCAAAATTTCTGAAGAATACTAAAGAGTATATGTCGATTATATTATATTGCCTTTACACTAAATGTTTCGATGACGGTTACTTGCCTAAAGATTGGAAAACCGGCCGGTTGGTACCCCTTCACAAATCAGGCGACGCACATAACCCCTCTAATTACCAACCCATCTCACTTAATTCAGTTCCTTGCAAAATTCTTGAGCACATAATTTTTTCCAACCTTGTTAAGCATTTAGAATCAAATAAGTTCTTCCATTACTCGCAGCACGGTTTCCGGAAATTATTTTCGTGTGAAACACAACTAGTCACGTTTACTAATGATCTGCATGTATATCTAGATTCAGGTTTTGTGACTGACTGCATATTTCTAGATTTCGCAAAAGCATTCGATAAAGTAAATCACCAGCTACTATTACATAAACTCAGCCATTTGAAAATTGATCCACAAGTACTACAGTTTATCCGAATCTTTCTTGCTAACCGCACGCAGTTTGTATCCATCAACGAAACTGACTCTCCCGAGGTGGCGGTACATTCAGGAGTACCTCAGCGTTCTGTGCTGGGGCCTTTACTGTTTCTGATATACATTAACGACCTGCCTTCTAACATTTGTTCTCCAGTTTGCGTTTTTGCTGATGACTGTGTGCTTTACCGTAAAATTACTAATGATACTGATATTGCCTGTCTACAATCCGACCTTCACAACATTATTTCCTGGTGTAACCTCAGGCACATGGATCTTAACGTTTCTAAATGTAAATCAATGAGAATTTCGCGTAACAAACTACCTAGCCCTGATTACTTTCTTAAAGATACCTTACTAGAGTCAGTTGAATCTTACAAATATCTCGGTGTGCACATAACCAATAACCTATCCTGAGCGCGCCAAATTGAATATGTAACATCTAATGCAAACCGCATGCTAGGCTACTTGAAAAGAAATTTCTCGCTGTCCCCGTCTTCCTTAAAAAATCAGCTATATATAACCTACGTGCGCCCTATGCTTAAATATGCTTCCTCAGTTTGGGACCCTGGCTATGTAACACTATCTAATAATATTGAAGCTGTGCAAAACCGCTCCGTGAGGTTCATACTTTCCAACTATCACCGCACTTCCAGTGTTACTAACATGAAATCCAGCCTTGACCTTGCTACTCTTGCTACTCGCCGGAAACTTGCTCGCTTGTGTGCTGCATAAAGCGTATCACCATAGCCCCATACTTAAATCAAGTTGGCTAAACCCTCCGTTTTTCCTATCTGAACCCTCGACCATCATTACAAGGTTCATATTCCGCGCCAAAACACCGTAACATACTCCCATTCTTTTTTACCAAAAACATGCCACGATTGGAACAACCTACCTGCGTCACTTGTCACGATTACTGATCAGGAACGCTTTCGGGCGGCACTCGAAAATTTTATGCATTGATGTGCTCAACGCATTTTTTTTCTTAGTTTTGTTTGCTGCTGTTCGGTTACCGTTCATTTGTGTATCCCAGATTCGTTGTGCCATGTTGTAACTTTTTTTGTCGCGGTGCTTCCTTGTTTGATTATTTGATTCCTTGTTTGATTTGTCGCGGTGCTTCCTTTTTTTTAGATATTGTGTAAGCGTTGTCATTTACACGTTGTTCTCGAGTGTTGTACACATGTACTGAATGTGATTTATTTTTCACGTTTCAATTGCATTTTTTGTCTTCTAAACCCACTTCCCTCTATAATGCTGTATGCCCTGAAGGTACAATAAATAAATAAATAAATAAATAAATAAATAAATAAATAAATAAATAAATAAATAAATAAATACACAGTCATAAGCACAGTGTCGCTCGACTAATTTGTAACGACAGGAGCCTACCAGCTGCTGACAAAGTATGTTTCATGAAATGCTGAAATGCGTGTTGACTCGGCTAACGAGTTTATTCATTCTCTGCTTTTGATATCTAGTTCAAACGATATGAAGCACTTATAGGCTCATTCCGGTTCATGCTATAAGCGAGTTTGAAACTTTTTGTGGGCCTTTGCTCCTAATACTGTCAATGAAATACACGCACTGGACTCGCTGATATGATTTGAGAACTCGTTGAACAGGGAATGTTGCAGGAGTCAGCGTCTTTAAAAGTGGAAATTTCTTCCTCACGTTCGGGAAAACGAGTCAATTAGCCAAAGCATATTCTACATATTCACTCTTCAACCGTTTCTCATCCCGACACGCCTTTCCTGAAATTGTTTTGTTTGGTAATCCAAATCTGGAAGAAAACATGTTCGCTGCCATACAAGACGTGATTGAGTCAAGTACAACGTGACCTGTTCGTGATTGTTAATAACTGCCGCGTTGGTTTGGATCTTCTTGGATGATTGTTTCAATTGGTAAATAAAGCTGCTTTTCCAGACTGACACTTCACACTGCGTAGTACATACATGTCTCTCTTTTAGTGGGAAACGTGTACTTTTGTACCAAAGAGAAGACCATGCTGGACTAGACGTATTCTGCAATCTATGTGGGCAAAAAAACTGCATGGTTATGAACCTCAGGCGCCTTTATACCATCATAAACTAAACCTTTTCCGTTTACTTTCCTGTCACAGACATAAATGTGCACGCCCATAAAGCTGCACGCCCAGAGGGTGTGGTGAAGCGTCTCAATTCCTCCCGTTCACGCGCTGCAAAATCTGCATGTGATCAGGCCTTTATAGTTTCTAATGCTTACGCGGTCAAACGAAGGCGTTTGAACGTACCCTCAAGTGAAACACAGTTGAAACTAGTTAGGTTTTCTTTCGTTGGTATTCGCAGCACCTTGGTGATAAAAGGGCACGCTGGAAGAGCCAGATTCTCGTTGAAGGCAGAGTTTATTCAACATGTCGAATAAACGCTGCCGTTGTGGTCGTTGGACGCAGTCTGTGAGGACGGTCGTGCAGGGCCGTCCGCACAGCGGTGGCCGGGCACGCTAAGATATGTTGAACAAAGTGAGGTTAACGTGGACGCTCGCATTTATTAATGCGATAGCGTTAAGCTCGTTTCGTGAAATTCCGGTGTCAGTGGCGGCGTCCTTGATTGTGAGCGAAAAATCATCATCTTTGCATAATCGAAAAACAGAGAAATATCCAAATAAAATAAAAACAATTCTTGGTTTAGGTGAGGTTCGAAGCCACGTCGTTTGCATGGGAAGTGGGTGTTCTACCACACAACAATACATCTCCACGACAACACAGTGAAAATAACTTCCTCTGCTTGGAAATGCGGTGAAAGTAACTTGCATCCTTTACAAACACACGAGTCCTGTATACATGCTTCACAATACAACACATATATCGCAGTATTAATGCTATGGGGGCAGTATATCGCTATCGCGTTAAACTCTTGGAGGCCAAGCTTAAGGATCCCCCAATTTTTTTTGCTGATCTCTCTTTTTCATTCCATATTTTGAGAAATTTATATCATACCAGGCACGGGAAGACACGTGTTTATCGCTTGCCTCTGCCCCCTGTTATGCCACAGGCAGGGTCCTCGTTCGGGAGCGCTTCTTCCCACGAGAACGAGCACAGTTCTGGCGAAATATCCCCCCTCCCAGTGCCACCTTCCACGCAGACGGCGGCGAGCCGCCGTGCAGTTCGGGGAAAGCTTCGCCTTCTCCGCCAAGCACCGGCAACCATGGTCTATGAGAAACGACCATAAATGCTATTTGGCGCCATGCCGGCCCGAAGTTTTAGATTTTTGTCCCAGCCGACTTCGTCGTGCTAGCCACCTTTGTACAAACTATAACCTGCAATAGTAAACGTTCCTGCCTGTTGCTGTTTTCACAACGATTGCCTCCCTATTCCGCCTCTGGGCGAATGCTTCAGCTACGTTCGTTCGGCTGCTCGCCGCTCTCGGCTACCGCTACCATCGCGACAAATCCGAATTCATAACAGTGGTGGCAGCGGTGGGATGCCATGAAACCCGAATCTTAACACCCCTCGCCCCTCCTATTACTCGCTGAATGATATCACATGTTGGATCGCGCTAGGTTAGCCTGCCAAGTCGGAAAACGGCAATGACAAGACATTCGATGTGGCGTGCATGCAGCGAACGAAAGCCGCTGTATGCGTTTGGTTAATCTGGCCAACATGCACGCACTAAATGAAAATAGGGGCATCACGAGGTTTGCATGGCTATTGGTTGTTCACCAAAGAATTTCCAATTAAGCGAGGTTTTCTATGTTTTCTATTATAATAAAGGGTGAGCACAAGTATTTGGGTTCGTTATTTGAGCAAAGGGGCATTCATTTAGCTTGAGAGCATGAGTAAACCAAGTTCTCTGCACGCCTGACAGGTCGATCACAAGAGTGGTGTCACTCGACTAATTTGTGATGACAGGAGCCTACCTGCTGCTGACAAAGTATTTTTAATGAAATGCTCAAATGCATGCTAACTCGGCTACAAAGTTTTTTCATTATTTAGTTCTATCATGTTGTTCAAACGAGATGAAGCAATCATAGGCTTATTCCTTTTCATGGAAATGCACATAGCCGGTTTGAAGTTTTGAGGGTCTTTGCTCTTAATCCGGTCAATGAAATACATGCGGTGGACTCCCTGATATCATGTGAGAAATCGTTGAACAGGAAATGCTGCTGGAGCCAACGTTTTGAAAAGTGGACATTTCTTCCTCAAGTTCAGGAAAACGAGTCAATTAGCCGAAACATATTTTCCATATTCGCTGTTCAACCATTTCTCATCGCTTCACGCATAACCTGAACTTTTTTGTTTGGTAATCAAATCTGGAAGAAAATATGTTCGCTGCCATACAAGACGTGATTGAGTCAAGTACAACGTGACCTGTTCGTGATTGTTAATAAAGGCTCTTTGGTTTGCATCTTCTTGGATGATTGTTTGCTCATTATGTGTATATTTCAAATGGTAAATAAAGCTGTCTTTCCAGAATGACACTTGACCCTGCGTAGTACATGTCTCTCTTTTTAGTAGGAAACGTGTGATAAAAAAGAAGACTAATCTCCCTTGTGGGTACCGAGTTTTGTCTTATTGAGGAGCCGGTAAATTTTCGTTTGTATACTTGACAGCACGCGAACAACATTTAAATAATGGTTTGCTAAATTTGACGAATCGCAGCGCTGTCTGAGCGGCAAGAAGAGCACGAGCACATTCCGCTTGCATGCGAAGTGGGAGAGGAGAGGTTTTGCGGCAACCCTCCTTCCCGTGGGTCCTACTCTCCCCCTCTATTTGCTGATCTCACCAGTCACGTAATGAACAAATGTTTTGTTTGTGAATTATTTCTAGTTGACTGCCCGGGCAGTCGTCAGTAGTGGTGGAAGCAGCGCACCAGGAGCGTATCACCTAGCGCCCTTCAGGTGACACGAACTACGTGATGGCCTGTCTAAGAGTGGCGCGACGGAAAAAGCAAAATAGCGTAGCGGGTGGGTCGCGCATCTGCACGTGCAACCACGAAAGAGACCAATCATCGCGCAGAAACAGCGGTGGAGAAAGGGAAGAACTCGAAAGAGGCAAGGAGAGAGGAGGTCGCACTATGGTGTATTAGAAGCGGACAGTGAGCCGTCTTCGCAGCAGACTGATAGGGGAGCGGTGGTCACTTTTGCGATGACGCCCGCAGCAGAGCGCCACCATCGAAGGGTGTGCTCAGCGCGCGGAATTTCAATTTACGTTGCAAAACTTTATGCAGTTTTTGAGTAAAATAGCTACGTCACATAATTGAAGCTAAAAGTATCCGCAATGCTTAAACATATCCAACACATATGAATGCCTTAAGGAGATAAATAATGTTGCTTCTGCGTAGTCGAGTTCGCACAATGTCCATTACAGAGAAGGGACCCAGATCGTCTGGTTGCTTACTCTTTTGATTTCAAAAAGCAAACAAAGTGAAATCAGAACTAATTTAACCTACTTAGATATCACACCAAGTTCAAGTGATGCGATGAAAGAAACGAGCAGGTCCTGAAGGATAGAGTTATCATAAGGTGAGTTCCATAACCATGCACTATTTACCTCAATGAACCAGGAGACTAAGTAGTGGAGGTGTTCAAAATAAAAATGCTCAATTACAAGTACTGGTCTACTTCTTTATAAATTTACTAATATTTTTATACATTTTACGACCAGCGCAGCGTCTCCAACTACGAATCTCGGAGGCTTTGTATCTCAGATTCTCCTAAATGTCTTCAGCGGGGACCGACAGGTGGCGACGCAATAATACGGTGTGCTCCGGCAGCCCTGACTGTCATCGCAAAAAGCGCCATGTTTTCGGCGCCAGACGGCACACTGCCTTATTCCAGCGAACTATAGTCGCACGCACGGTGGCGAGTACAGAGAATGGCGGCAGTTGCCCCTTTCTGCTGATTGACTGCTCATATCCCTTCCTTCTACTTTGCCACTCTTTCTTCCCCTTCCCCATCCACCTACAAGACGCTCCACCGTGCCTCCCCCCCCCCCATTCACAACCACCACCACTTTCCCAAGATCAAGGGGTGTTAGTATCACCATGCGAGAGCACTTTCTAGTTCCGTGCAGTGAGCTTACGATACGTTCCACTATATAATAAACATATTGTGCATGTAGCCGAGAAAAGGGTGCAAGGATTTAGTGCAGGTGATCTAGCGCAGCTGATAGCGGTCTGCAATATATTGTGAATGAATAAATTATTTCATTCAAACCGTGTGATATCCACAGCTTACGCAATCCCGAACTGTCGCAGAACAATGATGTAATAATTTACGTTCAACTGGCCCAAATGTATACAATTATTATTTTGATAAGATTACAGCATTTGTTCCGAATGTTTTGATGCAGGTCAATTACGTGCGTATCACGGTACGTGTGTGTGTGTGTGTGTGTGTCTGTGTGTGTGTGTGTGTGTGTGTGTGTGTGTGTGTGTGCGTGTGTGCGTGTGTGTGTGCGTGTGTGTGTGTGTGCGTGTGTGTGTGTGCGTGTGCGTGTGTGTGTGTGCGTGTGTGTGTGCGTGTGCGTGTGCGTATGTGTGTGCGTGTGTGTGTGTGTGCGTGTGTGTGTGTGCGTGTGCGTGTGTGTGTGTGCGTGTGTGTGCGTGTGTGTGCGTGTGTGTGTGTGTGTGTGCGTGTGTGTGTGTGTGTGTGTGTGCGTGTGTGTGTGTGTGTGTGTGTGTGTGTGTGTGTGTGTGTGTGTGTGTGTGTGTGTGTGTGTGTGTGCGCGCCCGTTGAGCCCTTACAACGGCGACGCTTCTTCATCGAAAGCCCTTATTGGCTCAAGTCTCCGTCTACGGAATCACATGACTGTCGTCATCGGCGGCCGGCGAGGCGTGGGAAGAGCCGTGACGCGTCTGCCTTATCCAGGTGCAGCCGACTCTCGAGTTTCTGGCGGGCAGCAACGAACGGGCTGTCTTTGTGAGAACGTTTGCCCCGTACGTTGGAGAAAGAAGAGAATGGCTGGCATTTCCTGGCACTGATGCGCACTATATGCGCAAAACACGAGACGCTGTCCCGGCCACATTGGCAGTATCGCTATGTCCACCTATTGTTGTCGACGCGTGCTTAGCGTGGGAAGGCGCGCGCAACAACGAAGACTCGCCTGGGAGCAAGCACGTTTCCGTTGAACGGAGAGACGTGAGAATGCCGCCGGATGAGCAGTAGACAGGAATATTATCACGTGGGGAACGAGGAGGGTCTATGATAATTTGTGCATGTTGGTTGGTTGGATTGTACGTGTGCGTGTTTAAATACTCGCGCTAAATTGAAAATTTGAGGAAATTCGAACACCTCCACTTCTACCTTGCTCCACCAGTGGGGTGCAAGAACAAAACCAGTGCCTGATGATGACGAATCTAGAACACGTCTGATGCGATGATATATTGCGTAAGGTGCGCAATACGTTGCTGTCCTAATAACAAAATCAATAGATCACTCGATTGATTGATTGATTGATTGATTGATTGATTGATTGATTGATTGATTGATTGATTGATTGATTGATTGATTGATTGATTGATTGATTGATTGATTGATTGATTGAGCAACAAACTGCCCGCTGCTTGTCAGGGTCTGCTCGCTGTACTGCTGTGGCAATAAACGACATAAGCATTCGACGGTTGCTTCACGTATACACCACATATGTGGCTTTTTTTTTCTTTTTTTCATAAAGAGCCCAATAAACTTTAACTGAAGCTGAGAAAAAGGCACTGTTTTGCTAATGACAATATGGTGGGGCGTGCTCGAAATATTTTTTACCAGCGCGTTACTGAACCTTACGTACACCTATATTGTGGCTAAAATCTGTATAGCCTACTATCATCGGTATTCTGCAGTAAAACTTGTATTTGGCTCTTATACATTGGAACCTTTCATTTGTGCCTGAAACAGCTTGTAAAATAAGTCTGAAACAATCTGAATCTATGGTGGAGCAATATTTTGCGATAAAACAAACATCATCCGTGTGCTTCCGTCGAGCGTTATGGCTATTAGTGGCCCTTTCGGGCGAATTGTGCATCATTCTAGAGTGATGTTGGTGGTGGTGATGATGATGATGATCATCCTCCCACATTTGTGACTTGCCCACACAGGGCAATCGTCCAAGAGCCGGGCGGCGGGTTGGTTGGTTGTTTGGTTGGACCCAAGAGTTGTGGCTCGACCCATCACGGGGTATCGGCCATGAATTGGGCAGCAGGATCTTTAAGTTAGTGGGATATGGATCTAAAGAGCTCGCATGGAAATTAGGTTTAGAAAATCAAATCGGAACTATTAATGAAAGCACACCATAAGTAGACGGTTGGGCAAGCAGATAGGCTCGGAACCAAAAATAAGAATTAGGTGATCTTTCCATCAGGTACGGAAACACAGCAGAGACAACCTCCCTAGACTATAACCTAATGTAATCCCTCCAAAGGAAGAAATCACTGCAACATTGATATCTAAATCTGTAGCTTATCAATTGAACCGACAAGGAATCCTTTCTTAATTGTGATAAATATATCGGTGACAGAATTAGAAGAAGCGGTCTATTGTTTCTAATTTCTTGCAGAAAAGACATAACGGAGATGGTGGACGCCGAGCTTGTAAGTAATAATTTTTCAGCGTAATATGATTATTGTATTTCCTAACTGCTGAGATACGCACCTATTTAGACCAGCACAATCTTAGAGGTGCGAAGTATTTGACTCTATACAATGATAATTTATCTATTTCCTTGTGAAAACAAGCCTTTCTGAATCTTAGAGCTGTAGTAATCCGTATCAGTTAAAACTGGGAAGAGGGGCCGCTAAAAAAATTTGGCTATGAGTCTGTCATCTCATCCAGATAAATACCGTGGTGGCCAGGTACCCATAGCGAGTGGATTTTACTCAGTATGACTGCTTCTGGTTCACTTGCAGGAACTTTACGAAGTACGAGAACTATAGCAGCTTTTTCTTGTTTTTGGCATCTACTGAAGGCCTCTTTTTGTTGTCGTAGTCCTCCGCACATGGTTCAAACCCATTGAAGATACTTGAAAAGTGCTCCAGCTCTCGTTCTTCTTCCCAGCTCGTTTTATCTGCACCATTTTGGATCACTTCTCCTTCTTAATGAACAGATCAGTGCCCAATATCTGCATTTCATGTGTATCTAATTTCATGTATACCATCATGGAGAAAAAGAAGGACATGATACTGTTGCGCTGAACTCGAAAGGAAACACTAAGAGGCAAGAACAAGTAGGAAAGCCGGCCTCTGTCCGAGTTTTGCTCAACAACATCAAATCATTTAGTAAGTATTAACTGTTCTTAAACAACTAATTGTTGAACAGAAATACGATAGCTAAGTCACCATAGGACACAAACGAGACACGTTGGATGCAGCCCTGTTGGTTATTTCGGTCATGATTATTGACGCGGTGCTTGTTTAATGAATGTGGCTCAGTTAATCCGATTGAAACATATGCTGTGTTTGTCTCATTCTTTAATATAAACTGCCTTTTTCATTTCAAGTTGCAATCAGGAATCGTCCCGTTTTATACCATCTATGTCTAACGCAGGATATGGGGTCTATAGTTGTACGAAACTCTACGTTCTTTACACGCTTATCCTTCCTCCTCCACCACTGCGGCACAACACCGTTTTTGAGTGGTTCACCAAATTTATAGACGGTGTCAGTTTAGAGCTGTGCAATTGCACACTATGGCCAAGAACTTAACAATTCAGCTATCGGGGCTATAATATTATCCGTCGATGGGAAAGCATTCTGTTGTGCACGACCCCGTTTATGTTGTTCTGAAAACTCACAGTTCATCGTATATTCTTGGTTCGCTATGCTGCTATGTGCCGAATATGATAATTAGAGTCGATAAAATAAAGCACCCGAGTATAAGCTGTTAGAGTTATCGATTAGGTTTTAATATCTCCTTCAGAAATGACCCATATACGAGGTATGGGTAAGGGTTCCTTTAAAACCGCGATGTTCGCGTACATTACGTCCAAACTAGCCTCCTTTCATCCCCCTCTGCCCTTCATTATCACGGTCTTTGCAGGATACAGCGCCTTGCCCCGCTGGCTACATGAGTTGAACTTGAGACGTTTATTATGCAGGCTTGACGGAAGTGAAGTGGCTATTGAAAGTTATAGTCACAACTTTTTCACACTCGTTTTAATAAGAGAAAGAGCAATTGGATTCTTACAGTCGGAGAATTTATTACATATCTCATTTATGGTCATTGAAAATGTGAGTCACATAACCTGTGCGAAAGTTGCAGGTCCATGCTTTATACAGAGAACACTTTCCAGGAAGCTGGTGGGACATCGTGGCTCCCTATTACGGCCAACGTGGAGTCCCGACGCTCTGCGACTTCTTCCTTGGCCGTTAAGCTAACGAAGAGAAGTGTACCGGACAATACCGAAAAGTTGATGTGTTTAAGGAGCCGATTCGCCATGTTCCTGCAAACGTGCACCTGAAATATTTGCAAAATCCTGTCGCAAACATCTCCAACGACTTACGAAAGCCGTGACGGGGTGGCTACGTGAAATTTTAGCAATGGATACCGTTTGCCCGAACTGTGTGGGGTAAAACGCATTTCGTCTAATCACATTTGGTTAATAGTAAAAAAGTTATAAACTATTTTTATTCTCTGTTCTTGCGGCATAGACGCGTGTTGCGTGTACTTATCGTGTTGCGTGAGAGTGGGCGTCGACAGTCGTCGGAGTCCAGCAATTCAAGCTGCCGCTTTGTGGTGAGCGATGGGCACGCGACATTGCCTTTGTACGAAGTTCTTCCCTTTGTACCAAAGAGAAGACCATGCTGGACTAGACGTATTCTGCAATCTATGTGGGCAAAAAAACTGCATGGTTATGAACCTCAGGCGCCTTTATACCATCATAAACTAAACCTTTTCCGTTTACTTTCCTGTCACAGACATAAATGTGCACGCCCATAAAGCTGCACGCCCAGAGGGTGTGGTGAAGCGTCTCAATTCCTCCCGTTCACGCGCTGCAAAATCTGCATGTGATCAGGCCTTTATAGTTTCTAATGCTTACGCGGTCCAACGAAGGCGTTTGAACGTACCCTCAAGTGAAACACAGTTGAAACTAGTTAGGTTTTCTTTCGTTGGTATTCACAGCACCTTGGTGATAAAAGGGCACGCTGGAAGAGCCAGATTCTCGTTGAAGGCAGAGTTTATTCAACATGTTGAATAAACGCTGCCGTTGTGGTCGTTGGACGCAGTCTGTGTGGACGGTCGTGCACGGCCGTCCGCACAGCGGTGGCCGGGCACGCTAAGATATGTTGAACAAAGTGAGGTTAACGTGGACGCTCGCATTTATTAATGCGATAGCGTTAAGCTCGTTTCGTAAAATTCCGGTGTCAGCGGCGGCGTCCTTAATTGTGAGCAAAAAATCATCATCTTTGCATAATCGAAAAACAGAGAAATATCCAAATAAAATAAAAACAATTCTTGGTTTAGGTGAGGTTCGAAGCCACGTCGTTTGCGTGGGAAGCGGGTGTTTCACCACACAGCCATGCATCTGCACGCCAATGCAGTAAAGATAACTTACTCTGCTTGGAAATATGTGAAAGTAGCATCTTGCACGCTTTAACAACACACGACTCCTGTATGCAAGCTTCACAATGCAACATATATATCGCAGTAATAACGCTATAGGGGCAGTATATGGCTATCGCGTTTACCTCTTGGAGGGGAAGCTAAAGAGTCCCCTATTTCATTGTTGATTTAGTTTTTTTTATTCCTTAATTTGTGAATTTTCAATCAGGTCAAGCACGGGAAGACGTGTGTTTAGCGCTTGTTTCTGTCCCCTCCCCTACTAGAGCTCTTGCCACTCACTGAACGATATCACGTGTTGGATTGTGCTCGGTTATCGTGCCTAGTCGGAATACGGGAATGACAAGACATTTGATGTGGCGTGCAGCGAACGAAAACAGCTGTATGCGCTTCGTCGATCAGGCCAACATGCATGCAATATATGAAGATCGGCGTATCACCAGTTTTGTGCAGCTTTGTTGTTGTTGATTGAATGATTGAACTGTGGGGTTTAACGTCCCGAAACCATCATATGATTATGAGAGACGCCGTAGTGGAGGGCTCCGGAAATTTCGACCCACTGGGGTTCTTTAACGTGCACCCAAATCTCCGCACACGGGCCTACAACATTTCCGCCTCCATCGGGAATGCAGCCGCCACAGCCGGGATTCGAACCCGCGAGCTGCGGGTCAGCAGCTGAGTACCTTAGCCACTTGACCACCACGGTGTGACTGGCTTTGTGGTTGTAAACCAACGGATTTCCAATCACGCGAGATTTTCTATAGTAACAAAGTGTGAACACAAGTATTTGGGTTCGTTATTTAAGCAGGGTGGCAGTCAACTTGCAAGAGAGCATGAGTAAACCCATTTCTCTGCAAGTCTGACAGGTCATAAGCGTGGTGTCGCTCGACTAATTTGCGATGACAGGAGCGTATGCCTGCTGCTGACAAAGTATCTTTCGTGAAAAGCTGAAATGCATGTTGAAACGGCTACGGAGCTTGTTCATATTTTACTTTTATCATGTAGTTCAAACGATATGAAGCAATCATATGCTAATTCCTTTTCATGGAAATGCACTTAGCCATTTTGAAGCTTTGTGGGTCTTCGCTCCTAATACTGTCAATAAAATACATGCATTGGACTCACTGATACGATTTGAGAAATCGTTGAACAGGGAATGCCGCTGGAGCCAACGTTTTGAAAAGTGGAAATTTCTTCCTCAAGTTCAGGAAAACGAGTCAATTAGCCGAAACATATTCTACATATTCGCTCTTCAACCGTTTCTCATCGCTTCTCGCCTCCCCTGAACTTGTCTTGTTTGGTTATCAAGACCTTGAAGAAAACATGTTCGCTGCCATACAAGACGTGATTGAGTCAAGTACAACGTGACCTGTTCGTGATTGTTAATAAAGCCCCTTTGGTTTGAATCTTCTTGGATTATTGTTTGCTCATTATGTATATATTTCAAATGGTAAATAAAGCTGCTTTTCCAGACTGACACTTCATACTGCATAATACGTACATGTCTCTCTTTTTTAAAAGTAGGAAGCGTGTGATTTCAAAAAAAAAAGGAAGAATCTCCCTTTTGGGTACCGAGTTTTGTCTTATTGAGAAACTGGTCACTCTTCGTTTGTAGACATGACATCACGCGAACAACATTTAAATAATGGTTTGCTAAATTTAACGAATGGCAGTGCTGTCTGAGCGGCCAGAAGAGGACGAACACATTCCGCTAGCGTGCGAAGTGGGAAAGGAGAGATTTCGCGGCAACCCTCCTCTCCGCGGTTCGTACTCTTCCCCTCTATTTGCCGACCTCACCAGTGACGTCATGAAAAAATGTTTTGTTTGTGAATTATTTCTAGTTCAGAACGAGGCAGTCGTCCCTAGTGGTTGAAGCAGCGCTGCAGCACCGTATCACCTAACGCCCTTCAGGTGACACGAGCTACGTGAAGCCCTTTCTAAAAGTGGCGCGACTGAAAAAGAAAAATAGCGTAGCGGCTGGTTCGCGCATCTCCACGTGCAACCACGAAGCAGACCAATCATCGCGCAGAAACAGCTGTGGAGAACGGGAGGAACTCGAAAGAGGCGAGGAGAGAGGAGGTGGCACTATGGTGTACTAGCAGGGGACAGTGAGCCGTCTTCGCAGAAACCAATAGGGGAGCGGTGGTCACTTTTGCGATGACGCCCGCAGCATAGCGCCACCATCGAAATGTGTGCTCAGCGCGCCAAATTTCAATTTTGTGTTGCAAAACTTCATGCAGTTTTTGAGTAAAATAGCTACGCCACATGATGGAAGCTAAAAGTATCCACAAAAATCGGACATATCCAACAGATATAAATGCATTAATGAGAGAAATATTGTTGCTTCTGCGTAGGCGAGTTCGCAAAATGCTCTCCATAGAGCAGGGACCCAGATCGTCTGCTTGCTTCCACTTTTGATTTCAAGAAGCAAAAAAAAAACAAGGAAATCATAACTAATTTAACCTACTTAGCTATCTCACCAAGTTCAAGTGATGCGACGAAAGAAATTAGGAGGTCCTGAAGGATATAGTTATCATAAGGTAAGTTCCATAACCATGCACTAGCCCCGCCGCGATGGCCTAGTGGCTAAGGTGCTATGTGCTATGTATGACGATGCGACATCTGGTCATTTCGGCTTCATACGAACGCTGAACCGCACGCAGGAACGATTTTACTGGCCCAAGATGTACGAAACAGCCCCGCCGCGGTGTTCTAGTGGCTAAGGTAGTCGGCTGATGACCCGCAGGTCGCGGGTTCGAATCCCGGCTGCGGCGGCTGCATTTCCGATGGAGGCGGAAATGTTGTAGGCCCGTGTGCTCAGATTTGAGTGCACGTTAAAGAACCCCACGTGGTCTAAATTTCCGGAGCCCTCCACTACGGCGTCTCTCATAATCATATAGTGGTTTTGGGACGTTAAACCCCACATACTAAACCAATAACCATGCACTACATACCTGAATGAACCAGGAGACTAAGTAGTGGCGGTCTTCAAAATAAAAATGCTCAATTACAAGTACTGGTCTACTTATTTATAAATTTACTATAATTTTTATACAGTTTACGACCACCGCAGCGTCTACAACTACGAATCTCGGAGGCTTTGTATCTAAACTTCCCCTAATTTATTTCAGCAGAGACCGACAGGTGGCGACACAACGAGACGGTGTGCTCCGGCAGCCCTGGCTGTCATTGCAAAAAGGGCCATGTATTCGGCGCCAGATTTCACACTGCCCCATTTTACCAAACTATAGTCGCGTGCATGGTGGCGAGTACAGCGAATGGCGGCAGTTGCCCCTTTCTGCTGACCGACTGCTCCTATCCCTATATTCTACTTTCCCACTCTTTAATCCCCTTCCTCCATCCCCCTACAAGGCGTTGCGACGTGCCTCCCCCCCCCCCTGAAGCCCACAAAAATTAGGCGTCATACCTTCCTTTAATCACAGCCACCACCACTTTCCCAAGATCGAGGGGTGTATCACCAAGCGAGGGCGCTTTCTAGTTCCGTGCAGTGATCTTACGCCACGTTCCACTACATAATGAACATATCGTGCATGTAGCGGAGACAAGGGTGCAAAGATTTAGCGGAGGTGATCTAGCGCAGCTGATAGCGGCCTGCAATATATTGCGAATGAAAAAATAATTCACTCAACCGTGTGATATCCACAGCTTACGCAACCCCGAACTGTCACAGAACAATGATGTAATAATTTACATTCAACTAGCCCAAATATATACATTTATAAATTTGATAAGATTACAGAATTTGATTAAATTATTTTTCTGCACGTCAACTTTATCCCCTCAAGAATATTAATAAGAAAAATAATGTTACCGCAATTAATTTACTCATTCAAATATTTTGAATTTTACTTATGAATCGCAAATATTACGTCACACAGTTATATCAGAATGCTGGAAACAATCGTCACTGAAGCACATTAAGGTACATTTTAACGTATTTGTCAGGGATAGGCTGCTAAATAAAATGTTCCACTCGTGTCTTTCTCTCTCCGTGTTTCACTCTTGCCTTGTTTTCTTGACGACGTTTTCAAAGGCGCAGCTTACGCATGCACCTGTTGAAAGATTTACCAGCAAGTAATCCACCCCTATTACGCCCAAATATTTCACTGCATTACACACATATCGTGGACCGTGGAACGCGGCTCGCAGGTCGGTTATCCCGGTGACTTAGGAGAGGGGCCTCAAATGAACATTTATATGTAAAGTTTATTCTAGGACTAAAAAGGGAAAGAGAACCGTCTGCTTACGTGCGTATCACGGTGTGTGCTTGTGTGTGTGTGTGTGTGTGTGTGTGTGTGTGTGTGTGTGTGTGTGTGTGTGTGTGTGTGTGTGTGTGTGTGTGTGTGTGTGTGTGTGTGTGTGGTGTGTGTGTGTGTGTGTGTGTGTGTGTGTGTGTGTGTGTGTGTGGTGTGTGTGTGTGTGTGTGTGTGTTGTGTGTGTGTGTGTGTGTGTGTGTGTGTGTGTGTGTGCGTACCCCATGAGCCCTTGACAACGGCAACGCTTCTTCATCGAAAGCCCTTATTGGCTCAAGTCTCCGTCTACGGAATCACGTGACTGTCGTCATCGGCGGCCGGCGAGGCGTGGGAAGAGCCGTTGCGCGTCTGCCTTATCCTGCAGGTGCAGCCGACTCTCGAGTTTCTGGCGGGCAGCTACGAACGGGCTGTCTTGGTGAGAACGTTTGCCCCGTACGTTGGAGAAAGAAGAGAGTGGCTGGCATTTCCCGGCACTGATGTGCACTATATGCGCAAAACACGAGACGCTGTTCCGGCCACATTGGCAGTATCGCTATGTCCACCTATTGTCGTCGACGTGTGCTTATAGCGTGGGAAGGCGCGCGCCACAACGAAGACTCGCCTGGGAGCAAGCACGTTTCCGTTGAACGGAGAGACGCGAGGATGCCGCCGGATGAGCAGTAGACAGGAATATTATCACGTGGGGAACGAGGAGGGTCTATGATAATTTTTGCATGTTCGTTGGTTGGATTGTACGTGTGCGTTTATAAATACCCACGCTAAATTGAAAATTTGAGGAAATTCGAACACCTCCACTTCTACCTTGCTCCACCAGTGGGGTGCAAGAACAAAACCAGTGCCTGATGATGACGAATCTAGAACACGTCTGATGCGATGAGATATTGCGTAAGGCGTGCAATACGTTGCTGTCCTAATAACAAAATCGATAGATCGCTCGATTTATTTATTTATTTATTTATTTATTTATTTATTTATTTATTTATTTATTTATTTATTTATTTATTCATTTATTGAGATATTGATTGATTGATTGATTGATTGATTGATTGATTGATTGATTGATTGATTGATTGATTGATTGTGTAACAAACTGTCCCGCTGTTTGTCAGGGTCTGCTCGCTGTACTGCGTTGGCGATAAACGACATAAACATTCGATGGTCGCTTCACGTATACACCACATATGTGGCTTTTGTTTTTTGTTTGCTTTTTTTGTTTCTCATAAAGAGCCAAATGCACTTTAACTAAAGCTGAGAAAAAGGCACTGTTTTGCTACTGACAATATGGTGGTACCTGCTCCAACAATTTTTCACCAGCGCGTTACTGAACCTTACATTCATCTATATTGTGGCTAAAATCTGCATAGCCCACTATCATCGGTATTCTGAAGTAAAACTTCTATTCGGCTCTTATAGATTGGCACATTTCATTTGTGCTTAAATTAGCTCCTAAAAGAAGTGTGAAACAATTTGAATCTACGGTGCAGCAATATTTTGCGATAAAATAAACATCATTAGTGTGCTTCCGTCGAGCGTTATGGCTAGTAGCGGCCCTTTCGGGCGAATTGTGCATCATTCTGGCTTCATGGTGGTGGTGGTGATGATGATGATGATCCTCCGACATTTGTGGCACTCGTCCACAAAGAGGCATCGGTCAAGAGGTGAGCGGCGGCGGGTTGGTTGGTTGGTTGGACCCAACGTGGTTCTATAGATCCTCTGGAGTGATAGTCCCGGCCGCCGCCAACGGGAGCAAGTGAAGCCGCCGGCGGCCATATTGCTAGAGGAAAAAACAGGGCGGAACCGCCTTAGACCGCAATGGAATACCGTTGCGCGCGTATTTTTGCAGTTCTTCGATTAAAAAATGAGATGGAAACCACTTTTTGGTTACACCAACGAATAAATGACTCTTCTTGTTTATGAAATCAATTATTTAATGCGTTAATTGTCAGCTGCACGCTTTCAGATCAATCTGTGCTCGAGGGATGCTTCGCATATCGAGCTTGCTGGCGCACTATTGCGGTACAAAAGGGTTGTAGTATATATTGGGTGTTTTAAGAAATGTGGATGGATGGATGGATGGATGGATGGATGGATGGATGGATGGATGGATGGATGGATGGATGAATGAATGAATGAATGAATGAATGAATGAATGAATGAATGAATGAATGGCTGGATGGATGGATGGATGGATGGGACTGCTGAATGAATGAATTAATGACATGGCTGACTATGGATTGGATGGATGAGATGGATGAAGAATGAGATGAATGATGAATGAATGAATGAATGAATGAATGAATTGAATGGATGGATGGATGATGGCTGGATGGGAATGGATGAATGGATGGATGGATTTATGGATGGATGATGGCATGGATGGAATGGATGGGCTCTGATGAATGAATGAATGAATGAATGACTGCACGATGGATGGATGGCTGAATGAATGAATGACATGAATGGATGGATGGATGGATGGATGGATGGATGGATGTATGGATGGATGGATGGGATGGATGAATGAATGAATGACCTGAATGAATGAATGAACTGGATGGATGATGGATGATGGATGGATTGGATGATGGCTGAATGAATGAATGAATGACTGAATGAATGAATGCCTGAATGGCTGGATGGCTGAATTGATGACGATGAATGAATGAATGAATGAAATGAATGAATGAATGGATGAGGTGGATGGATGGAATGGAATGAATGAAGAACTGAATGAATGAATGAATGAATTGAATGAATGAATGGATAGATGGATGGATGGATGGATGGATGGATGGATGGATGGATGGATGGATGGATGGATGGAGGAGGATGGCTGAATGGATGGATGGATGGATGGATGGATGGATGGACGGGTAGATGTATGAATGAATGAATGAATGAATGAATGAATGAATGGATGGATGGATGGATGGATGGATGGATGGATGGATGGATGGATGGATGGATGTGATGGATGAATGAATGAATGGATGAATGGATGAATGGGATGGATGGATGGATGGATGGATGGATGGATGGATGGATGGATGGATGGATGGATGGATGGATGGATGGATGGATGGATGAATGAATGAATGAATGAATGGATAGATGGATGGATGGATGGATGGATGGATGGATGGATGGATGGATGGATGGATGGATGGATGGATGGATGGATGGGATGAATGAATGAATGAATGGATAGATGGATGGATGGATGGATGGATGGATGGATGGATGGAATGGATGGATGGATGATGGATGGATGGATGGATGGATGGATGGATGGATGGATGGATGGATGAATGGATGGATGGGTAGATGAATGAATGAATGAATGAATGAATGAATGAATGAATGATGGATGAATGAATGATGGATGGATGGATGGATGGATGGATGGATGGATGGATGGATGGATGGATGGATGGACGGACGGACGGACGGACGGACGGACGGACGGACGGACGGACGGACGGACCAACCGACCGACCGGCACGATGTGAGAACGGTGAGAACACCAACACAAATGAAATGGGGGCAGCTTAGTCTCGCGTTAGACTAACCTAAAAAAATAATAACGCTCATGGATTCCACTTGTATAATTTAGTATTTCTGTCAACCGTTATACTTCTATTCAGGCAGCAGATTCCACAAATTACAAGCGTCGCCTCGAATCATTCTCGCCGTGTCACGTACTACTTTGACGTACGCAGGGCCATTCCTTGTTTTCTACGTAACCTCCACCATGTTGGGGCGTGCACCCACGAGATGAACGCGCAGTGGCGTTCTGTCTGACATTTGTCCTCTTTTCGAGGCGCTAGCATTGCAAATTTTGGCAGATGATATGGTGAGCGCCCAGTGCAGGTATTCCTTTTGCCTGCTTAAAATTCTCCGACCTGGTGAAGGGCCCTTGAAGGCGTTCGAAGATAGAATATAAATGGACTTTTAGTGGTTAGACGAAGGTAATACGAGGCAAAAAGGCCCATCTAGCCTATTACCGCTTTGGCTATCTGCCCCTGTGTTGCCCTTCTGAGACATGCCGAAAATAAAGAGACCTCTAGGAGCGTTTTTATTCAACGCTGGACAACGTAATCAACAATGCTGGACCAGAAAAGGAGAGGCCGTACTCTGCGAATCCTGCAGGGAAAAAAACTACATGGTTATGCTAAAGCAGCCCCACCGCGGTGGTCTAGTGGCTAAGCTACTCGGCTGTTACCCGCAGGTCGCGGGATCAAATCCCGGCTGCGGCGGCTGCATTCCCAGTGGAGGTGGAATTGTTGTAGGCCCGTGGGCTCAGATTTGGGTGGACGTTAAAAAAACCCCAGGTGGTCGAAATTTCCGCAGCCCTCAACTACGGTGTCTCTCATAATCGTATTGTGGATTCCGGACGTTGATCTCCACATATCAATCAAATGAATTATGCTAATGCACTATCGCCTTTGTAGCATCATGGACTAAAAATATTGGGGGTCTCAAACACCGTTTTCCCCGCATATATTTTGGCTACAGATACCCGGTTATTTAGTGCTTATAAATCTGGTCATGACACCTTCACGACACATTCAAGGCCTGACCACAACCATCCGGCAGCGCGGGGCTTAGGGCGCGGGGCTACGTGAAGCTGCACGTCCAGAGGGCGCGGCGCCACGTCACAATTCCTCGCGTTGACGCGCTGCAAAAGGTGCGTGTGGTCAGGCCTTTATAGTTTCAAATGCTTATATGGTCAAACGCCGGCGTTTCAAGGTACACTAAAGTGAAACACAGTTGAAACTAGTTAGGCTTTCTTTCGTTTGTATTGACAGTCCCTTGGTGATCTCAGTACACGTTGAAAGAGCCAGATTCTTGTTGAAGGCAGCGTTTATTCAACATGTTAAATAGACGCAGTCGTTGTTGTCATTGGGCGCGGTCTGTGTTACGGTCGTGCTCGACCATCCGCACAGACCACGCCCAACGAACCCTCCATGTTCCGCCTTCCAGGCGAGCAACCCCGCGCAGTTGAAAAACAATCATTCAATTCAAACGCTCCCTCTGTCCTTGCACGCTCTTTTTCAGCAGCACCACTCGCGTTGAACACTATCGCCGATGGACGTAACCCGATATCCTGCTTCTGCTCTTGGGTCGCTTCGACTGCATGGTCTGGACCGTGCTTCTCGGCTGACCATCCCAAGAATGTGCTGCGGTGGTTCACCTCCCTGACTCAATCTGTCGAAGAAATAATTTCGAGAAACCAGCCACTGCTTTCTGTCGACTCTCGCCACCAGCTCCCCAGTGGCCCTGGAGCCACAGATACGCGTCCGCTGCTTCCTCACAGCTCGAAAACATTGCGAGCACCGGCCCGCTAACACGTTATTAAAGTGACTAGACTGATAAAGCTTTCGTTGAGCATTTTGTTGCCGTTAATTTCATCATGACCCGTTTAATACTTGAAATAACGTTGAAATATAAATATATCAAGCAATTGATCGTCTGGAGGACGTCACAAATTACAAATCATACCCTTTCGTATTTTGGCCATATTGGCTGGGTAAAAGTTCTCCAAACGATGATTATTTCCTGGCTCTCTCTATAAGAACGCATTGTAGCTCACTTGAATCAATAACGAATCATGCAGGCTCCCGCAGACGCCGTCAACACAACTGCCATCAGTGCGTGCTGGTGGGAGTATACTTTATAAGGTGGCACCGCAGGCTCTTTTCTTTCTTTTGGTTTTGTGTTTTCCCGCATATAGTAAGCGAGTTTTCACGGCAAGGGTGTCACTGTTGGTATTGTGAAAGCGTCATCTCGCAGTATATGCGAGGAACCTCGTGTTTTTTTTCTAAGTTAGAAGGTTACATTCGGCGTCGAATTTGGACCAACGATTGGCTAGGTGATAGGACCGAAATGTTCTACCACAGGGCTTTGTTTTCCTGAATCAAGGTGTCGGAGTAAGCTAGTTAGTATTCCGTATTTTTACAGCTGAAGCTCTTTGTTTTGCTGTTCCGCCAATGTGTTCTTGCAGGTGATTGAACATTGGACCATGCATGCAAATAACTTCTGGACTATAGTGCACGTAAAACGAGGTATTATGTGATGAATGTACTTTCAATTTACGGTGGTTTCAATGTGTCTGCAAGTATTACGCCTGGGACTCGGAACACCTTGTTATGAAAGCGGCCCAACAAGGTGTTAACTTTTGCATGCACCTTTAGAGTGTCTACTGCAGTCCTCGGAAACTCGGCACTACTTTTGGTTTGAGGGAACACATGGGCGCTAGAAGTGGTTGCCGAGCATCCTAAAATCTGTTCAACTAAGTGAGGTTAACTCACGTGGATGCTCGCATTTATTAACGCGATAGCGTAAAAGAGCTCGTTTCGTAAAATTCCTGTGTCAGCGTTGGCAGCGACGTCGATATTTGTGAGCGAAACATCATCATCTTGCGCGTGACCCAAAATTGAGAAATATCCAAATAAAATAAAATATTCTTCGTTTCCGTGAGCTTCGAAGCCAGGTCGTTTGCATGGGAAGCGGGTGTTCTACCACACAACAATACATCTCCACGACAACACAGTGAAAATAACTTCCTCTGCTTGGAAATGCGGTGAAAGTAATTTGCATCCTTTACAAACACACGAGCCCTGTATACATGCTTCACAATACAACACATATATCGCTGTATTAACACTATAGGGGCAGTATATCGCTATCGCGTTAAACTCTTGGAGGCGAAGCTTAAGAATCCCCCCTATATTATTGTTGATTTCTCTGTTTTTATTCCTTATTTTGGGAATTTTCAAACAGGCCCAGTACGGATAGGCGTGTGTTTAGCGCTTGTCCCCCCCCCCCTTCCCTACTCTTGCCACTCGCTGAACGATATCACATGTTGGATCGCACTCGGTTAGCGTGCCAAGTCGGAATACGGGAATGACAAGAGATTCGATGTGGCGTGCAGCGAACGAATGCCACTGTATACGCTTCGTCGATCAAGCCAACATGCATGCATTAAATGAAGATCGGGGTATGACGAGTTTTGTGCGGCTTTGTCGTTGTTAACCAAAGGATTTCCAATTACGCGAGATTTTCTATAGTATGAAAGGGTGTGCACAAATATTTGGGTTCATTAATTGGGCAGGGTGGCATTCATTTTGCTTGATAGCATCAGCAAACGCAGTTCTCTGCACGCCTGACAGGTCGGTCATAAGCACAGTGTCGCTCGACTAATTTGTGATAACAGGAGCCTACCTGCCGCTGACAAAGTACCTTTCATGAAATTCTAAAATGCATGTTCACTTGGCCATAGCCTTTGTTCATATTTTACTTTTATCATGTAGTTCAAACGATATGAAGCAGTCATAAGCTCATTCCTTCTCATGGAAATGAACTTAGCCGGTTTGAAGCTTTGTGGGCCTTTGCTCCTAATACTGTAAATAAAATACATGCATTGGACTCGCTGATGTGATTTGAGAAATCGTTGAACAGGGAATGCCGCTAGAGCCAACGTTTTGAAAAGTTGAAATTTCTTCCTCAAGTCCAGGAAAACGAGTCAATTAGCCGAAACATATTTTACATATTTGCTCTTCAACCATTTCTCATCGCTTCACGCCTCCCCTGAAATTGTCTTGTTTGGTAATCAATATCTGGAAGAAAACATGTCCGCTGCCATACAAGATGTGATTGAGTCAAGTACAACGTGACCTGTTCGTGATTGTTAATAAAGCCCCTTTGGTTTGAATCTTCTTGGATTATTGTTTGCTCATTATGTGTATATTTCAAACGGTAGATAAAGCACTTTTCCAGACTGACACTTGACCCTGCGTAGCACATGTCTCTCTTTTTAGTAGGAAATGTGTGATAAAAAAAGAAGAATAATCTCCCTTGTGGGTACCGAGTTTTGTCTTATTGAGAAGCCGGTCATTCTTCGCTTGTAGATTTGACAGCACGCGAACAACATTTAAATAATGGTTTGCTAAATTTCACGAATCGCAGCGCTGTCTGAGCGGACAGAAGAGCACGAGCACATTCCGCTTGCATGCGAAGTGGGAAAGGAGAGGTTTCGCGGCAACCCTCCTTCCCGCGGGTCCTACTCTTGCCCTCTATTTGCTGACCTCACCAGTGACGTCATGAAAAAATGTTTTGATTGTGAATTATTTCTCGCCTAGTACACGGGCAGTCGTCAGTAGTGGTGGAAGAAGCGCTTCAGGAGCGTATCACCTAACGCCCTTGAGGTGACACGAGCTACGTGAGCCCTGGCTGAAAGTGGCGCGACTGAAAAAGAAAAATATCAGCGTAGTGGGTAGGTCGTGCATCTCCACGTGCAGCCACGAAGGAGACCAATCATCGCGCAGAAACAGCGGTGGAGAACGGGAGGAACTCGAAAACGGCGAGGAGAGAGGAGGTCGCACTATGCTGTACTAGATTGGGGCAGTGAGCCGTCTTCGCAGCAAACCAATAGGTACATGGTGGTGACTTTTGCGATGTCGCCACCAGCAGACACCACCATCGAAGGGTGTGCTCACGCAGAATTTTAATTTGCGTTGCAAAACTTTATGCAGTTTTTTAGTAAAATAGCTACGTAACATAATTGAAACTTAAGGTGTCCGCAAGATTTAAAAATATCTAACACAAATAAAGGCGTTAGTGAGACAAATAATGTTGCTTCTGCGTAGTCGAGTTCGCACAATGCCCATCGCAGAGCAAGGACCCCGATCGCCTGCTTGCTTACTCTTTTGATTTCAAAAAGCAAAAAAAAAACAAGGAAATCATATCTATTTTACCCTACTTAGCTATCTCACCAAGTTCAAGTGATGCGATGAAAGAAACGAGTAGGGCCTGATGGATAGAGTTATCATAAGGTGAGTTTCATAAGCATGCACTATTTACCTGAATGAACCAGGAGACTAAGTAGTGGCGGTGTTCAAAATAAAAATGCTCAATTTTAAGTACTGGTCTACTTCTTTATAAATTTACGACCAGCGCAGCGTCTACAACTACGAATCTCGGAGGCTTTGTATCTAAACTTCCCCTAATTTATTTCAGCGGGGACCGACAGGTGGCGAGACAATGATACGGTGTGCTCCGGCAGCCCTGGCTGTCATCGCGAAAAGGAACATGTTTGCCAAATTGGTTTGCCAAATTGGTTTGCCAAATTTGACCAATGGCAGCGCTGTCTGAGCGGCCAGAAGAGGACCAACACATTCCGTTTGCGTGCGAAGTGGGAAAGGAGAGATTTCGCGGCAATCCTCTTTCCCGCGGTTCGAATACTTCGCCTCTATTTGCAGTCCTGTCAAGGGACGTCATGAAAAAATGTTTTGTTTATGAATTCATTCTAGTCGAGTACCCTGGCAGTCGTCAGCAGTGGTGGAAGCAGCGCTGCAGGAGCGTATCACCTAACGCCCTTCAGGTGACACGGGCTACGTGAAGGCCTGGCTAAAAGTGGAGCGACAGAAAAAAATTATATATATCAGCGTAGCGGGTGAGTCGCGCGTCTCCACGTGCGACCACGACGGAGACCAATCATCGCGCAGCAAGAGCGGCGGAGAACGGGAGGAACTCGAAAGAGGCGAGAAGAGAGGAGGTCGCACTATGCTGTACTAGATTGGGGCAGTGAGCCGTCTTCGCAGCAAACCGATAGGGGAGCGGGGGTCACTTTGGCGATGACGCCACGAGTAACGCCACCATCGAACGGTGTGCTCAGCGCGCGGAATTTCAATTTGCGTTGCAAAACTTTCTGCAGTTTTTGAGTAAAATAGCCACGTCACATGATTGAAGCCAAAAGTATCCGCAATGCTTAAAAATATCCAACAGATATGAATGCATTAATGAGATAAATAATGTTGCTTCTGCGTAGTCGAGTTTGCACAATGTCCATTACAGAGAAGGGACCCAGAACGTCTGGTTGCTTACTCTTTTGATTTCAAAAAGCAAAAAAAGGAAATCTCAACTAATTTAACCTACTTAGATATCACACCAACTTCAAGTGATGCGACGAAAGAAACGAGGAGGTCGTGAAGGATAGAGTTATCATCAGGTGAGTTCCACAACCACGGCTTACATGAATGAACCAGGAGAGTAAGTAGTGGTGGTGTTCAAAATAAAAATCCTCAATTACAAGTACAGCTATACTTCTTCAAAAATTTTATGATAATTTTTTAACAGTTTACGCCCAGCGCAGTCACAACAACTGCGAATCTCGGAGGCTCTGTATCTCGGCCTCTCCTAAATCTCTTCATTGGAGACCGACAGGTGGCGACGCAATAATACGGCGTGCTTCGGCAGCCCTGGCTGTCATCGCAAAAAGCGCCATGTTTTCGACGCCAGGCGGCACACTGCTCCATATCAGTACACTATAGTCGCACGCACAGTGGCGAGTACAGTGAATGGCGGTAGTTGCCCCTTTCTGCTGACTGACTGCTCCTATCCCTATCTTCTACTTTCCCACTCTTTATTTCCCTTCCCCATCCACCTACAAGACGCTGCGCCGTACCTCCACAAAGGCCGCAGAAATTAGGCGTATTTCCTTCCTCTAATCACTACCACCGCCACTTTCCCAAGATCAAGGGGTGTTAGTATCACCATGCGAGGGCGCTTTCCAGTTCCGTGCAGTGAACTTAGGCCACGTTCCACTACATAACAAACATATTGTGAATAAAGTGGAGAAAAACGTGCAAGAGTTGAGCGGAGGCGATGTTTAGCGCAACTGATAGAAGCCTCAAATATATTGCGAATGAATAAATTAACGGTTTGATATCCACAGCTTACACAACCCCGAAGTGTCGCAGAACATTGATGTAATAATTTACATTTAACTAGCCAAAATGCATATAATTATTATTTTGATAAGATTGCAGAATATTATGCAATTATTTTGCTGCAGGTTAACTTTCTCTCCTCAAAAATATCAATAAGAAAAATGAAGTTATCACAAATAATTTACCAATTCAAGTATCTACACTAATACTTATGAATCGCAAATCTTACGTCACACATTTGTATCAGAATGCTGAAAACAATCGTCGCTGAAGTGCATTAAGGTACATTTTAACGTATTCTGCAGGGATAGGCGGCTAAATAAAATGTTCAACTCGTGTCTTTCTCTCTCCGTGTTTCACTCTTGCCTTGCTTTCCTGACGACGTTTTCAAAGGCGCAGCCTACACATGCACCTGTTGAAAGATTTACCAGCAAGTAATCCACCTCTATTACCCCCAATCATTCACTGTATTACACACAGATCGTGGACCGTGGAACGCGGTTCGCAGGTCTGTTATCCCTATGACTTAGGAGAGGGGCCTCAAATGAACATTTATATGTAAAGTTTATTCTAGGACTAAAAAGGGCAAGAGAACCGTCTGCGTACGTGCATATCACGGTGTGTGTGTGTGTGTGTGTGTGTGTGTGTGTGTGTGTGTGTGTGTGTGTGTGTGTGTGTGTGTGTGTGTGTGTGTGTGTGTGTGTGTGTGTGTGTGTGTGTGTGTGTGTGTGTATGTGTGTGTCCGTTGAGCCCTTGACAACGGCAAAGCTTCTTCATCGAAAGCTCTTATTGGCTCAAGTCTCCGTCTACGGAATCACGTGACTGTCGTCATCGGCGGCCGGCGAGGCGTGGGAAGAGCCGTTGCGCGTCTGCCTTATCCTGCAGGTGCAGCCGACTCTCGAGTTTCTGGCGGGCAGCTACGAACGGGCTGTCTTGGTGAGAACGTTTGCCCCGTACGTTGGAGAAAGAAGAGAGTGGCTGGCATTTCCCGGCACTGATGCGCACTATATGCGCAAAACACGAGACGCTGTTCCGGCCACATTGGCAGCATCGCTATGTCCACTTATTGTCGCCGACGCGTGCTTAGCGTGGGAAGGCGCGCGCCACAACGAAGACTCGCCTGGGAGCAAGCACGTTTCCGTTGAACGGAGAGACGCGAGGATGCCGCCGGATGAGCAGTAGACAGGAATATTATCACGTGGGGAGGGAGGCGGGTCTATGATAATTTTTGCATGTTCGTTGGTTGGATTGTACGTGTGCGTGTATAAATACCCACGCTAAATTGAAAATTTGAGGAAATTCGAACACCTCCACTTCTACCTTGCTCCACCAGTGGTGTGCAAGAACAAAACCAGTGCCTGATGATGACGAATCTAGAACACGTCTGATGCGATGAGATATTGCGTAAGGCGCGCAATACGTTGCTGTCCTAATAACAAAATCAATAGATTACTCGATTGATTGATTGATTGATTGATTGATTGATTGATTGATTGATTGATTGATTGATTGATTGATTGATTGATTGATTGATTGATTGATTGAGCAACAAACTGCCCCGCTGCTTGTCAGGGTCTGCTCGCTGTACTGCTGTGGCAATAAACGACATAAGCATTCAACGGTTGCTTCACGTATACACCACATATGTGGCTCTTTTTTTTTTTCATAAAGAGCCAACTGCACTTTAAGGGAAGCTAAAGAAAAAGGTACTGTTTTGCTACTAAAAATATGGTGGGGCCTGCTCCAACAATTTTTTACCAGCGCGTTACTGAACCTTACAACATCTATATTGTGGCTAAAATCTGTATAACTCACTATCATCGGTATTCAGGACTAAAATTTGTATTCGGCTCTTATAGATTGGCACATTTCATTTGTACTTGAATTAGCTCGTAAAAGAAGTATGAAATAATCCGCATCTATGGTATAAAAAATTAACATCGTCCGTGTGCTTCCATCGGGTGTAATGGTGAAGAGTGGCCTTTCCGGACAAAAGTTGCATCATTCTTGATTGATGGTGGTGGTGATGACGATAATGATCCTCACACATTTGTGGCACTCGTCCACAAAGAATGATCCTCCCACATTTGTGGCACTCGTCCACAAAGGGGAAAGAAGGAAGGAAGGAAAGTAGGAGGAAAAGAACGGCAGCGTGGTCAACAAGCCTATAGGTAGCCAGTTTGCTACCCTGCGCATAGGAGGGCGAATGGGAGAGATCAAAGATAGAGAGGAGAGAGGGAAGAGAGATAAACACAGCACATTCGGCAGCACACGCGCGCGCACTCAGTCATAGTCCAGTCTTGTGTTTCGCGGTGTGTGACATTGCTGTTACAGTCGCGCTCTCAAGTACGTGACGCGTAGGAATTTCGAAAGAGTTTTTGTCGCCTTCTGTTGCAATGTATTCTCTCGGGCACTTGACAGAATGTTGCACGTCCACGGACATTTGGCTGTTGTGGATGCGCGCAAGAATGGACGCCAGTGACTGTCTCTGGATGTCATACAACGGACAGTCGCACAGGATGTGGCGTAGCGTCTCTTCGCAACCACAGGCATCGCAGAGAGCATTGTCGGCCATTCCTATGGCAAATTAATAGGATTTTCTAAATGTCACTCCTAGCCATAAGCGATGAAGAAGGGTGGCTTCGCTTCGGTCGAGTCCAGTGGGCATGCGGAGAGCCATCAAAGAGGACAGGTGGGGTTAACGATTCATCCCCTTGCTTGGTGGACACCATAGTGAGAACGTGATTTCACGCGCAAGTCGTCGAAGATTACTGGCAGCATCGGTCCACGAAAGTGTTATGGCTTCTTCTCGTGTTCCTTCAAGAGCTGCCCGCGCGGCAGTATCGGCATGTTCGTTCCCTAGGACGCCGCAGTGACTTGGCAGCCACTGAAACGTCACATGATGCCCTTTCTCGTGTGAAGTGCGGAGAAGGCATCGAATTTCGAAAACAAGCTGTTCGTATACGTCCCGCGACGCACTGCTGCGAGCACAGATTGTAGGCCAGCCCTCAAGTTCTTGAAAATCAACCATTTTGACAGCCTTGCTTCGTAATTTTGGCAGCCTTGCTTTCTTCATTGAACTTCAACAAAAAACTTCCCGGAATAGAATGAAACCAGCTCATGTAGGATATGGTAAATTGGATGTCATTGCGAGAGACCTCCGTGAGAACGCGAGACATGATGACCTGTTTACGAGGCTCAATGGTTCGTGAGGTGTATACCTTTGTTGTGTTATTTGTAGCACCTGTGCTTGTACTCACCGTGAAGCCCATTTCGCGTGAATGTAGCCTCTGCAAGGCTGTCAGCTGTAGTATTTCCGAAATAAATTGGCGATAAGTATAGTAACCCGACGCGCGCGGCATAGCGTGAACGGCCCTTTTCTTTCACGCTGTGTATGAGACTTCTCGGAGACGTTGCGAAAGCTGTAGCCAATGCCTGCGTCTCCGCGTCGACCGTGCGTAGCGTACAATGTGGAGCCTTTAAAAGCCTCCAGTTTCGATGCGAGGAGGCGTAAACGCACGCGTGTATCTATACACAAGGCCCACGCCGCTTCATGACTCAAACGGCGATGAGTGAAGAATGTGGCAAACAATTGCGAGCTCTGCGTCCGGGTCAGCCCCGCGTACACCCCGAAGGCAACGTATACCGAGCGACCGCACAGGCAAGGCAACTGTGACGTCACAAGGGCATTCCCGGCGTCGTGGTGCGATGTGTGCGTTTCGGGTTCCGCCTGACGCCTGTAATGGCTATCATCTCCTTGACACATGTTTTAATGTTCTATTTTATGCCAACAAGACATGTAGCGAAAGCAAAAGATTACCTCTTTAAGAAAAGACGCGCACTTGAAGCCTTCCGCATTCTGTTTAGACGAACGTAGCCGTAGCTTATAGCGGCTAAGTTGTAGCGCTGCTTAGCTCGAGGACGCAGGTTCTATTCCCGTCTACGGCGGCCGCATTTTGGTAAGGGTCCAATGCAAAAAAAAAATCCCGCGTGCGTAGCTTTGGGTGCGTCTTTAAAAGGCACTAAATTGAAACAATGAACTGGCTTACAATAATAAATTGTATTCTGACAACTCTAATAAGGTTCACCAAGTCATGTTCGTTAGTACAAAGGACGAAAATCGAGGTCAAAGTCCCATTTTTAATTTTCGTGCCGCGATCTTCGCAAGCGACGCCACGTATTTCGAAGTGTATTTTGTCATATTTTGGCGGCATTGCCTCAATGAAAGCTCCTAAAACTTGGTACTTTAAGTTAAAGATACCCTCAGAAGACAATCTATTTGAGTCCGCCGCGGTGGAGCAGTGGCTAGGACGTTCAACGGCTGAGCCAAAGGTCGCGGGTTCGATATCGGTCGCGGTGGTCGCATTTCGATAGAGGAGAAATGGTATAGAGGCCCGTGTACTCTACGATGTCAGTTGCACGTTAAAGAGCACCACATGGTAGAAATTTCTGGAGCCCTCCACTACGGCGTCTCTCATATTCAAATCTCGGTTTTGGGACGTAAACCACTAGGTATTATTATTACAATATACTTCATGTTTACCGATTAGAAAGTCTACCTGTGACCTCACGTATGCCATCAAAATCTATGACGTCACTGTGTTTTGTGCGGGAACTTTGAAGGTGCCGTCGCTATCCGCATTTTTTTTCCGGGCGTTACCTTGCTTACCAATCGTTTTCTCGCGGTGGGAATGGCGTTATCGGTATTCTGAAACTGTTATTTACTAATACGCGATGAAATCATTGTTCTCAACAGTGTCTCCTAGCAAGTTTGCGGGTCACAAAGTGGCAGCAGCAAGAACAGGACCGAGTTGACTAGTGGAACATGGGAGAGGCCTTTGTCCTACAGTGGACGCAGTCAGGCTGATGATGGTGATGAGTACAGTGATACATATATGAAAAAAAACAAGAGCAAACGGCAATGAAAAAACAAAAAATGAAACTATGTAAGGCCTTTTCCTGCTCTCTCTCTCTCTCTCTCTCTCTCTCTCTCTCTCTCTCTCTCTCTATATATATATATATATATATATATATATATATATATATATATATATATATTGTGAAGAAGAAACAGCGTCGTTGGCAAGCAACATCGCCACCGCTTGGGTACTGGGTGCTGGGCTTCGCTCGCTCGGCTCGTGCTGATCTTCGCCGGCATCTGCTTGACCGTTGCTCTTGCACGATCGTGTTTCTTCGTAGGACCACCGTCGCAACAGTCGTCAATAAACCCTCTTTCAATTGGTGGAAGGTGCTGACGTTCCCCGTCGCCTGAACCTGGGTGCTGCCATTCGCCGTCGCCTGAACCTGGAGCTGCGCAACCGAACGCTACCTCCCATCATGGCTACCAACAACGCGCAACCTGGCTCTTCCACTCCATCCCCCAGCAACCCCGGCGTTCTTCGTTTGCGAGAGCCCAAGGTCTTTAGCGGAGCTGATGAGACCGACGTGGAAGACTGGTTCGCTAACTATGAACTGGTGAGCGCTAACAACAAGTGGGATGACGCGGACAAATTGACTTACGTCATCTTTTACCTCACTGACGTGGCCGAAATGTGGTATAATAACCACAAAAACGACATCACGACGTGGTCCATCTTTAAAACCTTGTTTGCTGACGTTTTTGGCCGACCCGCAGTCCGCAAGTCCAGAGCCGAACAACGCTTGCGGACTCGCGCACAAAAGCCAACGGAATCTTTCACCAGCTACATCGAAGACATTATTGGTCTTTGCAACCGTGTGAACACCACCATGCCCGAGTCGGAGAAGATTCAACACATCCTCAAAGGGATAAATGACGGTGCATATCAGCTGCTCCTGGCCCGTAATCCTGCCACCGTTGCGGAACTTGTCACTTTGTGTCAAAGTTTCGACGAGTTGAGCAAGCAGCGCGCCCTGACTCGCCCATTTTCCTCACACGCCGACTCGCTCTCCAGTCTCACTTCTGTTCCCGACCACTCACCAACCCTGCAAGAGATTAAAGACTTTGTGCGTGAAGAAGTAGCTCGGCAACTGTCGTTGATTCCCTTCACGCAGCAGCCGCCGTCCTCTCGTCTGCCCTCACCACTCCGCGACGTTATTGCCGAAGAGGTAGCTCAGGCTGTTCCCGTCGCTGCCCACCAGCAGCCTGTGGCCATACCTGTTGCCCATGCGCCGGCTATGCAGCCCGTGGCCGCGCCCCTTACGTATGCCCAGGTGGTACGTAGCAGACCCCGACAGCAGCATTTGCCACCCATGTCTTCAGTCGCTCCCCACTCCGCCCCATTTTCGACACCTTGGGCCGCACAACGAGTCAGCAATTCCTGGCGCACTCCTGACAATCGACCGATCTGCTACGCCTGCGGTACTCCAGGACACGTGGCACGATATTGTCGCCGTCGCTTCCAACCACTCCGCGACGCTACTCGGCCGTTACCGTATGACCCACAGCCCATGCACATACCTGCTCCCTATCCCTCACCGCAGTATGGATGCACTAACTTTCCTGAGTCTCGGTCACACCAGCCTCAAACTCACTCTCCCCGCTCCCCATCTCCTCGCAGGCGATCACTGTCCCCAATGCGCCCTAGACCCGCTTCCTCCAACCGGGAAAACTGAACGCCGCAGTTCCAGAGGCAAGAACTGCGCCGTCGTCGAAATGCTCAAGTCCTCGCACTTCACCAGCTAACGTCGTCGCTATATCTGTCGATGGTGTTTCTACCTTTGCCCTCGTCGACACAGGTGCTGCCGTTTCTGTTATAGCCGCCCAGCTCTGCCGCTCCCTACGCAAAGTGACCACGCCGCTCTCTGGACTATCACTTCGTACAGCTAGCGCACAACAAGTTCGACCTCTTGGCACCTGTACGGCCCGCATATTCATCCAAGGCTCTATGTACGTTGTCGAGTTCATCGTCCTTTCGGTGTGCTCGCATGACGTTATCCTAGGGTGGGACTTTCTGTCAAATCATCATGCCATCATCGACTGCGCACGCGCTGAAGTTCAATTTTCGCACCTGTGTGACGAACCTTTGCACGAAACCCTTGAGCGGTCGCCAAAACTTGTCGTGCGTGAGGACACTGAAATTCCGCCAGCCTCTCTTGCCGTTGTCCCGGTTTGCTGCGATGACTATAACGATGCTACAGTAATGTTTACACCTTCCGACATTTTCATGAGCCGCAGAGCAGTTTCCTTGCCTTTCGCTACACTCGACGTCACTGCGGGCCGAAGCAATATTTTCGTCCACAACCCCCTTTCTGCACCGCTTACGCTACTTGCCGGCGAATGTCTCGGTCGAGTGGAGTACCTCGATTCCTGTTTATTCCTTAACATGCCAGACGAATCGTGCAGTAGCGCCTCGACCGAACTTCATGCCCTTTCCCCACTGGAGTGCTCATCGAGTGACACCTTCTCGAGTTCCATCGCCGACACCTTAAGTGCCCATGAACGCGCCGAGCTTCTTAATCTCCTCCAGCACTTCGCGAATTCATTCGACGTTTCTCAGCCGCAATTGGGTCGGACTTCCGCAGTGCACCACTACATTGACACCGGTTCGCACCAGCCATTGCGTCAAAGACCGTACCGTGTCTCTGCTGCAGAACGTCACGTCATCAACGACCAGGTCGAAGAGATGCTACGTAGTCGCGTTATTCGACCATCGCACAGTCCTTGGGCATCTCCTGTCGTTCTAGTTCGAAAAAAAGATGGATCGATTCGATTTTGCGTCGACTACCGGCGATTAAACAAGGTGACGCGGAAAGACGTCTATCCATTACCGCGCATAGACGACGCCCTTGACAGCCTACAAGGAGCCGAATTCTTCTCCTCCTTAGACTTACGATCTGGATACTGGCAGGTTCCTATGGCAGAAGCTGATCGCCAGAAAACTGCGTTCATTACACCAGATGGCCTGTACGAATTTAACGTAATGCCATTTGGTCTTTGTAATGCTCCTGCCACGTTTGAACGGCTCATGGACAACACACTGCGTGGACTGAAGTGGTCTGTGTGTCTATGCTACCTCGACGACATTGTCGTTTTCTCTCCCGATTTTCCTACGCATCTGCTTCGGCTCCAACTGGTTCTGACGTGTTTAACCAACGCTGGGCTCCAACTGAACCTTAAAAAGTGCCGCTTCGCCGCGCGAGAGCTGTCCATCTTAGGGCACATCGTCTCCAAGCATGGTGTTCGACCCGACCCTGCAAAACTGCGAGCAGTCGCTGAGTTCCCGAAACCTACAACACTGAAAGAATTACGCAGTTTTGTCGGACTATGTTCGTACTTCCGGCGCTTCGTGCGAAATTTTGCATCGATCATGTCACCACTGACCAACCTCCTACGCGGTGATGCAGACCTTTCATCATGGTCTCCTGACTGCGACGTCGCGTTTGCCACGCTCCGTAGTCTGCTAACATCTCCTCCAATTCTTCGGCATTTCGACCCAACAGCTGCAACGGAAGTTCACACAGACGCTAGTGGGGTTGGTCTAGGCGCCGTTCTCGCCCAACGCAAGCCGGGCTACTCCGAATACGTCGTCGCTTATGCGAGTCGCACACTTACTAAAGCTGAGGCCAATTACAGCGTCACTGAAAAAGAGTGCTTGGCGCTAGTGTGGGCGCTTCGCAAGTTCCGCCCTTATTTGTACGGTCGCCCATTCGACCTGGTAACGGACCACCATGCACTTTGTTGGCTCGCCACATTGAAAGACCCTTCTGGCCGCCTAGCTCGGTGGGCACTGCAAATCCAGGAGTACGACATTCGTGTCATCTATCGCAGCGGACGCAAGCATTCTGACGCCGACGCCCTGTCGCGTTCGCCTTTACCTCCCGACTCGGCCTGCGGAACCACTGGTATCTCCATCGCATCTCTCGACCTCGACTCCTTTACCAGTGAACAACACAAGGACCCGTGGATCGCTTCTCTTCTTAACTGTCTTTCTGGATCGTCAACCACTGCGGTACCACGATCTCTCCGACGTCAAGCTGCTCATTTCGCCATTCGTGATCGGCTACTACACCGACGCAACTACGCCCCCGAAGGTCGTAAGTGGCTCTTGGTTGTCCCGCGCAGCTTGCGATCACAAATCTGCGCCTCCTTTCACGACGATCCCCAATGTGGTCATGCCGGAGTTTTCAAAACTTACGAACGCATTCGCCATCGCTTCTACTGGCGCGGAATGTATAATTTCGTTCGAAAATTCGTTATGGGCTGTCCTGACTGTCAACGTCGCAAATCACCGCCTTTCCACTCGTCCGGTGCGCTTCAACCGCTTCCGTGCCCTGCCAAACCTTTCGATCGGATCGGAATTGATCTCTATGGCCCTCTACCGACAACATCAGATGAAAATCGGTGGATTATAGTCGCTGTGGACCATTTAACACGCTACGCTGAGACCGCCGCCCTTCCAAGTGCCACTGCGCGGGACGTAGCATCCTTCATCCTTCATCGCTTCATATTACGACATGGTGCACCTCGAGAACTACTAAGCGATCGAGGTCGAGCCTTCCTATCAGAAGTCGTCACGTCTCTGCTTTCTGAATGCCATGTTGTTCATCGCAAGACCACGGCATACCACCCGCAGACTAACGGGCTCACGGAGAGATTTAACCGCACCCTTGGCGATATGCTCGCCATGTATGTGACATCCGATCATACTAACTGGGATCGCATTCTTCCATTCATTACGTTCGCATATAACACCGCGGCACAGTCTACCACTGGATTTTCACCTTTCTTTCTTCTTTATGGACGCGAACCATCCCACACCATCGATACTCTCCTTCCATACCGTCCTGACGCATCCGAATGCCCATCTATGTCCGAAGCTGCCCGAAATGCGGAAGAGTGCCGTGAACTCGCACGCACCTTTACGTCTCGAGAACAACAGCGCCAGAAAGAAAACAACGCCGACTCTTCACAAAGCCCCAGCTATTCCCCGGGATCACTTGTATGGCTGGCTGTTCCTTACCAAACCCCCGGCATTTCCTCAAAACTCGTTCCAAAGTACGAGGGCCCATACCGCGTTTTGGAGCAAACCTCGCCGGTGAATTTTCTCATCGAGCCACTTTCCCCATCTGACGACATGCGCCGGCGTGGACGTGACATCGTCCACGTCGCCCGCCTTAAGCCATATTATAGCCCTCTGCCTCCAGACTCTTAGGTCGCCAGGATGGCTCTTTTTCGGCGGGGGCAAATTGTGAAGAAGAAACAGCGTCGTTGGCAAGCAACATCGCCACCGCTTGGGTACTGGGTGCTGGGCTTCGCTCGCTCGGCTCGTGCTGATCTTCGCCGGCATCTGCTTGACCGTTGCTCTTGCACGATCGTGTTTCTTCGTAGGACCACCGTCGCAACAGTCGTCAATAAACCCTCTTTCAATATATATATATATATATATATATATATATATATATATATATATATATATATATATATATATATATATATATATATATATAACGAAAACGAACGAAGGAATGAAAAAGGCTAAAGGAATGAAGTTTATGCCGCATACGAGCCAATGCCAAATCAATTGATCATGGCATGATGCTGTAAATGGTTTCTTTCCTTGAACATCCGTGAAGCGATAAAACGTGTGCTAAACCCTACTTTCCTACTTTACTGGACGTGTGATCTATTCCGATACCTGTAGGTGTGCATCTGTGATTTTATTGTGGACGCATCGTATGAATCAGTGAATTCTCGCGGTCATATATTATGACGCTGGTAAGTGAGAACTTCACTCACTCAAAGTCTATCTATCTACGCGGGATCGAATCCCGGCTGCGGCGGCAGCATTTTCGAAGGAGGCAAAAATGCTGCAGGCCCATTGGCTCAGATTTGGGTGCACGTTAAAGAACGGCAGGAGGTCGAAATTTCCAGAGTCCTACACTACAACGTCTCTAATAATCATATGGTGGCTTTGGGACGTTAAACCCCACATATCAATCAATCAATCAATTAATTATTTCTATCTATCTATCTACCTATCTATCTGATTTTTATTTCGCACTCGGCCCTGGAATGTAATACTCTTCATATTCAAGACCACATTTTCGATCTCATCACCAATATTTTTCGTCTCAATATTGCCACTGAAGAAGTGACATCATCTCTTTCAAGTGACCTCACATAACCTGAGCCACCGTTTCCCTTTCTTTTTCTTGCCGACTCTTCACGTATACCCTTGAGGTAATTGGGTATGAATCAATTAATAATGTGATGTCTCAGACTGCGACCACCGAGTGCACTGTCTGCTCGCCACATGCGCCGCCGGGCAAAGGCGCGCGAGACCGACTAATTTGTCCATCACACGCACGTGCCTCAAGCTGGGAGGCTTCTTTGATGGGGGAGAAAGCGTCTACAACGGCGAAGCACGCGCTGCCGGGACTCGTTATAATGAAGCAATAAAAGGTGAGAAAGGGTTGCGGGTGAGGGAGCTGTCCGCGCGAAGCACGCAGGGAGGCGCGCCAACGGCTGCCACTGCGAGCGAGCTGGCAAAGACGTAACCACGTACTGCAACATATACACACACGTATACGACGTATATACACAACTACATAGCAACGATCGCGCTCGCGTCTCGTACATCCGCCTCAGAAAAACCCGCCTCCGCGCATGCTCCGGCCGCACGACGGTATCCATGCCAGACAACACGCAATTAAGTGGAATTGTGGGAACGCACTTACGATCCGACATTATCGCGCGCTGCAGTTAGATACCTTTATAGACTCTATCGAACACAAACAAAGAGTTAGCGACAACAGCGCCAGCAAAAGCGCACTGCATCTTGTCTCTGTGTCTCGGCGTTCCGAAACATACGTGTTGCCGATGGTAATTGTCGGGTTTAACGCCGCAAAACCGCGATATGATTTCGAGGAACCCCACTCCTCCAGAAATTTCGTATTCCCGAGTCACTTCGATATTGAACGGAGTCGAAAGTCAGTGCTATGCCGTGTGCACTCTTTATTTGCGAAGATGAAGTTCGTCTCCATCGTGACGTCACTGAAATAAACTTACGTGCGACTGGCTGCCACATTCGCGCTAAATGATGGATGAGTGCCTAACTTTATACGTCAAATGCATCCTCCTGGCAAATCTGAACGCTAGGTGCGCAGCCACTGCCAAAATTTTCTTCAGAAGGGGGGGGGGGGGTGTTAAGGAGGCAAGACATACTTAATGCATGTTCGTGCGTGCGTTTGCATGTGCGCGTGTTCATATGCACATGCAAAAATGAAAATGTTTGGGGGGGGGGGGCTTCGTTTCACACCATTCCTCCCCTTTGGCTACGCCAGTACTGAGCACTGCATGTGTGTGATATTGTGCTCTTGATACAAAAAAAAAAATCATAGCCACGGGGTGAATGACGACGAGTGGGCGAAGCTCCCAAAAGAATCATCGGTAAAGCCGTGAATCTTCCATGCGTAATTCGCCCAGTCGATCATCGTGTAAAAACATAATGAGAAACAATGTGTATGTATACATAGAAAGCAACTTTTATTTGTTCTTAGAGACGATGGATGGCTTGCGATGTCCCTTCATTATGACGGATTTTCGGTCCGCAATATGAATGGTGAGCGGATCTTGTATAGGTTGCAGTGGAAAAATTGCAAATACTAGGTCGATGCATGTTCCTCGGATCGTGGTTGGTTTCATATGGTTATACAATATACATCTGAGTCACCTAGAAGACACATGTTGGATAAGCCAATTATTGGTCGTGTCTGCGATGTCAACATTGAAATCACCGATGATTATGAACGGCGTCATCAACTACAAGTACCGCCATTTAGTTCCATATACAAGTACAGCCATCGGTGGCACATACCCGCTCTAGAGCGGGTATGTGCCACCGGTGGCTACGTACATCTCCAACAACAAAGCCCATGGGATGTATAGACCAACGCCCTAAGGAGCTTCGCCCCTAAAACTGACCCGGCCAAAAACTGAATGTTTCTGTGGCACATGAGTGAAACCAAGCCTTCAGAAAGATATTTCTTTGGCACAACATCGGACCGCACGCTAACCTGGGGACCTCATATCTTCAAGATTGAAAAGCGGGTCAACCGGTCTCTGAATTTTATCCGATGTATTACCGGAAGCAAATGGGGCGGCACGTCAAAATTCCTTGTGAAGTTCCATAGAGCTCTTATTCGACAAGTCATCACAAATGCATTACCAGTGATGCAAAGTATGTCTCAGACAAATGAACGTCAACTAAACAACATCGTTGCCCACAGTCTTCGTATTTGCCTGGACTTACCACGGTCAGCTCACAGTGACCTCGTAATCGCAGAAGGAAGAGAACCCCCAATTAAAGTTCTCCGCATTCAAGAACTTTGCCGCAATTTCATCCGCTTATCACAAAGGCCCATCCGCTTCGCCCATCCGCTTCATGAAAAACTTGTTCAACGAAACGGGCGAATTGGTGACAACTTACGAGCTTAAGAGTCGGCACTTCAACAAGAACAATATTTGTTGCGTTCGTACATGAATTTTTTTCTCCTTGGCAGTTTGCATCACCTCCTGTCACTATATATAGACATCAAAGGGATAAAAAAAAATCCTGAATACACTATCTTGAAGACAAAGTTCTAACGCTTCAACAAATGTACAGTGTCAATTTTTAGTAAAGGCAACACGGCGACGCGTGGCCTGCGCGCTCCGGAGGCTGCTGGCAGCGCGTTCAAGCGGACGCAAGAGCAACCACAGTCCACTTTTCGCGTCATCTCGCGGCGAAGAAAACAACTATTCGTTGCTAATATAGAACGGCAAGATTACAACCCCTCCCCCTTAAAGCCGATTGCCGACTTTCGCGTGATCCCTTTGAAGGGGGGGGGGGGGTCGCAATCTTACCGCTGGTTCCATATCAGGTGTACACCGAGCATATCCGTAATAAGCACACTTTACTACTGTACTAAGTAAGTAAACAACTCGCGCAGTATGTATACCCTCTACTTTATTATGCATGTATGCAGGGCGCAGGTGAACACTTGCGCCTAAGGATGAATTATAAAAAACGTGAGCTTAGAACACTTTACCATACTGTCTAATTATGCGTGTTTAGGGACACCGCAGAAGACTTTTATTGAAGCGTTTTTATTAAAAAAATGATACGTCATATGTATTCATTATAAAAATGCCAGAGGAAAGCATTATCTACAGGGGTCGAAACAAGATATCGAACTCATTAACATAGCCTCATTGCAGTGGAATATTTCGCTGGGCCAATATATCTTAAGTTAGAAGGTTATATTATTTTGTGGGGTTTTACGTGCGAAAATCACAATATTATCATAAGACATGGGGTAGCGAGGGATTGCGGATTAGGTTTGACCATCTTGTTAAATTTTATCTGCCTGTCATGACAGTTTGCTCTAATTTATGAAATTTGTTGTGATTGGATATTACAACGCGCGCAGCCCTTGCTTATAGTCCGCTAACTTGTTTTTCTCGGTTTTGCTAACAGGAGATTGACGCTTACATAACCCGGTTGCGTAATTTAAAATGTTTTTTAATCCGTAGATGTCTAATGCTTTATTTTTCCGTTGAAAGATGATACGTAGAGAGGATTTCTCTCATAAATTAACAGAATGTGTATTACTTATCATTTTAGATTAGATAGTAAATGACCACGTAGCAAAAAGGTAGTAACGGTGCAAGAAAGTTAGTAACGGCTTCAGTTACTACCTGTTTCATTCCAGTTACTAACTGTTTACTAACGTAGGTATAGTAAACTAGAAGCAAAAAGCTAGCAACGGTAGCAGGCAGTAACTGTATACTAACGTAGGTAGTAAACAGGTTGCAAAAGGTTAGGAACGGTCTAAGAAAGGTAGTAAGCGTCGCTGTTTTACCTTCTTTGCAGTTACTACCTTTTTACTAACTTTTTTTTAAAGAGTACTTCGAGATCTGATCTGTGCTGACCTGTTGTGTGAAAACACCGTTATGCACATGGACTGTTAATTCTTTTTCTCGCACACCGCCCATGAGCATGTAGGCTACACAAACGCTGCTATGTTCCAAGTACTTAAACATATACATTTAAGGCCTCGCCGTATTGTTGGATTCCCGGCGAAGTCATGCTTAGCTTATTAGCGTAGTATAGTGCCATGTGCACAACCCACCTCGGGACGTTTCTTTTTTTTAAGAATCGGAACAACGGCGCATATCTCGAAACCCGCCAGGGCACATAGATATGCCTTACAACAAATTTACCAGTTACAATATGGTAAATTGCAACGTACCGTGAACCAATTCATTAAAACCTTAATGAAGGGTTTATTGGTGTTTTTATCTTCTCAATAGCTGGCACCGTGTGTGTGTACAAATAATTCCTATCACGCCGACGGAAAGCGCTAAGATACAGTGATCTCCTCTGTTCTATAACCCATATAGGAAAGCAAATCGGTGGGTATCAGCAGTCTCGTCAGTCACAATGCGACCGGAGCAAAGAAAACAGCAAGATTAGGACGACACCGAGGCTCCCTTTTCAGTCTCATTAACAATCCGACTTTCTGGTCGCTGCAGTCTGACGAGATTGAAAGAGGTAAATAAATGAATGGGCATTTCAAGAATGTACAAAGATACGAGAACAAGAACGTGACTTTGCGGAATTCTGGAAACCTTCACTGCAGCGCGTGGTTCATAATTCATATCGTGGTTTTGGCATGTAAGAACCTCCGATATTATTGTTCTTGTTCTTGTTCTTGTCGTCGTCGTCGTCGTCGTCGTCGTTGTTGTTGTTGTTGTTGTTGTTGTTGTTGTTGTTGTTGTTGGTGGTGGTGGTGGTGGTGGTGGTGGTGGTGGTGGTGGTGGTGGTGGTGGTGGTGGTGGTGGTGGTGGTGGTGGTGGTGGTGGTGGTGGTGGTGGTGGTGGTGGTGGTGGTGGTGGTGGTGGTGGTGGTGGTGGTGGTGGTGGTGGTGGTGGTGGTGGTGGTGGTTGTATAGGTACGGTCCATTCGTATCACCACGTCAACCGCCAATAGCGCATGTAACCATCAAATGATGCCGCCTCGGATCGTGGCTGACTGACCACGTGGCAGGCGTAGCTCGTCATGTTGTCACCTCGAAGCCCGTGTGTCATATTTAAGCTTGCATGAGACGGTGCAAGCGTTTGCCAACAGATATGTGTTTCTCACACGAATGCACGTTATGATGAGCCCGATGCTTCAAGGTGTACAGACACAATTTTCAGGCACCTCAAGAGGAGCATTTTATTTTTGTATCCAACGTGTGCAATATCAACGCTCTCCACGCAGCGAAGTCTGACAGCACTTATAAAATATTTTACTTTGATTTTAAAGTTTGCGTCACCCAGCACCTCTAAGCCAGCCCCACTGCAATGCAGATCATTACGAAAAGTGAACACAGTTCACAGGGTTTGCAAAGTTGGCGCGCTGCATACAGCCCAAGTGACAGAAGTCGCTGTGACATTCTCTGGACGACAATTCGCTCATCATTGTCTACGTGAACCACGTGCGACTGTCAGCAAACAGGCCGCTGTCACTGCGAACCCACCCTGTGGAGACCGAAATTGAAATTGCTGTTTTCGTCATCATCGGCCTGACAACGCCCACTGCACGGCAAAGACATCTCCCTTGTTCCACCAATCAAACCGGTCCGGTGCTTTCTGCTGCCACGTTGTGCCTGCAAACTTCTTAATCTCGTCGGTCCACCTAACTTTCGGTCTCCCTGTCATACGTTTTTCCTCTCTTAGAAACCAGCCAGTTATCCTTAATGACCCGTGGTTATCCTGTCTACGCGCTACATGCTCGGCCCATGTTCATACATTTTTTTTCTTGATTTCAACTATGATGTCCTTTAATTAATCGTGGTCTGTTCCCTAACCCACTTTGTTTTTCTCGTCTCTTACGGTTACATATAACAGCTGTATCTTGTCGATACTTAGCTATACGGAGCGAAAACCTGGAGACTTACAAGGAGGGTTCAGCTTAAATTGAGGACGACGCAGCCAGCAATGGAAAGGAAAATGGTAGGCGTAACCTTGAGAGACAAGAAGAGAGCAGAGTGGATTAGGGAACAAATGGGGGTTAAGGATATCATAGTTGAAATCAAGAAGAGGAAATGGACATGGGCAGGGCAGGTTGCGCGTAGAGAGGATAGCCGCTGGTCATTAAGGGTAACAAACTGGATTCCCAGAGAAGGCGAGCGGGTTGGGGGGAGACAGAAGGTTAGGTGGGCAGATGAGATTAAGAAGTTTGCGGGTATAAATTGGTAGCAGCAAGCACAGGACCGGGATAACTGGAGGAACATGGGAGAGGCACTTGTCCTGCAGTGGACGTAGTCAAGCTACTGCTGCTGTTGCTGCTGCTGATGGTGGTGATGATGATGATGATGATGATGATGATGATGATGAAGGTTACACTTATTATTTCCCTTTCTATCACTCGTTGCGTCATCCTCAATTTAAGTTGAACTCTCTTTGTAAGCCTCCAGGTTTCTGCTCCGCAGGTAAGTACCGGTAAGATGCAGATATTATATACCTTCTTTTGGAGAGATAGTGATAGACTACCATTCATTATTTGAGACTACTTGCCGAATGAGCTTCATCCCATCCTTACTCTTCCAGTTATTTCACTCTCATGGTTTATCCATTGGTTTGGCCCCGCGGTTTCCACCTGTCTGATGTAGACATATTTCTTTACAACTTCCAGTGCCTCGCCACCTTCATGTGATTACCGTGGCAAGTACGCATCACAGCTACGTACATCGAGGCACGAAGAAATCACACACGAGAACACACGCACACACCAAACATCAAGGCTTCTTTCTAAATGATATCTACTTAAGCAGCAGATTGAATGTTCTTTATGCTCCTACTTTGAGGTGGCCCACCATTTACTGGTTTGCAGCCGTAGAATTTAGCAGAAGAATCATTGTTCTTTTTTTTTGGTGCCAATAAAAAAAGTAATTGATTTTTTCTACGCATGCATCATGTGCCCTTCTATTTTTTGCTTACAGGTGCGCCATCGCGTCTCACGAAACTTTTATTTCAAGGCAAATATTGACAATCAAGTTTGTCTAAATTTTGGTAAAGGCTGTCATGATTACGGTAAAACATAATGCGGCATCTATAGACGAAAGATCTGGCCATGTATGTGGCTTATTAGTCTATACTTCTTAAAAACTGAAGAAGACAGGAAGATCGGGCGAGTTTGTGAGGCTCCATGATATAAATTTTAGGCCGTACGGATTTCCCTTAAGCTTCGTGCAGCAAACGGACAGCTGTCTATTTTTCCTTTCTCAACCCTTCCACCACCTTGCAGGTATCTGTAGAACTCATATGCATTAAATGTAAAACATCGCTTGCACACAGGATGAACCAAGGAAGAGATGATACACACGGCGCGGAACTTGCGACTGCTTTATTGAAAAACAGCACGTATGATTTCTTGAGGGTGCATGATGAGACAAGCGCAAAAATACACACACTCAGAGAGGACACAGACAAGCGCTTGTCTGTGTCCTCCCTGAGTGTGTGTATTTTTGCGCTTGTTTCATCATGAACCTTTATACCAACACGCCCAACTGGCAGTCATCCTTCTTGAAGGTGATTGCGCACGCTCATTATTAAAGATGATATGCTTGTCAAAGCGTAAGGCACTGCCTCTTGTGAGCTTCCTAGTCACCCCTGTTTAACAGGCTTTTTTTATCATAGTGCCAGAAAAAAAGTTGGCTAACGCAATCGCTCGCTTTTCGAGATATGTGGAATGCCTAAGCAACTTCTCTTGTGTAGCTTTCATCATGCAGAAACAAGATTTTTTGTGTCAACAAAAACGGCACACACTGGCACTCAGAACAGTGCTTGGACAAGATTCTTATTTTTTTTTCTAATGAATTATTGTGCTCAAGAAGCCTTACATTATAGCACCAGCCATCTTCCCTTATTATAGTACATGGACGGCCGCAGGACAAATCTATCTGGCACACAACAATTTTACATGGGACAAACTAGGTCACGTGTTTTATTTGGCACCATGTGCATAGAGAAACATACATACAGAGCGGACACTCCCGTAGGGCCCTACGGCCCAGCTACTGCACTGCTTTCAGCGCCACGAGTGGTTGGTCAGACCCGATAATGTCTTCAGCATGAATAAATTAACGAAAACGTTTCTTTCTGATGCTGGGATTTAAACGAGGAGACGCATGCTCCGAACGAAAGCAAGTGTCTTTACCACTAGGCTACACGCCCATGCTTCCTCAGAGGGAATACATGTACAGTACATCTAAACCACATGAAAGTGTGCACCCTTTGTGCAAATAAAACAAATGCAGGAAGGCAACACTTTCTAGTCAGACTTTAGTGATTTTTGTGGTAAAGCATTAAATGTCCTCAGTGGGACACGCTGAAAAGCGGATTTTAAGAATTTCACAAATCAATAAAATTTCTTCTTTATAAACGTTTGATACCAAACTTGGGTTTTTATTGTCTTCCTGAGGCGGCCATTACATGTCTTGACCATGGAATACAAGCGAGCATGGCTACGTTATCTAGTGGTTGGTTAGACCCTTTTTCGCTCGACCGCGAAAAGGCTCGAGTGGCCACTCTTTATATAGTATATTTCTTTGTGTCCTGTGCTTGTTCACAATGCCTCTAGTTTCCTTAGAACTACGGCGTCTACCTTGCCCACTTTATTATGAGCAGAACACCAACAAAGAAAGCTTCCCTGATTAGTCGCGGCAAAAGTTGCAAGCTTTCTGCTGCAGGCTAGAAATGCAGCGAAAGTATTAAAATACGCTCTAAACGAGTAAGTACACGCGTTTACTGTTTACTAACTTTTTAGATGCGGAAGCATCTTATACTCGCGCCTTGTAGTGCGCCGTCCGCGCCGTCCGCACCGCTTCTCGAACATTCGACAGCTGACGCGCGCGCATGCGCCGTCGCGCCGTCGCCCACCATCTGTGCCGCGCGCGCTTCTCCTTCGAGAACATTCGACAGCTGACAGCGCATGCGCCGTCGCGCCATCGCCATCTGTGCCGCGCGCGCGCTTCTCCTTCGAGAACATTCGACAGCTGACAGCGCATGCGCCGTCGCGCTGTATATATACTCAAGGTCGGCGCTCGCTCGCTCAGTTGCCGCTCGTCCGTTGGTTTGTACGGCGCGTCGACGTCCGAAGTCGCCGTGAAATGAATGCCAACGAATCCACAAAGACAATGATCGACGTCCCTTCGACCAGCGCCGCCCTTTCGCATACGTGTGTACGTGTTCACTCATTTAACACCCCCTCCTACAACCACGTTAACCAATTTAGCCATCGACCCAAGTAAGTCGCAATTTAACACCCCATTTCACAACCACGTTAACCAATTTAGCCATCGACCCAAGTAAGTCGCACTTTAACACCCCGTTAACCAATTATATGCTCCGCATCCTCCTCAGTGTTCCCCCGAGGGAAGCTGCGGGCAATTTTTTTTTTCTAAGAATGTAGGCGAGCAATGGTTATACCTCACAAGTACGGGAGAATCACTCGAAGGTCAACATTGACTACCCTAACTCTTTGATCTAGGTACCACGAATGCGGACGGTACTCGCACCAGCGAACTCGTGCTAGCTCCTACATGACGATAGTTATAGCGCGAGAACAAAACGACGACACAGAGACGGTCTCTGTGTCGTCATTTTGTTCTCGCGCTATAACTATCGTCATGCCATACCAACTAGCCCAAGCTGCCACACTTCTATCCTACATGACGCCATAGTCACCCAGTCATCCCTAGCAGGCAGGCAGACTGAATGCGGCGTGCGGATACCATGTGTCATGGTCGCGACTCCTTGAAAGTGGCTATGTGGACGTACTACATGTACGTACATGCGTGCTGGAAGCAGGACGCAGCGACAACGCCCACGGGGGTGTTTGCCCAACTATTCGGACATCATTTCACAAGCTCGCGGAAAAACAAAGCCCACGCACCAATGCACGCGGATCTACCTCGAATATACAGCTCAGCATGGTCCCGCACCTTAACAGCAGGAAAGTCATAGTTCTATTTGGGAGGGCGTGGAATGCATTTCGAGCCTGATAAAGCTTGACGAATCAATGACGAATTTCGGTGGGGGGGGGTATAAACATTCATCAACGTAGTCATGGATTGCAGAGGCCTTTTATTCTGTTTTTAAAAATTTTCAATTGTTAAATTTTTAAAAAAGCATATTTACAAGATAATTTACACCTTTTCTCAACCTAATCTAACCCATCGCCAGCTAGGGTGTTACTCAAAGGCTGGTAATAAGCACTTACCAGCTCTTTGGCGACATTGTATACTTGACCATTCTGCCGAAATGAGACCGCAGTTAGTCGCTATGACAGACAGTTTCCTTCTCCCTGTCCTCTCGAATACAATCGTCACATACATTAATGGCGAGAACTACTGTTTTTGGCGGTGATAAGTGGTGCACAAGGATACGTCAGACAACTTTCGTATCTTTTGTCGTAGATATACCATTGCCTTTCCCGCCGTGGTAACTTGGCGCCCATCGTGAAGCGCTGCTTAGCACGACGAAGGGGAATCGACTCCCGACCGCAATGGCAGAAACGGCCGCACACTTAGATGTAGGTGCATAACCTCCTAGGGGTCAAAATTAATCAGCATAGACTATGAATATATACGACGTGCCACATGATCAAACCATAGTTGCGGTGCATAGACGATCGATGGATGGATGGATGTATCCGGCTGTGCCTTTTAGATCATGCGCCGGCTCACACCACCTCACCTTAAAGTTAAGTATTATCACTATGTGTTGAAGGATTGAATTTCACTCGCGCCTTGATTTTATCCACCAATCAGTTAGCCTCCTCTCTGGTATTTCTACCCGTTAAAGTCTATTTTGCCTTCACTGTCCCTAAACCCCGATGCTTAAAAAAATTCCATGCCATCATATTGGATTATAGAGTGCAGCCCTTTACAGAACATTATCAAATGTTCAGCCGTTTCCTCTTCCTCTCCACATGCACTACATACCGTGTGGAGAGGAGGAGGCCTTCGTGTTTGGCTTGGTACGTCTTGGTCCGCAACACTCCCGTTCTGGCCTCGAACAGCAGAGAACTACCCCGAGAATTATCGTAGGTCTTTTTTTTTTTGCGATTTCCTACTTAAAAGATCGATAGGGCTCCAGAGATGATTTCGTAAACACCACATGTCCCCCTCTGTTTCCTTCACCTTCTTCTTAACCGATGTTTCCTTTTGGCTTGGTATTCCACTGTTGTCTAAATATTTGCTTGACAGTTTTCAAGTTCGCTTCCTCCATTTAGTATAAACATTTTTCATGTACAAGTAGCTGAAAACTTTCCTAGCCCAACACTGCTCTCCTATTTTTCTCAATTGCTCCTCCAATTCTATTTCCCGGCACTCGAACGATGTCCATCCCATGTCACCCTGTACCCCCCGATTTGGGGTATTCCCGTGTGCTCCCAAAGCAAGTTGTAGCGTCGTCGGGGTAGATTGGGTGGGATGACCAAGATCAGGCAGGTCATGAAAGCAGGACGTCCATTTAGGAAACTTGAAAAAAAGGATTTATTTGCATTCAAAGAAAAGTTAACTGGTCATCGTTGTTCCCCCTCCGCGCCCGCCGTCTCCTCCGTCCTTTTTATCCCTCTCGTTGCCGCCCCTCTCCCTCTATCTCGGTACATCAGTCCACTTCACGAAAGGCAGGGGCGGCCCGCAGTAAGAGGGGGGGATCAAGGGGGTGAATCGTCCACCCGGAACCCGACTTCCCCTCAGCTCTATGCTCAGTTGTTCCGGGTGGACCCATCCACTCCAAGAAGCAGCGACGAATCTTTCGTTCCCCGAAACCGCCGCCGCATTCCGCAGGGCCCAGCCGTGGCGCCAGCGCACCGTCCCGCGACACAATGGTCAGCCTCAACAGTCGCTGCGTTCGCGGAACTGAGTGGCGGCGACATCGCGCTCGTCTCGAAGACGTCACTGGCAGCGGGACGCAACAGACTCCTCCGCCGCCGAAAGACTCGACTCGAGGGTGGCCAACTGTCGGGTCACCTGAAGCGTCGAGACGACATGTGAAAACACTCGGCCTCTCTGGGCCTCAGCACTCGCATCACCAATAACCCTGTTCCAGGGATACACAACACAAGCACACACACTCTGGTCGGCGTGCCCGAGCGACACGCCCACCGGACGCCAAAACTGCCATAATTTTACCCCATGATTGCCCTCTCTTTCTTTCTTTTTTTTTTTTTGTGGTGGTCAGCCCTTGGAAAAAAAAAATCTAAATGCCGTGACCTCAGCCGCGATAGAAACACATCAGTAAAAAGAAACAGCAACAAGAAAATCAGTGTTCGACTCTAAAATCCACGGCTCAGTCCATCGGCGTTCTTATTCTGGTTCCCCTTTCTATATTTGACCTCGAAGTTATACTCCTGTAGTATGAGGCTCCATCTCAACAGCCTCCCATTTTTATTGGACATTTGCTTCAGCCATGAAAGCGGGCAGTGGTCAGTCTCGACCGTGAATTTTGTGCCTTGAATATAGCATCCTAGTTTTTGAATGGCCCACACAATGGACAAACATTCTTTCTCCGAGGCACTGAAAGCCTCTTCTCGGGGAGTCAGCTTCCGACTGAGATAGAGCACCGGATGCTCTTCACCTCCCTCGTTAAGTTGGGCCAAGACGACACCTAGACCTCGGTTGCTGGCGTCGCATTGGAGAATGAATTCTCGGCTAAAGTCTGGCGCGACAAGCACAGGCCGAGAAGACAAAGCTTTCTTCAAGTTTTGGAAGGCCTCCTCCCTCTCGGTGCTCCAAGTTACCACTTCCGGTTCAGGTTTTCGCAGGCTGTCGGTTAGCGTGCTGGCGAGCTCCGAATAATTTGGAATGTAGTGCTGGTAATAGCCTGTCATTCCTAGAAATGTTCGCACCTCCCTTTTGTTTACGGGTCTTGGGAAGTTGACTATCGCAGCTACTTTGGCTTTCATTGGTTCCCGTTTTCCCTGCCCTATGTCGTGTCCCAAATACGTGACACGGGCTTGGCCGAACTGACACTTCTCGGCTTTAATAGTCAGGCCCGCCCCTTTGATTCTTTCAAGCACCGTTCGTGTGTGCTGCAAATGAGACTCCCAATCATTAGAAAATACGGCCACGTCGTCTAGATATGGCACCGCAAATTCTTCTAGTCCTTCTAGCACCCGATCCATTAACCTTGAAAAACAGAAGGGTGCGTTTTTCAAACCAAAGGCCATGGTGACGGGCTGATAAACGCCAAAGGGTGTTACAAATGCTGCATACCGACTTGCTCGTTCAGTTAAGGGCACCTGCCAATATCCCCTCACTAAATCTAGGGTTGAAATGAAGGTAGCCCGGCTTACCAGCTCCACCCTTTCCTCTATGTTAGGCAACGGGTACACCTGGTCTTTTGTGATCGCATTCAACCTGCGATAATCGACGCATGGCCGTGGTTCTTTCCCCGGCACCTCGACCACCATCAAAGGGGAGCAATAGTCACTATATGCTTCTTTGATCACGCCAAGGCGAAGCATCCTTTTAACTTCCGCCTTCATTAAGTCCAGCTGTCGCGGAGACACGCGGTACGCCTTCGAGCTAAAAGGGACCTCTGTAGTCAGCTCGATATCATGTTGTACCAAATGAGTCCTTCCGAGCCTTTCCCCAAAACATTCCAGATATTCCTGAATAAGGCTCTTCAGATCCTCGACTTTATCTGTACCCAACTCGTCTTTGTTAACTGCACACGCGATTATCTCTTCTACACTAGGGCCCGTGTTCCCAGGAAAACAAGGTACCTCTAGAGAAACCTCTTCTGAAACATTCATGGCGATGCTAACAATTGCTGCTCGCTCTAAAAATGGCTTCATTAGGTTTACGTGGTAGACCCTGTCCTCGCGTTTTCTTCCAGGTAATCTCACGGTGTAGTTTACTTCCGAAAGGCGACTGATAACCTCGGCAGGTCCATCCCAGTGGACTTCCAGTTTATTCTGGCGATTAGGCCTCAATATCATCACTTTGTCGCCCGGGTTGAATGATCGCGTCCTGGCATTTCTATCATAGTAGCGCTTTGAAGCGTCTCGCCTCGCCTCTAGGTTGCCCTTCACGATCTCACGACACTTATGTAACCTTTGCCTTAGGTTCAACACATACTCGATCACACATTTAGGCCCCCGATCATCCTCCCACAGTTCGCGGACTAGCCTCAGCGGACCTCGAAGATTCCGGCCATACACCAGCTCTGCCGGTGCGAACCCGGTTCCCTCGTGTGGCACTGTGCGCAACGCAAATAGCGTGCCCGGTAAACAACCATCCCAATCACACCTCCTTTCATGGCAAACAGCTCTCAATACTTTTTTTAGGGTAGCATGCCATCTCTCCACACTGTTGCTTTGTGGGTGGTAAACCGAGCTATGCAAAATTTTAACGCCACATTTCTCGAGAAACATGGTCGTGAGAGCACTCGTGAAAACGGTTCCCTGATCCGATTGCATTTCGGCAGGGAAACCGAGGCGCGAAAATATAGAAAGCAACGCATCGACTACCTCGACCGAAGTTGCCTCCTGTAAGGGTACCGCCTCGGGGAACTTCGTTGCAGGACACAATAGTGTGAGAATGTATCTGTTCCCCGCACTTGTTTTCGGCAACGGCCCCACCAAATCTACAACAACTCTGCGGAAGGGCTCAGAAATAATGGGCACTTTTACCATCGGGGCCTTCCATTTGTCGTTAGACCTACCGGCTCTCTGGCAAGCGTCACAAGTCTTCACGAAATTCTGCACGTCCCTGAAACACCCCGGCCAATAAAATTCCTGTAGCAATCTTTTCTTGGTTTTATTTATGCCCAGGTGTCCTGCCCATGAGTGATCGTGACAAAGACTGAGTAGGTCCTTGCGGTATGGTGATGGCACCACCAATTGATCGTAGCACTGCCCTCGCCTATCTCGGTATTTACGATATAGGATACCGTTCCTCACTTCGAAAGAGATGTTTCTTGACGAAACACCTTCACTGTTTCCGTTGTTCATAACCGCTATACTAGGGTCAGTTTTCTGAGACAGCCGTAACGCTTCCCTGTCAACCCCTAGCATGCGCTCGTAGCTGTGCGAGATTGGGGCCAACACGGACCCCTGCAAACTATGATCTTTTCCTTTCGAAGGTTTCTTTCTTTTCTCAATTATCGGCTTCTTAATCTGACCATTTTCCGGATTTTCGGTCGGAGGAATAGGGATAAGTGCCTCGTCGGGCTTAACTTCTTCGGATTCAGTTGTTAACTCTTTCGCTTTGGCACCTTCCCCTTCCCCGTAACGCAGCTGCTGAGCCAATACGCGTGCTTTCGATCTCGTCAAAGCCATGACCTGGGCATCAGCAAAAGTGCACCCCCTGTCGTTGAGTAGTGACTCCGAGCTGTTCGAGAAAAGGTACGGGTAGCCCTCTGGTAGCCCACGGGAGACTGCTGCTACTGTCTCGATCGCTCCAAAAGGACCCCGAATGTGTACCTTTGCCATAGGTAAACACACTGAATCTTCGCTGACGGCCTGTCTTATCCACGCGCATTCGGATAAGTAGTCTTCACTTTTTACGTAGTTCGGATGGACTACGTCCATAGTGGCCGCGGAGTCTCTGAGTACCCTACACCTTTTGTCATTAACCATTAAATCTGTCGTGTAAGGTTTCAAAAGATCTAGGTTACTCGGGTGATCGCTTACGCAAGCAAACACTGGCCTACCTTTTGAGCAGTTTCGGGCAAAGTGACCTGTTTCGTTGCACTTGAAACATAGCGCCTTAGCTCGCGACTCTAACTCTTCTAAATGATTTCTGACCTCCTTTCTGTTCTTTTCCTGCTCTTTCGGCTTGCCTTCAGCACGCGCCGAATTTTGATTAGTTTCCTCTCGCTCTTTTGTTGCGCTTTGCGGTCCTCGAGTGTAAGCTTGGGGCCGTGGTGCAGGCCTTTGATAGTGATGTGCGCTGTTGATCGGTGTCCTGAAGCCTCGACTGGCCACGTACTCGTCGGCAAGCTGTGCTGCCCTCCTAACAGACACACCTTCCTGCCTATCCTTGACCCACAGGCGCACGTTATCCGGCAGGGTGTCATAAAACTGCTCCAAACAAATTAGATCCCTCAGTTTACTTAAGTTATCCGCACCTGCTCCTTTCACCCACTCTGAAAAATTATCACTCAGGCTACACGCAAACTCAACAAAGCTTTCACCAGGCTTCTTTCTTTCCCGTCTAAATCTCCTCCGAAATTCCTCTGTGGAGAGCCTGTATTTTGCGAGTAATGTCGACTTCACTGAACTGTATACGCCTGCCTCGGCTGCGCTCAGTCTGGCCACGACCTGCGAGGCCTCACCCGGTAACAACGCAAGCAACCGCTCTGGCCATGTGTCCTGGTGAAATGAATGTTTCTCACAGATCCGTTCAAAATTAATCAGGTAGAGACCAATGTCCTCGCCTGTTTTGTACGGCTGAAGCAAACTCGTCATCTTCAGGTTCTCAGTATGCGGCGGCGCCGCATCTGCACTGCGTGCTAATCTCGCCTGCTCTAGCTTTATTCTCTCGAGCTCAATTTCGGCCTGTCTTTGTTCTCTCCTTTCCTGCCTTTCCTTCTCTTCCGCTCTTTCCCTCTTTTCTTCCTCCCTTTGTTTCTTCTCCTCACATATCTTTTCCCAGGCCTCGCTGAGCTCGTCCTCCTCGAAACCCACTTCGATTATCGCACTGCGAATTTCGGGCTTCCTTAACCTGCTATTGATATCCAAGCTGAGCTCTGCTGCTAACAGCAACAGCTCTTCTTTCTTTAACACTCCGATATCCATATCTTCACAAGAGCCAACCAATACTTCTGCAATATTCACCGCACACTTGTGGCGGCCCTTCAGAGCCAATTGCCCGATAGAACCCTGTTCTTATCGTCCGGCAAAACGTGATCGCTCAAGCACTCACCTAACCTCGAGCTGCCGAAGGTCGTGTCTCCCGGAGCCACGTTCCCAGGTCCGCCGATCCCAGATCGTCGGGTCTGCCTTCTGCTGCTCGTCCTTAGTTTCCGGTAGTCGTTACTGCGACGGTTGTGCCTCCCGGAGCCACGAAGTCTCGCTCTGCCGATCCCGGATCCGCAGAAGTCGATCTTCCGTCCGCAGCTACTTCCAACCTCGAGCTGGCGAAGGACGTGTCTCCCAGAGCCACGTTCACAGGACCGCCGATCCCAGATCGTCTGGTCTGCCTTCTGCTGCTCGTCCTTAGTTTCCTGGAGTCGTCCAAAACTTCATGCCGTTACTGCGACGGTTGTGCCTCCCGGAGCCACGAAGTCTCGTTCTGCTGATCCCGGATCCACAGAAGTCGATCTTCCGTCCGCAGTTTTCTGCATGCCTTTTCTTGATTCCACCGCTGCCATCCAGTTTGTAGCGTCGTCGGGGTAGATTGGGTGGGATGACCAAGATCAGGCAGGTCATGAAAGCAGGACGTCCATTTAGGAAACTTGAAAAAAAGGATTTATTTGCATTCAAAGAAAAGTTAACTGGTCATCGTTGTTCCCCCTCCGCGCCCGCCGTCTCCTCCGTCCTTTTTATCCCTCTCGTTGCCGCCCCTCTCCCTCTATCTCGGTACATCAGTCCACTTCACGAAAGGCAGGGGCGGCCCGCAGTAAGAGGGGGGGATCAAGGGGGTGAATCGTCCACCCGGAACCCGACTTCCCCTCAGCTCTATGCTCAGTTGTTCCGGGTGGACCCATCCACTCCAAGAAGCAGCGACGAATCTTTCGTTCCCCGAAACCGCCGCCGCATTCCGCAGGGCCCAGCCGTGGCGCCAGCGCACCGTCCCGCGACACAATGGTCAGCCTCAACAGTCGCTGCGTTCGCGGAACTGAGTGGCGGCGACATCGCGCTCGTCTCGAAGACGTCACTGGCAGCGGGACGCAACAAAGTCTATACCTATGCCACCTCGTTTAACTTCCAATCTTGCTTGAACCGGGCCTCTGATCTCATGCACAAGACCGCATTGCCGAACGTCAAACCCGGGACCATGACACCTTTGAAAACCCCTCTTCAGTGCCCTATTTTTCATTTCAGCTGAATCCCTATTACCCTTAGTCGTTACGTACCCTAAGAATTAGCACCGCCACCTTGTGTCGTGGGTCTGGGCTGATGCCATCGTAAAAGGAAACTCCAGGCTCTGCCCATGATTATTGGGTCCGCGGCGTGTGAAGCTCATGTGGTGCTGCAGTTGTCTTCGGTACAGCTATATCGCTTATTTCTGAGACATGCTAGAAGAACTGGTGAGAGCCCAAGGGGGGGGGGGGGCGTGTATTGTGGTGGCTGGTACGAAATGACCCAAAGTCCCATTGGCACATGCGGCCGGCACAAGTATTTAGGCAGCTTTATCTTCGAAATAGGCCCACATTTTCAGACTGCGCATATATCTCTAGAAATGGCGCACGAAAATGCAGGTTCAAACAATCGTAGCAGAAAACTGTGCTGCTAGTTGGCAACGACAATTTGCACTGAAACAGAATCAACAGGAAAAGTTCGAGTCATTTATGGCTAATTTTCCAAATAATAATCATTTATCTTGTGCGTCTTTTCTGCACGCCCGTTAGATTCAGGTCACGAAATGCACGCGTACTATAGCATGACATAGCATTTCCGACAAAGTAGTGACTGCATATCGGTGAATAAATTCACTGCACTCTGTTGGCCTCATTTCCGTCCATTATATGGATGTTTTACAGTAACGATTGCCAATATTAACACATATCACTGACACAACAACATGTAGAGCGCATGATTCAACTTCTATTTAGTACAGCAATTCAATGGCTGCATAGATTCAACTGGCATGTTAAGCAGCAACTCGAGACATGTAGAAGCGCAGTCAGTATATCGATCATTAAATAACACAACATTAACGATGGAAAATAAAAGTAGAATTTGTAAACCAGATAGAGAAAAGAATTTGTCGATCCCCATTCTCAAAATTTTGAAAAGAGCTACATCGGAGCAGTGATGATTGTATTGGGAGTTTTAGAGTTGTTTTTTAGGAGGGAAAAGGGAAAAAATAATTTGTGCGCACATTGGCGTGCTGTCGATGTACTTCATACGCATATTCACTGATTACATTGAAAATATACTTGCGACGGGTTAAATATTGTGTTATAGCTATTCTAAGTATATATTTTGGCAACAATTAACGCAGGACTTATGATAACTGTTGGTTGGGGACAGTATAACTCACGAAAAGTGTAAATTTTGTTTACCGCTAGGTCACCGAAGCCTCGGTGTCATCGTTTGCGGCAAGAGGAGTTTTTCCCACCTTGGCTTCAATCTGCGTGTGAGGTTGCCACAACAAATTGCTGACTTTGGCGGCACGTGTCGTCATAGCAATTTTGCAACCAGTCTGTTGCAGAAGTCCTGCTGTTAACGTTGACGCGAATATTCCGCTTCAAGTTGCCGCTTTTTTTTCTTAATTTCATTTTGTTTTTCATCAGCGTCACTGTGACATATTCCTTTGAACACAGTTACCTCCTCCTGCTCCTCCTCCTATTTCTTGACACCTACAACGCAAACTGCGTCGTGTGTTAAGTATGCGATTCCCAGAATTTCACTTTTTTTTTTGCCTGATTAGCTTAGAGCCACCAACTGTAAATGCAAATTTTATGTTGACTAATTCCGTAGTAGTTAATATTGTGAGGAGACGAGCGATAGTGATGGGACCGAGCACAGACAAACACCCTCCCCCACCCCGCTTAACGACAGCGGCCTGTGACTAGAGGAAGATTCCTGCAAAGCGCGCGTTCTGTCGCGAGCCGGACGACAGGCCTGCCCACAGCGGCTAGTTTTGGCGCCCGTATGCAGATGACGACGCGTGGCCACCGCCGAGCACGTGGCTTCGGAGCCCCCTCCTTCTCGCCATAGAGGTCCTCGCCATCGAAGCGCGCGGCGTGCAAAAGCCGACGGCAGCGCCATCGCTGATGCGCTCCCGCCCTCTCGACCGCATAAAAGCCAGCGCCGTGCCGCCCATGTGCCATCGTTCCCGGCGAGCTTCGTCCGTCTTCACTGCAGCCCTTCCGGGCGCGCGCACCTTCAGTCTGCCGACGAGCATCCACCTCGCCCAAGACAGCGGTCTCGGAGGCGCACCCAGGGGACGCCACAGCGAGTCTCATAGCAGAAGGGTGAGTGCGATGCCCTGCACACCTAACTTGTAAAAACTCATCCGCGGCTTGCGATCCTCGCGCAGCATCTGAATTAATAGCGGCTTGTTTACTGATTGGGCGCACCAGTCAAGCGGCAGCGCGTGGTATACCGAAGTCGCTTGTCATCTCGACGCCGGTTCCGGGGCAGCTTGACCCCTCCAGGAATTCGTCCGCAGTGACGCAGACAGCCAGTGTTTTCGTGGCTTATCGGAAGCCGCTACGCGAGGATACCTTGTTCCATGCCGCTCACCCTCCGGCACGCACTTGACGCTTCCCGTTTGTCAGGAATTCCGGGATGATGGGCGGTCTGCAGCGGGGAGAGCCTGTGCGCGGCCTTGGCTCTCCGAGACCCCCCGCACCGAGTGTCCCTTGCTTTCGGTTAGTTAATCGCCATAACGAAAGAACTGCGTCTTTCCATTGCGTCCCTTCCTCGGAGATAGGAGGGTGCGCAAGATATGCTCGCTTTTCATTTGCATGCTTTGAGGACAAGGCTACGTCAGCGCTGCGCGTGTGTCCGTCGCTTGATTCCTCTTGACCGGCACACGCGCGGGCGCCGAGTCACGACGGTCAGATGTCAGCACGGGGTGAAAGCTTTTGCGGTACGCATTCGGCCTCAATGAAGGCGTCTCGCTAAAAACTGTGTATTAGTGTGCCGCTTGCGCTCGGTTCACCTTCGAGAGGCGGCTACGACACCTTCACATATGATTTCTTCTGTATATCGGCAGTGTGTCAAGCACAGAACGCTTTTATTTCAGGGCGCACTAAAACACGAGTACAAAGCAGGCGGGAACGCTCTGATCTCCTTGCTCGGCGATGTGCTCGTGCTTTTGAGCCCGGCTGCTGCTTTGACGTTGGAATGCGAAAAGCCTTTAACAAGAAGAGTGGCTCCTGCTGGAACGGTTGATTGACGAAACAACCCTTGAGAGTGTCGGGCAGGCACGTAGTGAACACCCTGTGCATTTTAGGGATCTGCGAACTACGTGCGCTGAGCTAGGGTTTTCTAGGGAAATTACTACCGGGAAATATGGCACTACTGTACCTTTGTATTCGAGGGCTACAGGCACGGTGGTTCATTTAGCATGAAATCGGTGATATGTACGTTCTACGCATCATGCAGTGATATATATTGAAAGTTCGATGTGCCATAATTCCTCTAGTAATTTTCGCAGGAAACTGCGCTCGTCCGACGGCTGCTCTCGACACGTACGTACCTTATATTGTTTACGGGTTACGGAAGGTGTAATGAAACGATTGCACGATCAGCGTTCGGGACGTGAAAAACCAACAAATACTATTGCCTAATCATTGTTCATTGTCAGTTGAAGCGAACACTTGAGCTAAAGGTCGGTTACTGACTTCGATACGGGAACAAGCTCTGGCTATCTCAAGGAGTGGCAGGTATTAATGACACCGGAAATGAAGATCGGTGGTGCAGGTCAAGAACCGGCGTTTGCAGCATGGTATGACCGACACGGCAAGAGAGGTAGCTAGCGTTTGTATATGTTAATATTATCAGGTTTCGCGTCCCGAAACCACGATACGATTGAAACGCCGTATAGTGGAGGGCTTTGTAAATTTCAACCATCAGGTGTTCTTTATCGTGCACTGACATCGCAAAGTATAAATACACGGGCCTCTACCATTTACCCTCCATCGAATTGTGGCCGCCATGGCCAGGATCGAACCCGCGACCTCAGCAGCCGAGCACCCTAAACACTGCTCTACCGCAGCGGACGTTTGTATATTTTGAAAGGTGTTCAGCTTCACTGTTGAAAACGGCAAGCGAACGTCCGCTAAGGGAGCTGTACAAGTCATCAGCAGCAGCAGTTTCTATGACCCGCCGCGGTGGTCTAGTGGCTAAGGTACTCGGCTGCTGACCCGCAGGTCGCGGGTTCAAATCCCGGCTGCATTTCTGATGGAGCCGGCAATGTAGGCCCGTGTACTCAGATTTGAGTGCACGTTAAAGAACCCCAGGTGGTCGAAATTTCCGGAGCCCTCCACTACGGCGTCTCTCGTAATCATATGATGGTTTCGGGACGTTAAACCCCACATATCAATCAATCGGCAGTTTCTACACTTAATTGCATACTTATGTGAACGCACGATCTGTCAACCCGAACACAACGTTGCTCACGTTTGATCTCGCATGGCCTTAGGTCCCCTGTTCTCTTCGGTGTCTCTCAAAGCGTACAAATGTCTCAACAAATCCGAGACTACGTTGAATGCTGCGATGGCATGGCGAGCTTCTAAGGAGGGGGCGTCCTTTCGGTGTAGCTGCATCCGGTGGCGCAATCCTTTCGAGCGCGTCTCCGAAGAAAGAAAGGACGCTGTATTCCAATAACGACAGCGACGTCGGCGTCCCCATTCAGTCGCAGCCGAGAGCGCGACCTTGAAAGTGGAGAGCGGGGCATTGCACAACGTAACTTTCCAGGGAGGAGCTAACCTCTTCACCCGGAAACTGCCTGGTCTCTGACGCGTTCGGGCGGTTGCCCCCGCAGCAATACAGAACAGAGCCGCGATTACTTTCTCTCGATTGTTGCTCCATTATCGCCATTCCCAAACCGGGTTCACTTGCGGTTGTCGTCCATGTAAGTGCAGGCATCGGCATGCAGTCCACGCACCTCCGACTAAAAACGCACGTAAGGCTTATATTCCGTGAAAGCGGTGGCTCAGTGGCGGCGTTTGTGTGTGTTATGTTTGTTCTCTAGAGAACGAAGTTATAGTTTCTGTATTGTTGGCTGCGTTTTGAGAATGATACGGTACAAAAAGTCGGTGCATACAGCACAAGTGGCGCAGTCTTGGGGTAACTAACACAGGGCCCTTGCCCTCACCTGGACTTTTTTTTCACGCCTTGGCATGCAGTGGGAAAATTAACCATTTAAAGGAGTGCCCATTCCGCTCCAAAATCAAAGGTGCCCCTCCTCCCCCCCCCCCCCCCCGAAAAAAATTCTGTCTACGTCTCTGTGTAAAACACATTCTGGCGAATGTCAAGTTGCAACAGTCCGTAATGTTTACTCTAAAGAGAGTGAAGTGAAACTGCACATGATCTATCTATAGTCACGAATTCGATGAAAGCTCGTTTGGTCAGGTCAAACTTACCAATTCAAAAAAGGAACAGTTTTTGACGTTTCGGAACCTGTGCTGGTTTCTTGTCCACAGTACAGCAGACGTAGCGGCGTTGTCCAGGTATATGTACGGTAACGACGAATGACATAAATAACAGCCATATTTGTACGGCATATTTCCGTCTGTCCTGTCAACGGTATCTGCTGTCGTCTGTATCATCAGAGGCTCGAGTGGTAGCCTGGTTGTGACGTTTTTCTTCGTAGCACTCTGATGCACATGCTCGGCACTGTGCGTTGGACGCATGGCGATGGTTCTTGTCATCACATTTGTGCTGTTTCAATCACTGAGTGCCGTTCACCAATGCAGCACATTTTGCCGATATCTTGAAAGCACTGCAACTTCTGCTACCTTGGTGAAGCTACGTGACTTTGGAACTAATATTTTTAAATGCCACTATTGTACGATCTGCACTGTAAGACGACATGTGCTGCTTCAGTGATGCATGGTGCTTAGTAGATGCCAGTTACTAAGTGTATAAACTAAATATTTCTGCCCTTGGCCGGCTCGCGCGCACGGGCACAGAGTCACAACGGTCAGATTGTCAGCATGGGGTGAAACCCTTTTGGGCTGACGTATCGGTACGTAAGCGGCTTCCATAGTGGTGTCTCGCTACAAACTGCGCGGAGTCTGCTATGGCGAATTCCATTGAGAGAACAGGAGTAGAGGCGCAGGGCAATGGGGAGTGGGAGACAGAGCACCGAGAGCAGTGTCACTCGATCTGCCACTGGAATGCGGCACGCTCCCGAAGAGCACGTGAGAGGAGGATAAGTAAGGGGACCATGTGATCGAAACATTCCAAGCCCTGGCATATTCTCTGTCGGGCAGCAGCAAAATACGCCTGGAATCGGTCAGTCGCTTCAACATTAGCCTGATGCATGGTATATTTGTGTAACGACGCATTCGGCAGCTGCCATAGTCGCCAACCGTAAAAAAAAAAAACCGCGTAGCAGTGGTACATTGTTCTGGGAGGTTTTAACGGTGGTTTCAAATTACACATTGTTGCTACCATTGCTGCCGCGCTCGCTGGCTAAAGAAAAATTCGGAAACTGTGACGTTTAAGGGCCTCGTGACTCGGGCATGTAGCGCGTAGACAGGATAACCGCTGCTCGTTAAGGTTGACTAACCGCATTCCCAGAGAAGGAAAGCGGGTTAGAGGGAGACAGAAGGTTAGGTGGGCAGATGAGATTAAGAAGTTTGCGGATATAAATTGGCAGCAGCAATCACAGGACCGGGTTAACTGGCGGTACATGGGAGAGGCCTTTGTCCTGCAGTGGACGTAGTCAGGCTGATGATGACTCGTGGTACTCCGCTTTTCAGGCGAGAGCACTGCAAACTGCTTCTGGCTGCTCTCGGCGCAGCAAAAGCACTCTCGCTCTACCGATGGATGAGTGTTCCTGCACCTGTTTGACCACTGAAACACGCTGGCTCTGAAGAGAGCACATTCAGCGTGCTTTTGAGTGCACCTGTTCTAGTGGAACTCGCCATTAGTGTGCCGCTTGGGCTCGGTTCACCTTCGTGATTCTTTTTAGATGCTTAGTAGATGCCAGTTACTCACGTGTATAGTTAACAAAATATTTTGCTGCAGCTTTGGTGGAGCGGAGGAATCTATACCTCAAGCTTTACACAGCCAGACAGTTATAACAGAACAACATGGAACCACTGGCGTCGGCAGTGGGTTGCAAAAGCCACACGGCCACTTGCCCGCCAACCAGGCAACGCCACCTCTTTCTTTCTCCCCCCCCCCCCGCGATGCAGCATGGGTTTGCAGCCCCAAGACAAAATCCTACCGACGACCATACACGGGGCCATCTCTGCACAGTTCCATCCCTCCTCCTATCACGTTAAAAATGAACCAATAACTAATGTTATCGTACCTTTTGTTCCAGTACAAACTTTTGTCGCTTTATTTTGCTTATTTGGGTCCGACCTGTAACAACTTCACATAGCGCAATTACCAGAGGGTTTGTTGCATTTAACAGGAAACAAAATAAATTTGCGCCGACCTACTTTTTTTCTATTCTTTCACAACGACAGGCATGGAAAATTGGACGACAGTCGTGCAGTTTCGAAATTAGGTACAGCTTTTTAGATGCGAAGCCTCTTGTGGTGAAACTCCATCCGGTGTGCGGCGTGTCCATTCTTGCAGCATATGCGCGCGCCCCTCTCCTCCTCTCCTGTGCTTCCCCCTCTCGCCTCGCAACGCCGACGCAGGCAGCGTCTGCTTGCTCCCCCCTACTCTCATCTAGGCATCCCTCCCAAAGGCCTTTACTCCTCCATTGCGCATGCGTGTCTCCTTCCCCTCTTTCCTTCTGCGCTTCCTCCCTCCCTCAGCTCACAACGCCGACGCAGGCAGTCTGATCGTTCCCCACTCTCTCCTCTACACATCCCTCCCAGCGGCGTTTACACCCCCATTGTGCATGCGCGTTCCCTCCCCCTCTCTCTATCCACTCTTACTATCTCCCTGTCTCACCACGCAATGCCAACGAAGGCAGCGTCTGCAAACACGTTTCTTGATTGAAAAAAAAACGACTGAAGTACCTGCTACTTCGCATGTACACATGGTTCCCTTTAGCGGGAAGGTGTAATTTTTTTTTCTCTTCTGCTGAAACTGTGTTGAAAGGAAAACTAACTTTGCGTCGCGGAATTGCAATTAATCTCGATTTCTGTAAGCGTTGTACATGTGAATGTGAGAACTGGCGCGAAACTTTAGAGCATATGCTGCACTTGCTACATAGAAGCCGAGCTGTATAATGGAGCAGGCGCGTCTGCCTATAGCCTCCCAAACACTTACCTGCAGCATTACTTTCAGCTTTTTGTAGGCTCATGTCTTTATACCCACGTCTACTCGCACATATTTAGGCACACTAGCGTTTACGTGCCAGGTAAATATTTCTTTATTAGAGGAGCAAGTAATAGATTAGGTTAGGGGAAGGGGTGGTGCTCGCAAACTTTCTTGGATTTCTTGAAAAAAACTCGGCGACAAATCTCGCGAGTAGTCTTCACAGGGTGGTGCGCAAATACGATAGCATATATATATATATATATATATATATATATATATATATATATATATATATATATATATATATATACCTATAGCACTTGATAGTTTGCGCTGTGTTTTGTATCCATTTCTTTGTGCTATCGTTTTTTGCGCACCACCGTGTTCTCGGCCAGCAGTCCATGCTTCTCAGGAGCAGTGTCATTCAACAAGAATGTCCTTACTTGATTACTGCCACTGACGACTCGTACTTGAAGGTACTAAATTAAAAAGCATATGATTTATGCAGTTTTGGCGTTAAAGACCATTAACAACACGATCAAAAAAACTAATTACACGCTAACACAATAATGAGCCCACCCGCTCAACAAAAGCCATGAGTCTGAGCGAGTCCTCGTGTGTAATATTTTGTTGTCCCAGTGAGAAGCGCGACATATCTCCGAGTAAGCGCCATTTTTTTTTGCCCGACCTATGCTAAGCACAAATTCGACTGATGCCACTGTTTCACTAGGTTTCTTGAAAGCGCGCCTCTACCAGTTCGAAAAGCTCTTAACTAGAACACCGAGGATTTCTTGTAGCTTATCTTGGTGTCTGATGTCTCGAACGTCGTCTGCTGAGCAGGAGTCATTCGCTAAGTCAGCCTAATAAATTTATTTAATGCAATATATGTTTAAGGGGATTTATTTATACGCTATTTTTGTAATAAAAGGGGCAATTACACTGAACTTATTCAGCATTTGTTCGCAGAACATCACTTCTCTGCTGGAGCACAAAAAAAAAACGTTGCCATATCTTGGGAGGCAGAAAAACACTTAGTTTTGAACTTTATAGCTTTCAACTATAGCTTTTTTTATGTTTTGCAAACTGATCTACAACTTTCTCTTTGAATTTTTTATGCATCTTCGTTCCTTCAAAATTTAGTTAATTAAATAGCTATAGTTAGTTAATTAAACAGAACTATACCGGAGATGCCCGCTTCTAAGCCCATGACCCCGACAGTTTCTCCGCATAACAATTGCCCCACGATGGTGAAACACACGATATGGGCATTCTCAATTTGTTTGAACTATCTTCACTGGTTCGGTACCTGTGTACGTGCTTTTTAAAAATACAATTTCTTGTTTTGCAGTGCCCATTCTTTTTTTTAATGTACCTCTTAGCCTAGTAGCTAAGTGCAAATATCCCATCCCGTCCTCTGCGGTATCGACATGCTGTCTGCGGGACTAGCGTCGGCAGACGTTTCAGATGTTACCGTTTCTCAAGTGCGCCCTGCTGAGCGCTCGTAAAGCTGAAGTCAAAGCTTAATTTTACCCAAGCACAATGTACGTTTTATATTTACAGACGTATTTATTGCTCGAGAAAAAGAACATTCATTTTAACAACATGGGCGTCGTTTTCGTCACGCACTTTCTGAGAAACCGCTTGACGCCGAGGTTCTGTTGACACCTTTAGCAAGCATAGACGTAACGGAATGCGCGAGGGAACAAAAAAAGAAGAAAAAAGTGAGCTTTACCGAGGCACTGCTGACCTTAAGAACATCGTGGAGGCGCTTGTCCGGACGGTCGTTCAGAAACCATCAGCCTTGAGGCGTGAGCGATTTTCCGACGAGGTCGACAGCTAGGGTCAAACGGAAGTATTACGTTGGTCATTGCTAAAACGTCTTCTAAACGAGGAGATTCCATCCGACGACTGAAACGTGTGAAGGACCGTAGCGACAAATGCCGGACACCATACGGCCACGCAAGCCTCTTCACGTAATACCATACGCCCTCTCTCTTCGTGATCACTAGAAAGGAAAAGTGCTGAACAGCTCATCGTCCCCTACCTGACAGCGTAAGTCCAGAGTTGGCGAAAGTCTGAACTGAGCTAGCGCGGAAGGCGTCGTTGCGCGCAGTGCATGCCTGGGCCGTGCGTTTCGTGAGCACAGGTAGGCGGACACGGTAGAAAACAACTGTTTTATCGCCGAGCATCCGGCACGAGTACGGCGAACAGAGATGCTTCGCGACACGGGGGTGCCCGGTCACGTCGTGTTAAACGGCCGCCACTCTCGCTCGCAGCCCATAAACTCTGGGGCCGACCACGGCACGGCGATTCCGTGTGTCAGGCCTGTCAGCCTGGATGGGGGGTCATTCATCGGCAGGGCCCGGGCCCTGCGCATCATGAAAGGGTGGGGGTGAGGTGCTCGACCCGGCGGGTGCGCCGGCCGACCTCCCGTGGGCAGTCGCGCGTCCGTACAGGGTCGTTGGCCTTGAGGTCTCCCTCCCGCGGCCTTTCCGGGCCGGCCTTGAGTCGGCGGCACGCTTTGGTCGCGCCCGCTCAAATGAGCGCCGCTTCGCCCCTGGGCCAGTGTCACCGTCGCGACAAGATGCGCTCGTCACGGCTCATTTCGCTGACACCTTTGGCGCGTGCCCGCTTGACTGGAGGGATTGCAGGTCGCGGGTTCGATTCCCGGCTGCGGCGGCTGCATTTCCGAAGGACGCGGAAATGTTGTAGGCCCGTGTAATCAGATTTGGGTGCACGTTAAAGAACCCCAGGTGGTCAAAATTACCGGAGCCCTCCACTACGGCGTCTCTCATAATCAAATGGTGCTTTTGGGACGTTAAACCCCACAAACCAATCAATCAATCTTGACTGGAGGGAAGCGAGCGCTAGAAAGACTGGGGTGTATTTTGTCACGCATAATCGGAGTAGTTAGCTCAGTTAATGAAGATGTCCGTTATCAGGCGGCTTTATATGAGCACAGCCAATGAGATCTGCCGGTAAGGCGCACAAATCTTGTCTCGTATCATGCTGGTTGAAGGACTAACTTGCGAACCAAGTCGGCAGCGCGTTTTTGGAAGACAAACGCAGTCACTTTCATACGTAGGATTCAGCGGTTCTCACTCGCGCATGGACAGGGTGAACGTAGTGCGTGTTACGGGAACTGCGAAGCCAGCACTGGCACGATAGAACGATGAAAGAGGTCGGCAACTTACCAACTCGAGGCGCGTTTCCACGAACCCAAATGGGAGGCATGGACAGCTCCACGCAGATTAATGACCAGGGATACGGGGCGGCGCTTGTATAACTCGCGCGCATCTTTCACGAGAGGCTTAGAACGCGGTTATTGGCAGACGTTCCTGTCCTTGTTCGCGCAGCTCTGTCAGGTGCTGCTCCCTAGGTCGGCCGTGACCTGCTGGCGCGTGAACCAGGCGCATTTGTTCTATGCCATGGAAGCAAGTATACATACATCCCAACACAACTGCTTGTTTCGAGTGGTCGCACTGTGAACGGTGGTAATGTATTTTAACTTCAACTGCAATGCAACACTGCGGTCTCATGCATGAACCCATCTTATTTCGGGAGAAGTCACTTTGCGTTACGACCACGTGTTGGGCCCATTTAGCGCAATGCTCCCTTCTAGTTCTTTGCGTTCTGTATGAGGAATGATGCACAACAAATCGGAGAACTGGTTAAGTTATATGGATTGATCGTTACCGCGAAGACGGCGACAGCTTTGGGCTGTTGCCTGTGTCTTCGTTGCGTTCTTTCCGGCAATCGTGAGGAATGTCATCGAGTCGTGTGTTGCGTTATCCGGCGCTCCGAATTTGTGCAGTGTGAAACCGTTGATCTTTATTCGATGTTTGCAGCGCAGATAACAATGACGACAGAACAAAAGCACACACAATGTCGTGTGTGTGTGTGTGTCTCTTCTGTCATCCTTGTCCCTTGAGCTCAGAAACATCGAAAACGCTGCATCAACTAGCCGATCTCTCATCCTTGCTCTCTTTCTTGCTACATCAGCACCTTTGATAGCGCTCTCGGTAGTGCTAAAAAGGTGGTTGATTTTCTCTTGAGTGACAGTTAGCCACGCCTTCGAAAAATGAGGTCAAAGGTCAAGAACGCCACGGCAAGTGTCCCTCTAAACGAAAATGTATGCCTGCGCTAGCTAGTTTCGCGTGCAGGCTCTGTCCACGTCTTCAAATACCCAGCTCCGGCGCTCAGTTCGACTCGAACAGTATTGCCAGCTATAGGCGTGTCATTTCATGGGACTGCATTACGAGACGATCACTTTCGGCAATCGCTTTGCGTGACATAAAATCTCGCGTGCCCACTGACTGAAATGACTACTTCAGTCAGCATGGAGCCAACTGAACTAGTAATCGCTAGGTAAAGAGGTCATAAATGAGCCACTTCGGCGCAAAGTAGCCGCCAACGGCACCTTCTGCGCAGGGACCATAAAATCGGTGGTTAAATGCAGCCGTACTGCTGTTTTCAAACTATCCCTTTTTGTTGTGAACTGTCCTTCTCGTTTCCCATCATTTGAAGATTGTGACTGATCTGATCGTGCGTTCGTGCGGTCCACTGCTGCTCAACAAGCTATGTAGGGCTTTTCGTGCCGACAGCAAACTGTTCCTCTACCTACAGAGGCGATCGAATATAATAATTAAGTGTATCACTCTCTTTTTCTTTGGCAGATAAGCGGGGATTGCTCATACATTCTTAAACTTACCTGGGCTACGCTTTTCTCTTCCTTCGTGCCTTATGCATCCAACTATCTTTTGGGGGATTTACGGAAAGGTTAGGCTTTCGCCACTTAATCGAGCAGAACGCCACGGCGCCTGCAGCCGAGCTTTCCTCTGGTTAAAGGGGCTAACTGGACTAGTTGGTTTAGCGATTTTATTGACAAGAAGGTTGTTATTATATTCGAATGAACAGAAAAAAAACAGTGAAAAATGACAGATTTAAAGATACGAAATAGCGTCAACAATCAGAGAGCCTGCTGCGCCGACCCTCGCACCTTAAACAATATAGCTCCCGTTCTGACAGAGCAACTGATGGCTTGCTTACGTATACGTGCTCCTTTCAAGCGCCATCTGAGCAGCAGCATCATAGGTTATACGCTCGTGGTCTTCTTTTTATCTTGCCGAAAACTGTTGTCTTTTCGAACAGCGGAGTGCACGTGCTCACGCGTTGCGCCAGGAAGCCATCTTTGCCATCACGAACATTACTGGCGTGTTCCCGTAAGTGTTCGTTTATTCGTTTACACATCTGCCCGTCTAGCCCACGTATAGCATGTAAGCAAGCCATCAGTGCCTCTGTCAGAAAGATAGCTATGTCTTTGAGGTGCGAGGCTCGGCGCAGCAGGCACAGTTGATGACATTTCGTGTCTTATTCAATATCTTATTTTTTCGCTATATTTTTTTCTCTTCGCTCGGGTATAATAACAGCCTTCTTGTCAATAAAAAATTAGTTGGAAGGCAGCGCTTATCCCGTCAATTTCCGTCCACCGTGTATTTTTTTTTTTTTTGCGCTGTTACACGTCAAGTTTCCTCTGGTGCATTCTTTTTTCTTGTCCAACCTTATTTAGTATAGCGCACTGACAACACGGTCTGATGCGTATCTCATTCTTCGCTCGGAGTGCGAGCTTTCGGAGCCAATCTTTCATCTGGGCTGCGCCGTTCGCTGCACGCCTATCGGCCCATCCCGCTTCCGCCGCGGGGCTCGTCAGTGTTTCCCCTGGCACGCACGTTCTTGTGATCTAGAACGTGCCCTTCGCGAGCGAGTCTCCTAATTGGCCAAGGACGCGCTCTTCCTTTCAAGTCCCCCCCCCCTTCTACCCTTTCCGGCCACATTCCTTGCGCGTCCACGCCGCCCAGATGTATATGTCATATCAGCGCCTACTCTATTAAGAGGCGCTGCAGTCGTATCAACCGTTTTCTCAACGATACGTGCTCTGAACTGCAGTCGGTGTCAGTGTTTGTCGTTCCGCTGTTATTTGCGCCGTTTCCCTGTTGTTTATAAACTGTGACCGCACCAACAGCACGAATAGCTTGCTTTTTTTGTTGCTCTTGGCCATGTTATTTGTAGCGCCAGGCTTCACTCTCGCACGAACGTGTTCCTGCAAGATAGAAACGCAAGTGAGACATGACTTGGTAACAGATCCCGGAGCATGTGCCTTACGGGTCGAATGGTGACAGCGGACGTTCGCATGAACACCGCCTGAGCCGATTAAGTCGGCAATCTGACTGGTCGTGCCTCACGTGATTGGTCACGATGTATTGTTTGGCCAGTCTGTTATAGCAGCAAACTGCGCCATGCAGAACGCAACAAATCACCTCGTGAATATTAAGATAGAAGAGGTGCGTCACACGTAAATAAACAAGTTCAATTTGTGCATGCATGCACGTTAAACTACTACACGTTTACTAAATATGCGTGGAACGGGTCATGTATCCACCCTTGTATGTTTTCACTTTTTTAATTTGACGTGCGAGTGATCCTTGCGCGTTGAAGAGACTCTCCTCATAAGCTTGCTCTCAGCTCAGTTTGTCGCGTGTACCTGCGAAAGTATTCAACATGAACCGAAACATTGCCTAACAATAAATTAAAAGAAAGTGACGCGAGAAATAGTTCTTAGCTCCTGAAGAAAAAAAAAACATCTATAGTGCACAGCACACGTTGGTGGTAATTATAATTCGTATAAGCTTTCCTCTGCGCTCCCATTCTGCATTCTTTCCGAATTCCGCCATAACATCACATTCACCCCATTTCAGCTCTTTATATATACTTTATTAGTTGACATGGTAGCTGTGGCCTCTTCTATTGGTTCAAAATGCGCAATCCTCCATGTTTTCTGGTAATTATAGCGTTTCGATTCTTTGTTTTTCAGGTTAGCGTTGCGGCGCGGAAACAGGCTCAAAGATGAGAGCGGTGGTAACCTTGGGGATACTCTGCGTCATGGTAGGTGTCTGTTTACATTTTTTACAGGCAGCCGATGAGGAAAGCCCCCCGCATAAAGTTGATCGTGCACGCACCGTTGAAATTGGGCGACAGCGATTGCTCAAAACTCCCACGCCCGACGTTTCGGTGTTTCTTTTTGCCCTAGTCCTGTGTGTGCATCGCAAAACTGTTTACCTTCGCAACGCGTCTCATCGAGCAGTATAGCTCGCCAAGGGAGAAGCGCAAAAGAAGGGCCAAGTGCGCAAATGAATACCGCTGGGCGGGAACCCGCTTTCACTCGGGACATTGGTTGGCTGCAGCCAAGCACTGCAAGAAAACAAATAAAACCTGCCCGGTAGGCTGCACTGCGGGAAAACACCATGAGCAATACGATGCCGCCGAGGCCGGAGTTTCCTTTAATGCGACACCGTCTAGACGATTGTACACACACACACACACACACCACACACACAATGAGCGGCGGAAAAAAAGTACCTTATAAACGGCCCTTAATAGCAGAAAGAGCCGATTGATGAGTGCGGTTTAACGTCCCAAAACCACCATGTGATTATGAGAGACGCCGTAGTGAAGGGCTCCGGAAATTTTGACCACCTGGGGTTCCTTAACGTGCACCCAAATCTGAGCACACGGGCCTACAACATTCCCGCCTCCATCGGAAATGCAGCCGCGGGTCAGCACCTTCACCACTAGGCCACCGCGGCGGGGCGATAGAGCTGCTTCAGCTGTCGGTTATTTTCTATGAACATTCAGAAAAAGTCCGCCAGCTGCGGCTATACGTTGTTTCTGTTCCGGGTTGAAATGAAGGCCCCGCCGAAGTCTCTAAATCGCGTGCTCACTATAATACTTCGAGGTGTGTGAGCACAAGGTCGCCGGTTCGACTCCTGACCGCGCGAGAACAACCGTACAGTATAGGTTCTCCGATACGATAAGGTACGTGCGCTCCGTGTAAGAACAAAACAAAATGAGACCTGTCTTCCTTTCCTCGAGCGTTTTTTCTTTTTTTCTTTTTGCATGTACACTTTCCTTGCGCCGTTCTGTCACAATATCACCCCCCTTACCCTTTTTTGCGTTTGTTTTATTGTCTCTGAACCGACTGGTGTAAGCTGCGCACTATATGCTGTCGCAACCTCGCTGGCGTCGCCGTACGATTGCGATCTACCGCCCCGCGCAGTGCGTGCGAGTGGCGCCCCCTGTCTGCGACAATTCGAAGGCTTTCCTGCGAGGGAGCTTTAAGCTTACCGACTGTATTACACGCACGCACAATGAGGCGTACACGGAGCTGCATGCATCGAAGTTCTTGACGCTGCGGAAAGTCTCGAAATGACACGTATCGCATCGCCGTGATCGGTCTGTATATACTCTCTCAAACACGCGGGCCGCGCATATATAGAGGGTCTCGCGCATTCTTTGCGTGAGGCGCGCCCTGTGCTCAAGGGACGCTGAAGAGAGAAAAAAGCTATTTTTCTCCTATTAGTGAAGTACAGTTTCACATTACCGAAAACACTGTTACCGCGTGACGACGCTTGGGAAAGGAAAAAAACGCGCGAAGAGAAAATGTGCCACCTCGACAATTTCCGCGCCTAACACCGTGACGTCATAGACTTCGACCGTTTCTACTGGGTCCTGCCAGGGAACATTTATACCAACTGGCGCGAAGTAGTATCTAATCGGCAAAAAGGAACTTCGCCGTCATCTGTGGGTGCCCTTGACCTAATATTTAGGAAGCTTTAGAACCCCGCCGCGGTGGTCTAGTGGTGAAGGTACTCGGCATGCTGACCCGCAGGTCGCGGGATCGAATCCCGCGGCTGCGTTCTCGATGGAGGCGAAAGTGCTGTAGGCCCGTGTGCTCAAATTTGGGTGCACGTTAAACAAACCCCTGGTGGTCAAAATTTCGGGAGCTCTCTACTACAACGTCTCTCATTATTGTATGGTGGTTTTGGGACTTTAAACCCCACATATCAATAAATCAAGGAAGTTTCAGACGCCAATTTCGCGAAAATACAAAAAATGCATATTGAAATTCGTGACGTGCGAATATTTCGGTGCTAAATTATAATTTTCAGCCATCATTTTTCTCTGCTAATAACTTATGATAGCGATCTTACATTAGAGTACTCGTAGTGCGGTTGATCATTCCAAATTTGGTCATTATTTCACTTTATAGTGTCCCTTTAAGACGTAACTGTGGGGCGAAAACTGCATCTGAATCCGTATTCATTATTATGGAGATCGGCATCGACTTTCCCCGAATCTTCACTCCAAATTCAATTTAGATACGACTCTCGCATGAAAAAATACCTTCTTCAATATAACATTAGCAGCGGTGAGACGGCTGAGTCTAAATTGGGAGCAGTTTTTGGAGCAGCAAAATTTCAATTTGAGAGCAGAAGAACCTTGCTTTGGAGCAGGTAGTTGCATTTAATATTTTGTCCTTGGAGCTTTTTAGCAGCATGGAGGCAGCAGTGCGTATTTCAATTGGAATCGAAGGTGTGAACTGCACTAGCTCCCTTTTTACATACCCTGTGGCCTATCGAGCCCTCGCAACAAACGTGTTCTAAAAAATTTAAAGTTTAAAAAAATATTTCAAAAAAATTCGTGTTGAAAGCTAGGTTCCCAGAAAACATTTTAAAAGAAAAAAAAACACATCACACTCAAAAACAAATTCATAAATTCTGATTGCACAATGATCATAGAGACGTAACAGGGGGTCGATCGCTTAAAGAAAAGCCTAGCATGACAGCGTCAAGTCAACTACAAGGTTTTAGCAGACAACAAAGGCTCGCTGCGCCACCGTTCATGGCTACTTCGAGTGGGACCAGCTTCAAAAGTGCTGCGCGGGAACCAAGAAATTTCGCCGCACCGACTATCTCGTAAAGCTCGTGCGTATCGGGATAAGCGAATGGTACTGACAACGCCTCTCCACGCGAGCAACCACGCATTATTAATACGGCCCACGTTGGCCAGTTCTATTTTCTTTAATATTTTAGGTCTTCACTATCGATGCAGAACTCCCGATAATACATCGACTGGCGATTGCCGCCCCCGGGACTCGCGCAGCGCAGCTAAGAAATTCGCGTCCATGCAAACGAACTGCCGAATGTACAGTGTCAATTTTTATTGAAGGCAACACGGCAACGCGTGGCCTGCGCGCTCCGGAGGCTGCTGGCAGCGCATTCAAGCGGAAGCGAGAGCAACGACAGTCTCTTTTCGCGTCATCTCGCGGCGGGCAAAACAACCATTCGTGGCTGATATAGAATGGCAAGATTGAAACCCCTACAAGGCGATTGCCGGCGCTTGTGTAATCGCCTTGAAGGGGCAGGGGGTCGCAATCTTGCAGCTTGTTCTATATCGGCAACAAATGGTTGTTTTCTTCGCCGCGAGATGGCCTAAAAAGAGACTGTCGTTGCTCTCGCTTCCGCTTGAACGCGCTGCCGGCAGCCGCCGTAGCGCGCAGGCCACGCGCTCTTGTGTTCCCTTTCATAAAAACTGACGCTGTACAGAGGCTGCTTTTATTGCAAGAAGCAAAGAAAACGCAATTTCACCAGTCGCAGTGCTGAAGGGCCGCTGACTGGAACACCGATCGAACGTAAAGCAGAGCCTAAAAGCTCGTGTAGCCCAGAGCCAGCAGGCTTGTCGCGAGTTTAGATTACAAAACGGAGCAGTGGCAAATCGTCGTTCATGTGTGCCACGCGATCGCCGATGCGTCATTAGTGGCGAATAAAGCGCCGAGGTACCCGTTAATATTGTTTAAAATGGTTTGAACGTGCGTTCTGTCACCACAGCTTCGCGAATAACCAAGTGTTTCTCATACCTCCCGACACCGATGTGCGGATTTCGCGTGCGATGGCTTTTTTAATGCCTAATACAATGAGAACTCGATTGTCTAAATAAATTAGTAGCTAAATGGCGTAAACCGGGAATGGTATGCACGCATTCTGTCGCTCACGGAACGCGTTGTGCCCGTGCCAGAGCATCCAGGAGACGCGTCGGATGCATGGAAATACTCCACGTCTATACAGTTACTCGCTCACGGCAAACGCGCACACGTAGGTGACCGCACGCAACAGCGTCGACATGAATACCGCACACTGTAAACCAAATTACACCCATATAGGTGTTTTATAGTGTCTATAACTCACACCCCAACACCCCACGAAATGGGTGTATCAAGCAGGACTACACCTATTACCGTGGGCGGATTTCCGAATTTACACCCTATTGCACAAACATTGTTTGGGGTGTAAAAGCAAATGTACACCCAAGTGGCCTTAAGGGAGTGAGGGTGTAAAAGCGAATGTACACCCGAATAGTCTTAAGGGCGTAAGGGTGTAATATTGCTGACACCCTAACACCCTTAAAAACAAAAGTAGTGTAAGGGTGTAATTCTCCCAGACAGCAAAAAGGGTGTGGGGGTGTTCATGCTGAATAATGCCCCAACACCCATGCGAAAAATACCATGATTCGAGTGTTACCCCTTTCCAGTATGTCCTGTGGAAGCACGTGAAAGCTTACCCTTTACCATTCATGTGCAGATGTCCTATTGTAGTGGCTCCTGCCACAGTGTGGTAATCCTGGCCCTAGCACAGCTTTTATGGTGCATATATGAAGCACGGCATATAAGGCTCTCACATATAACATGTAATCCTAGCTGAATGCGAAGGCATCACTCAAAATGAGCTGTCATACATAACAGAACGTTCACAAAGTCATGCAATAGTGCAAAATGAAATCAAGCTTTATTTTATTAGTCACAGAGCACATACAAGCTTCAGAGACAAATTGTACCTTAATCAAAAGCCTTTGTCTATTGTGCAGAACAGAATGCCACTTGCTACAAAAGACCGAAAATAAGACATCAATGGTACGGCATGGAGCTCTAACTACCGATGCATGCATATCAAAGTACAACAGAAGAGCCTTTATTTGCACTTAAAAAAGAAGAACTAATTTTAACACGCTTCAATGCAGCACAAAAGCACAGTGCAGTTAAGCATACAAACAGCAAGAAGAGTAGTGCAATGTAGCATGCCTTATTCCTCCAATATACTGAAATAATATATCAATGCACACTACAATTGCCTCATTGATACGCCACAGTTTGCATGTGTTGTGGCATGCCTTATGCATATTATGCAAGGCTAGTGATATTCTAATGAATGTAATGACAAAACAGTCTTAAGATGGCATTTTCATTTCACAATAACCCTTGTGTGTTCAGACATTCATAATACTGGAGAAACAATAATACAGGAGTGAAAACAATAGGCAAAGTTACAATAGCTTAACAGTGTCACTAGATATTAACCATGCAGAATAATTGATTTAAAGATGTAAAATATCAAGCGCATCACATATGTCTCCCTGAAACAATACAACATCAAACAACATAAAATGGACACACAAAAGCAGGGTGAAAGAGTAACCACTTACAGCTAGCAGAGATGGAGCAGCCAAGCTATCATCTGGAGCAATATTTTGGAGCATCATATCTTGCTTTTCCAGGGAGAAAATTTGAATTTGGAGCAGGTTTCAGGAAAAACAAACGTAGCATTTTTGAGCCTGATATTCAATATTTACACCATTGATTGATTTGTGCAGTTTAGCGTCCCAAAACCACCATACAATTATGAGAAACGTCGTAGTGGAGGGCTCCGGAAATTTCGACCACCTGGGGTTCTTTAACATGCACCCAAATCTGAGCACACGGGCCCACAGCGTTTCTGCCTCCATCGGAAGTGCAGCCACCGCAGCCGTGATTCGATCCCGCGACCTGGGGGTCAGCAGCCTAGTACCATAGCCCCTAGACCACCGCGGTGGGGCTCTAAATTTACAGTAGTACAACAAATTAGACTGAATCACACAAAAGGAAAAATATATGTAGAACTCATTTGACATCCGCTAATTCATTCAAAATATACGAGAGCGCAGCTATTTCAATAAAACACTCTTGAACTGTCCCACAGTGCGAACAATGCTAACCTCCCTATTTACGAACGCTCCTCGACTTGAATCTCGTCCTTATTTGAACAAGCTGAGCACAGCACCACCGCTTGTCTAAATATGACGCTGCGTTTCTCGAGAATCGCTGCAGATTATCACTGATATTGGGTGACTTACTCTGCCTAGAGACTGCGCTGGAATCAATGTTCTCAAGTCAAGGCGAAGCATTTAGTGAAGGGACGTTGTAAAATACGGAGGTAAAACACACAGTAGTATTTGCCGAGCTTGTCAAACTGTTTGACAGGGGACCCGGAAATTCCAGATATTCGTAAAGAAGGAGCTCAAGGGGGTGGCGAAAAGAAAAAAGTCGCATACGATTTTCCTTATTGTCGCTTAAGGCTGCAAAAACCTCATAAATTACTCTGAAAGACGGCCAGCACTCATACTAGTACCCTTTATTGTATGGCATCTGCATGGCAGAGTAATATAGGGAAAAAATATTTTGTGCCCTGTGACAGCGAGTATTAGTAGCCACTTCCAAATCATAAACCCTTTTCCGCAGAGCGAAAGCGTACTCTGGCCAAAGCGACTTAAAAAGCGTTATGGACGTCATAGAAAAGGGTGAAGAACTTTCTTTTAAACCGTTCTACTCTTTTCTTTTGCAGTGAGGTTAGAATATAGTCAATTAAAAGTTATATTTGCGGTTGGCGCATCTGTATTAGATTGGATGATGATGAACCCGCCTCGATGGTTTAGTTGCCAAGGTACTCAGCTGCAGTTTTCATGCAGGCGAAAATGCTGTAGGCCCATTTGCTTATATTTGGGTGCACAAGAACCCCAGGCGGCCGAAATTTCTGGAGCTCTTACCTAAGGCCTCTCATAATCAAATAGTGGCTTTAGGACATTAAACTGCACTTATCAATCAATTGGATGGTGATGCACAAACCTATGTTGAATAATGGATTTTATGTTTCTTGATAAAATTAACAATACTGAGAAATAATTGAAGCTGGTTGGGCATTTCATAATGGTTTTGTGCAAAATTAGGAAATTGTATCCAATTGACACAATAGGCGCGCCTGCTGTTCTCTTGAACATGCAAATAGAACACGAAAATAGCATGTAATATTGTGCTACAGACATTAAACATGTGCTGTAATAGACATGAATGCCTGAATTGAATAGTCAATTTTGCGAGGAAACAACGACCACACAAAAAAAACACATGGGCAGGACGGGTGCTCACTAGCAGCTGTTTGTAGCATATATTCATAATATAGCATATATTCATACACACAACCTTAAAAAGGTGACGAGTCGGCAAGAAGTACTGATGGAGTTCGTGCGCCTAACAAACTAGCAAAGTTGCGCCGGTGCATCGCTGGAAATCATCCTGAGCAGCTGAAAGGCTGTAAAAAGAAGCATGCGTGGCCATTCACGAAGTCTGCCAGTGAAGTGGTTTACAAAATACCCCTATCGTGCAGAAAGAGACATGTTAGCCAGACGACGAGGCGCTGCGTCAATGATCGAGCGAGGGAACATGCCCTTACGGCAAAGAATAATGACGGTGCCTGTTCAAGAGCGCATGTCACTTCATGTGGATTCACACCAAGAGCAATTTCGAAGGGCTTTCACAAAAGAAACTGGGTATCAATTGCGTTAGCAAAACTTCACTCATCATGTATGAGCTGGAAGCACGGTATCTAGCGATCATGTGTCCTATAGCGTGATTAGGTAAGGGACGGCCCAAGTAGGTTTCACTTGCGTTGACGAAAAGTGGGTTTATATCAGCCTGTTTCCTCAAGAAATAAACAATTGCAAATGAGTGCCCATCCCGTTTATGTGTTTTCTTTGATGTGTGGTCGTCATTTTGGTGCAAAATTGACTAATGTTTAATGCAAACATGCACCAACTATCCCAACAGCGAGTTCTACTAGATATGAACGGCACTGCTGCACATGTAAACAACAACAGCACGTGCAGCCGCCTTATAACTGTGAAAAAAAGCAGCGTTATACAGTGCCTCAGAGGAGGCACTTTCAATATATTTCTAGGTAAATAAAGGGCTTAATAAGCATAGGATCTTTTTCTGTGCTCATGACATGCTGTTAGGGTGATTTCATGCCAAATGCCCAGCCATTTTGGCAACCATCTCAAGTGCATTAAAAAAATATTGTGCTGATTAACTGTATTGAAAGTACTGAAACGGTAGGATATTTCGGAGAGAAAAAATGTTCGGCCACGTGGTTGCCTTCGGAACTTTCCGGAATGTCATTTGGGTGTTAGTGAAAAAATTTATTTTAAAAGTACGTTCTATGCAAACTTGGCCTACATGTTGAGTTAAGGTTCTTGTGTAAGGTGTTTGAAGCTCAGTAATATTATTGCAATTATACTTGCACATATCCTTCCAAGAATTAATCCAAAATGTGTTATGTTTGCAATTTTTTTATTGCAATACTGCAGTTTGTATGAATATCTGAGTAGTGAATACTTACTCCACGCAAGGTATATTTTGAGAACAAAAATATTTGAGACCTCTCAAGCTGGTGAACTTTATAAAAAAAATCATAAATTTTACAAAATCGTAATTTTGTCCATACTGAGATGCGATTTACGCAATGTGGTGGCTCAACTAAAAATTACCTTTACACATAAATTGAAAGCAAATAAACAGTTATTTTCATGTACCATCATATTTTTTTTGTTTTAAGGAAGAAAATATTTTTTTTGCATTCTATTGGTGCCTATCTTCCCATTTGGTCATACGACAGCTGCCGCCTTGAAATTCCCTATTTTCTTCAATGGGGAAAGTTGAAAACTTATTTTCTTCCTTAAAACAAAAAAATGTAATGATAACAATTGGCATATGAAAATACCCTTTTTCTTTCCTTCGATTTAGGTTTGAAGGTCATATTTATTTGGACCACTCGACAGTGCAAATCGCGTATCAATATAGACGAAAATGACGATTCTGCAAAACTTGTAATTCTTTTCTCGTAATGTTTAGCAGCTTAAGAGGTCTCATAATATTATTTCATCAAAATATACCTTTTGTGTAGTTAGTACTCATTACTTAGACATTCATAGAAAGTGCAGTACCACAATAGAAAAATTCAAATATAAGACATTTTGGCTAAGTTCTTGAAGGCATGGTAGACAAAGAAATTGCTTAATCGCGCAAACAACAAGAAGGGAAAGAAGAGACGAGAACAGAGCCCTGAACAAATAATCAAAGTTTATTGCAAACCAACTGCAATATATAGAAAACAATCTGCGCATATCCACGCATCATAAGCATAATCACACATACATGCACCGTACGGCCTACCTTATCAACAACCGTTCATACAAATGGACCCCAGATAACTAACTTCACAGCAGTTAAGAAAAATTGAGGGTACTCTAACACAGGAAGCACCAAGTTGTTGAATATAGAAGGCTTCACTAATCTAGTGCTCGCGCCGATTTTTACATCCCCCGTGATGAAACACTTCTCAAGAATTGGCTGACAACAAGACTTATTACAATGGTCTGCCAAGTGGCTGGGAAAGAAACCTTTTAGAGAGTTAGCGTGCTCCCTCAACGGATCATTCATGCATCGGCCTGTTTGGCCAATGTCTACAACTAAATAATATCTTATAGAGAATTGCTAAAACACATTCAACATGGCACATAGCGTGTTTCTTAGAGCATGCTTCTTTCTTAGGCCCTTCGCTGTCGACCCTGCGACATAGGCCAGTGAGCTTGTCGCGTGCGCAGAACGCAACTCTTACACCTATTTTTCCAGCGACCTTCTTTAGCTTATGGGAAACTTCGTGTACCTAGGGAATAACAGCCTTGCTAGAATGAGGCTTGTTGAGTTTGCTGTTGCTTAGTGTCTTATCAGGCAATCTTAGTGACGTTTCGAGAGTCTTGGCAATAGAAGTTAGCAGGGGATTAAAAAAGCCTGCTTGTTGAAGGCGGTGAACTTAGAGCGAGAAACTGCACTCTATGTGGCGGTGACAAGAGCCAGTTAGAATTGCCTTTAGGCAGGAAAAAGCGATGCTTCACTTGACTAGCTTAGAATGGGTGGACGTAAAAAAAACGCTTTTCCTTCAGCAAGGTTTGTACCTCCATTATACGTGGTCAACCAAAAAAAGCATTTTCAGGTCTAGACATCGTAACTTGTCGTCATGAATTAAACTCCGACTTTAATTACAGTTGATTCATTTCACGCCAAAAAAAGTCAAATATCTCACCAATGCAGATGTGCGCATTGGCTCATGTTTAGCACCGGTTCTTTGTGACCTTTTACTCGCGCGATATGAAAGAAGCCTCATGGCTAACTTTGATCACACGAGTACAGTTAAAGTGTTTGGCTACGTTGACGACTTTTTAGTGTTTTTCCGCATTAGTGTTTTACCTCATTGATCAATCTGACCCTCGGTGAACCACCCATGAGATATTTGACGTTTTCGGACGTGAAATGAAGAAACTAGAAATAACGTCGGAGTTTATTTATGAAGACAAGCTACGATGTCTAGAATTAGAAATGGTTTTTTTTTTGTTGATCATGTATGTTGGCGGTACGAGCCATGCTCAAGAAAGAACCTCCTTTTTACGTCCACCCATTCTAAGCTAGTCAAGTGAAACATCGCTTTTTCCTGCCTAAAGGCAATTTTAACTGGCTGTTGTCACCGCCAGATAGAGTGCAGTTTCTCGCTTTAAGTTCACCGCCTTCAACCAGCCGGCTTTTCTAATCCCGAGCTAACTTTTATTGCCGAGACTCTCTTAAGGTCACTAAGAGTGCCTGATATAGACAAAGCAACAGCTAACTCAACAAGCCTCATTCTAGCAAGGCTGTTATTCCCTACGTACACGAAGTTTTCCAAAGTCTAAAGAAGGTCACTGGCAAAATAGGTGTAAGAGGTGCGTTCTGCGCACGCGACAAGCTCGCTGGCCTATGTCGCAGGGTCAACAGCGAAGGGCCTAAGAAAGAAGCATGCACTAAGAAACACGCTATGTGCCATGTTGAATGTGCTTTAGCAATTCTCTACAAGATATTATTTAGTTGTGGACGTTGGCCAAACAGGGCGATGCATGAATGATCGGTTGAGGGAGCACGCTGATTGATTGATATGTGGGGTTTAACGTCCCAAAACCACTATACGATTATGAGAGACGCCGTAGTGGAGGGCTCCGGAAATTTAGACCACCTGGGGTTCTTTAACGTGCACCCAAATCTGAGCACACGGGCCTACAACATTTCCGCCTCCATCGGAAATGCAGCCGCCGCAGCCGGGATTCGAACCCGCGCCCTGCGGGTCAGCAGCCGAGTACCTTAGCCACTAGACCACCGCGGCGGGGCTGAGGGAGCACGCTAACTCTCTAAAAGGTTCTCTTCCTAGCCACTTGGCAGACCATTGTAAGAAGTCTTGTTGTCAGCCAATTCTTGAAAAGTGTTTGATCATGGGGGGATATAAAAATCAACGCGATCACGAGATTAGTGAAGCCTTCCACATTCAACAACTCGTGCTTACTGTGTTAGCGTACCCTCAATTTCTCTTAACTGCTGTGAAGTTAGTTATCTTGGGTCCACTTATACGACCGGTTGTTGATAAGGTAGGCTGTATGGTGCATGTATGCGCAATTCTGCTTATAGTGCATGGTTATGCGCAGATTCTGTTTTCTATATATTGCAGTTGGTTTGCAATAAACTTTGGTTGTTTGTTCAGGGCTCGGCTCGTCTCTTCTCTCCCTTCTTGTCGTTTGCACTGTTAAGCACTTTCTTTGTCTACCATACAGCACCAACCAGTCGTATCAAGCACTTTGTTAGTCTTGGAGGTGTATGTACCGGTGAAATCGCACTAATATTACTGCGCTTCAAACACTTTACACATGAACTTGTACTTAACATGTAGACAAATTTTGGTATAGAAGCAAGGAGCAGTACTTTTAAAATAAAATTTTGCACAAACAAGAATAAAACGACATTCCGGTAAGTTCATAAGGCAACTACACAACCAAAAACTTTTTCTTTCGAAAATATTTTACAGTTTCACTGTTTTCAATGCAGTAAATCATCACAATTTGTTTCGAATAGATTTGAGATGGTCGCTAAAATAGCTGGGATGTTTGGTGTGGAATGACCCATAAGTGAATCAGCCTTTTAACCTGGAGACATCAAGGCCATCTCCAGTTTATCATACAACTCTAACATTATGCATAGTACACAGTTTTCTACATGCACTGCTGTTAATCTGATGGCAAACTGGTACTCATATTGGAAAAATAGGTATATAGGACACATAGCTTGATATGAAGCCTTTCTCATCAGAGGAATGTTCCTAAAATGTAGAAGATATTTGGTGCACTCTATGAGTAGCGTCCACCGCTGCTGCAACCCTTTGAGTGAGGCCGTGAGCTCGGAACAGCTGTTTTCAGGATGTGATGAAGAGTGCACTGCATCGTCAGCACCCAGTCCATCGTAGAAGATGTAGTGTGGTTTCCTTTCAACATTCTGCATGTAAGAGATGCACAACATTCAACTAAGCATTTAAAAAATACTGTGAACAATCAGAACCTCATTATGATGTGTCATATAATAAAAAACTCCAGCTTCCCCACTTTCAGCTTTACCACTATTCACTTTCACGTTTACAGGCATCTGTGCACATTAGTGTACGAATGCAAGTGCCATGTTTGAGTCTACACCATGGTGGTGCTGAAAAAGTGCTTCTCTCTTGAATCATGCACCTACCAAGAAGTTTGAAATATACTGGGATGCTCAAATTTCAGCCTTTATACCAAGTTTTCTTGCTTAGCTAGAACACCCTAACCACTAGGCCACTACAATGGGTGATACAAAAAATTATATAAACCCATTCAGAAAAAAAAGTTGCAATATTTAACATTTATTTGAAGGATCGTTTTGTAGACATGTACACCACAGATGTACAATCTACTGTGTATAACTAGTGTAAAACATCGAGCAAGCCCCAATCTGAAAAAATCAACAGCACTTATAAAATGACAACTGCTGCTGGAAACACAGCACTGTGTATTTGTGGAAGCTAACCTCTAAATTTCGTCTCCAGTTACATAAATTTGGTGTACTGGATAATTTTATAATATATTTTTCACGGGTTGCTTATTGGTCAACAAAATAACTTTAGGCCACGAGTAAAACGAACTACTCTCAAAAATCAATAAGACGTGCTAATCTTATTCTTCAAGTGCATGCATAAGCAGCTCATTTGCAGTTGAATTTTTTTAATTCATAAAAACAGCCATGCAACAGATAATGTATCACAAGTAAGTTAAATATATGCTCATTAAGCTCTGAACTGCTGGACTATAATATAATAAAAAAATGCACGACTTATTGGAGAAGTAGCTAACAGGAATATATGCATGGAGGGCTTATTAGTTGGATCAGTGTGTTTACATTCGTAAGGATGAAACCTGCACAGAAAAAAATGCATGCAACATACAAGAGCTGTTAGGTCTGCCTGCTTTCATTTACAGCCACCTGTGTCGCCATCCTCATTTTGTTTTTCGCGAGCGTGTTCTTTAGTGGCTAACTATGCCTACACCATTATCATCTGTGCTGTATCAGTCTAACTGAAAGATTTCTGTGGGTGTTTGTTGGTACACTTTGGCAAAGCTTTCATATGTAACCAAAGCGCCAACACGCTACACCAAAATATACAGAAATATTCTATTCTACAATATTCGATGTGCCGCACTGAAACGGTGCAAAAATGCAAAAAAATGTGTGCAATTGAGTGCGGCTGTTCAATCCTTTATTAAAGCAGATCAATATTTCTATATCCTGATTATCTACGATATAGTAGTATAAATATAAACAAACCTAACAAGGCATAAAAAGCGCAAATTGCTGACCAAACAAGGTACATATAAATTCTTTGGTTAGCTGCACGATATTTAACAAAACACATGCCACGCCACTGCAAAGCGTAGACACCAAAGGGTTATTGATACAAATTTTAAGCATTTGAATTGTTGCTTTAAATAGCATATTTACTCGCATTAAAAACGCACCCCTATCTTCAGTCACTGAAATCTGAATTTTTTTCTCCCGCGTATTAAACGCGCCCCATTTGTCCACTGCAGTGCCGCTAACTGACAACTGGCGCCTCTTTTACCGTTGATCTGCTTCGTTATTATTATTATTATTATTATTATTATTATTATTATGCCATTTTTTTTTCGCCCACCTCGGCTCGCTCAGCCCCCCCCTCCCTTGTTTTCTCACCCGCTGCCGAATGCCGTAAGGTTTATCTGCGCGGGGCACATCCCCCCCGTTTTCTTTAACCATGCGCCAAAGCAAGGTTCACGAACACTGCGACTGTTGAGACATCGCAGCTGATAAGCACAGAGCGAGCGAAGGTCACGACGGCGCCAAGAGAGGGTCGCTTCCTGCAATTACGAGTATCGCGGGCACATCGGGCGTTGGCAGGCAGACACGCACTTCTGCACTTTGTTGTTTGCATGCATGAAAGCTTACCTTTTCAGCAATAGCACGAAATCCAAAAGCGTTCTCCATGTAGCTCCCTGCGTACACTCCGCTCATTGCTTGATCGGAAACACTCTGCTTGCGGCGTGCACAAGCTTCAACGAAAGCCGTTGACAGAGGACTCACACTCCGCCGCACTGAAGTTTTTCTGTACTTGCCGACGCGCCACTGATTGCAGTGACTCTTACTGCATCTACTGTAAGCGTGAGTTAAACCGCGCAAGCCGTATAAGTACACATCCTGGACAAAGCAAGTGAATAGTAAAATAATAAACCACCGTCAGCGTACAGCAAACACACACACGACATGTTACCACCCAATTCAAAGTCTGCCTGTTGACGATGGCGATGCGCAGTTGCCCCGAGACTTCAAAACCGAAACCGAAAGTGATAGCAGTACCGTTTTATGATATAATTTCCAAGCTATGTGAAGCCTCCAACATATAGTCTAATATTTTATGCTTCACAACATATTTATTTGCTAGCAGAGCTTCGAAGTCGTTTTTTTTTGCCACTGACGTGTGCAGGCGGCAAATGCGTAGCCTTCGTAATGCACATTTTTCTTTTCCCAAGTGAGGCGTGATTGTGGCGTTGTTTCGACATTTTGGAGTCAAAATTTGTTACTTGTGCAACATAGATATAAATAAAAAGTTAGTGAAGGGCGGCGGGGAGGTTGTTCCATATTTGACACATCTCCACTCCTTTCTTATGTTTGTTTGAGGAGCTTTTTTTATTCAAAATGGGGCAAATCTGGAACCGAAAAAAACTCAACTAACACTGCCTTGGCATACACATGCTATCAACGTTTTTCTAGAACAGTGATAAGTTTAAATAATGTTTTAATATTACTGTTTTAGAGGAAAGGTGAACGTATGTATGAGCCAATTGAGTGTCAGTGGAGCTACTTTCGGGTCAGGATTTGGTTCATTTCGCACAAAAAAAAAATGAAAGCTTCCGATTTGGTTTCTCAAGTGTGCAACCAGAGGCAAAAATGTACATGCAAATGGGTCAGGCCCCCTTTTTTTCTCTTTCTATCCCCCTGCATGCATAAATCCCAGCAACAGTCCCGCTGTGCCATTAGCTTCTTTTAAATAACACTCTGCCATTCAGCAAGAACCTGGGGACTATGCTTTTTTTACCGACAAAGTAGGAATGACGCTTGCTTTTATTTCAAGTCTTAAATTGTGTGTGAGCATAGCAATGTGCGATTATCAGTTCATTGTAACACCACAGTAACAACTATCAAATACAATGCTGCAACTAGTCAATTATTCTCCATTCTTGTGGCACGGGTACATTGCGCTAGTGTTGTCTACGATGGTTCACGTGTGTATTAAGGGACGCGCAAGCGTTCATATCAAGGATATAAAAAAAGAACAGTAAGTGCCCACAGAGTGGTGAATACCATTGTACGAGTTCACCCGTGCTTAGCGGATGTGCGCTAAGCTTGTCCTGCGGCGCGGCATGCGTGCACAGCAGCTGCATTAGAGTAAGCTTAGCCTGTTATTTGTAAACATGCCTTGTTCCACGGCAATGCGAATGCTGCAAACATTCAATTTGAACTCATCCATGTTTATAGATCTAAATATAACTCACTGAATAAATCAGGGACTTGTGTATTGATGCGAATTACTTCAGTGTAAGGAAATATGTGGACCCCCATTGAAAAAAATGGCCCCGTATCTGCATGTTGGTGGGTGAGTGGGTAATCGTTTCATGTTATGTTTAAGCGCAACATAATCTCTTTTACCGATGTCTCTGTGAGAATTAGGGAAGAATGGATAAGAGCGGCAGCAAAATATTTTTAGTAAGAATCCCAAAAACGTAACCCATGAATTAAATCGTTGAACATGTGAGAAATGTTCTGAATAATGTAAATAGGGGTGGCATAATAAATATAATACATAGCACGATATATTTTGGCGAATGATACGGGAAATGAAAACAAAGGCCACAACATCGATATTTTCACCAGAACTTCGGCATGCGGTTTGATTGCATCCATTGAGATTTGCTATGTATTGATGCTCTAAACTATATGCATATATGATAGGTGTAAAATTCAACGAAACACCCTTGGGTGTAATTTGCGAACATACATCTATAGTACACCTAAAAATGACAAATGGGTGTACAATAGGTGTAATTACAGAAATTACACCCGTGCGGATAAGTTTAGCAGAAAAAATAGGTGTAAGATGGGTGATTTATTGAAAAATCCACCCTTGAGGGTGTGAAATGATTTGCAGTGCAGCGACCGGAGGAACGCGCTACGAACAATGAGGAAACCTGACACTCAACGCCGCTACGCTTGCCACCCGACTCGATGGTTCTCGCTAGGCGACAGTGGCAGCAGGACACACAGCCTACGACAGTGGCACCAGAACACACAGCCTAGCTAGTAGAAGCGGCACGCTCGATGCACCGCAGAACCTTTTTGTGGGGTCACGCATATTTCGAACAGTTTAGAGAAGATTATGGCGGCACCACGGTCATCATAAAGCTGCAAGGCAGAAAAAAAAGAAAAAAAACACGCTTGGGGGCGTCCTATTATAGTCAGCTCGGCCTTTTTTTTTTCTTCAAGCTGACGTTGGCATCCAAATTCTAGCTTTCAGGACTGTTTTAGAGCAGTTCGGTCCAACTTTCGCGATTTTTTATGCTTTTAGAGCAGCTTGGCGCAAAGAAACGGAAATAAATATATATATAAATGTGCAATGTGCGCGGCTGTCTAACCCCTGCATTAGCTGACATCTTGGTGATGCCCGTCTGCCCCCACCTCCTCTCATTCCGCTCCAACCTTCTTTAACTGCCCTGTCCCTTGCGGGACTTCATTTGTTAACTACAGCCCACCGCTGACTGGGGTTAGTTCAAGACCCCTAGTCGATGTACCGCCACGGGAACAGAGGCATTCCCACGTCTATGATGTTCTTCATGTATAACGCGCGCAGCAGCACATATCTTTATCCTGCAGACAAATTTCATGGCAGTACAAAAAAGAAAGAGCAGAACAAGAAAAGGAAAAGAATGAGCATGCGTCTCCAATTAGAGGCACAGTTTGTACTGATCCCAAGTGGCATTGTGAACGTGTAAGCACACAAGATACTCCGAGTTGTATGCATGCGATTCAGTGTCGGTGCAGAATAAAACTAAATAGCTGGTCGTCATCTGCGAATATTGAACTGCTCAGGGCGAAAATTTGGAGAACTCGCACAGAAAAGTTTTGCGCTCAGCTGTTTAGTAATAGAATACCAACTATCCCAATGCCACACTACTGTGAATAAGCATTGGTTTGAAGTCAGCGCTCGTTTCTCTTCACATCTTGCCTGCTCACTCGCTCGTCTCCAAATTAGCATACATCCCGATGCTCGAGCATCAAAAGGCAGCGTGAAGAACATCGATCGTCGCATCAATGTGGCGACGGTGTCACGTGGAGCATTCCTGGAGAATTGTGTAAAATGCCTTCCCCGACTTGCGTGCTCGGAGTGGACGGCAGGACCTTCGGAACGGGCACACTCCGCGCCTCCTTTTCTTACCACTTGCACGCGGCCGTGTAGAGGTAAGCCGTCGCAGTCGCGCTTCTCCGATTGCAGCGCTGAAGCCACGTGGGCGCTCGTCGAGACTACGCGGCCGTGGCAGCAGCTCGGGCAGGGTCTCCCACACCGTCGCTGCGCTGCTTTTGTTTATCGACGCTGAAGCGCGCGCAGGGTCGATGGAACATGCGCCGTTTTTGTGTTTTTTTTTTTTGTTCCCCATGCGAGTTTTTTTTTTTTTTTCGCCTCGCAGTTCGACAGACCGAGCGGCGTCGCCGTAAGCTATACACCTCGCCAGTTCCGAGTCCCACGAATTACACATGATGGACACGCCTTCATAGACGATGTCCCGGGCTTCGTAGTTTATACTGTTCTTGAAATGTAGCTGTAAACGCGATTCTTCGGCCGTCTTAATCGATCAAAACATGACACGAGCTATGCACATATCCCATAATGAAAGCTCCTGCAACAACTCTTACACCAACGTGCGCTGGCACGAATTATTGTGCTGCTCTTGTGTGTACGTAGTACGTAGCATTTTTTGTTGGTAGGATCCCTTCAGAATGCAAATACGACATGTGATCAAATTAATCACCTTGCGTACAATCCCTAATCATTAGAGAACTGTTCAACGAACAGCTGTTCTAATATCTTTTGGCCAGAGTTCCTGAATAGGATTTGTTTTTATTTTGCTTTGTTTTCGTAACCGATGACTTTCCAAGAGTTGTCGGGGCAGGATCTTCGGCCGTCATGTTCTTAACATATTGACAATAGTGCACAGCCAGGCTAACAATATGTGATGCCGCGAGATCGGACAGAACTGGTGCAGTTCGCTGACCGTCCTTGTCGCAAAGATTGATCCACAGTCTTGGCAGTACAATGCCGCGCTGCTTGTCTTTTCACTTTACGTTCTCCGTTCTGATTTGCGGGGTTTAACGTCCCAAATTCACTGTATGATTATGAGAGACGCCGTAGTGGAGGGCTCCGGAAATTTCGACCACCTGGGGTTCTTCAACGTGCACCCAATTCTCAGCACACCGGCCTACAGCACTCTGCGTTATCACGTTCTACAAAAAAAAAAACTGTCGTGGACAAACCGACGTCACGTACCCCTTTATTCTGCGCATGCGAATTGGCAAGAACATTGCGAACAAAAAAAAAAAACTCGCTGCATCGCAACAGTTTGTGTCTACCGCCAACACGTCAAATACTAAGAATCATCGAAGATATTTCTAGAACCAAAAGTTTCTCTTCCCGCGAGAAAACCGGTCGAATTAAAATACAGATGGCGACCCTCCTTGACGTTGCAGCACCAACTCGCTTTGACTGCGGCTTACATAATTGTCTATAGTGCCAAAAATACATCGCATTGTGTTCGAAAGGAGGCATGGATTTCGCTCGGGAAGTTTCGGGAAACGTGACGACGCACTGGCATTCGGTTGCTGTAGTTTCGGCTGAAACTTCGAGCTTCCGTTTCTCTTGCACAGGGAACCTTCAATACCATGCCCAACATAGACATCGATCAATTATTCAGTGGGAATAGTGTTGTGAATATCTTCGTGTTTTCGTCGTTGTCCAGGACTCCTAAACCACCCGGGGTTTAAAATTCAATTGTCATAGACGCGTCCGAGGATAAACAACATGCCCTCGCTCGTTCCGCTTTATTCTTCGCCGACGCGGTGGCTACGGTGCTCGGCTGCTGAGGTCGCGGGTTCGATCCGGGTCGCATTTCGACGAAGGCGCAACGGTAGAGACCCGTGTATATACTGTGTAATGTCAGTGCACGTTAAAGAACACCAGAGGATCACACTGCGGCGTCTCATAATCATATGGTGGGTTTGGGACGTAAAACCCCAGATACGTTTGCCTCGCTATGCTCCGGTCGTCCCTGCCCGGTCGAGTGCTCCTCCTCACAGTGCGAGGCGGAAGAGCGTCGAGTGCACATATCCGACGTGCCTGCGTGCAGACGAACTATTTGTGGAGGACTGGAGCAGACGACAAGGATGGCGTCCCGGCAAACGCTGATGGGCTGAGGATTAGCGAAAGACCCGGAGAGAAGGAATTTTTTTAATTTCTGCAGCATAAGCGAATCGTAGCTTAGCCGCGTCTGAAATTGTTGCGTGTTTTGAAATGTAAAAAAAATATATGGGGGGAGGTGAATGTATTGGGGGGGCCATTTAAGGATCTTGCATCTACGTCGAATATTATAGAAAATTGTGCATGAATAAATAGGGCGCTGTTCTGAAGCAATTCGCGTGTTCAGTGTTTCTCTCCCCCTTGATTTCAGATTGGGTCGGTGTGGACGTTCGTGCTGCCGCACTCCTGCGGCGGTCCGCAAGATTGCGCCCGAGACGAATGTTGCGTTGTCGGTAAGTGCGCCGTCATTGGCACTCGGGGCATGCGTCGGCATGCGAACACGCTATGTCGAACACAACCGAGCAACTTTTACCTGTAGGTGGGTCAACATAAAAGCACGTCGGTCAAGGGCGACCGTTAAAGGGACACTAAAGTCAAATAACAATTTACGTCAGAGTCAAAGCTCAATGCATGACATCTTAAACAGAAATATTATGAACAACAGTGCCCTACTTACCGAGAAATTAAAGTAAATGCGCAGTAGCACAAGCGTCGCAGTAGGGCATTTTAAGAATGAACCCTATGGCATAAGAAGGACCACCTACAATTAATCACTAGTAATCGATTTAACTGAACCAAATAAAGAATCTTCCGTACATCAAAAGACGCAATAAAATGCTGCTTGCTCGTTTCTGCTTTGTTAATCGAAAAAAGAACCGCCGGACGTTGCTATGAGGAATAGCACGAGTGGTTCAAAAATTGTCGCGTTTCTACACCGAACAAGTAGTGCCATCTAGTGGGGCGCAGTTGAAACAAAACACGTCTGCAATTCCGAAGCCAATGGCGGAAAATTGATGAATTGTCGTTGTTGCTGATGTGGCTCCCGCTGCTTTCGGTCTCCTGCTCCTAGCGCAGTAAAGCCGGATGACGTTGTGCACGGCAACAAGGACGTGAATCGGTCCAGCCGGTTCGCCTCTTGAGGCAGGTAATTTGAAGTGCGCGAAAAAACGTGAATTTATTTCTAAATAGGCCCTTCCTTGGCACAAAACTAACACTACGAAGTTTCTGGGCCGCTATTTCAACAATCAATGTCGACCTAATAGTTGCCTTTAGTGTCCCTATAAAGGGGGCCCTGTAACCCTTTTTAAGCATGGTCAGAAAACGCTGCCGATAGGTCGTCGAGGCTTCCCGCCAACACGCGAGGCAAACATTATAGCGCCGCACGTGCCCTGTAATCATCAATAAATTATCAAAATAGGCTTAAAAAAACGCTTTCCGTTTTTTTTTTTTTAACAAATGACGGAAGACGCTCAAAAATCACTCGTGAAGAAGCCATTGGCTGATTTGAACATGGCGCGCTCGGTCGTTACAGAGATCACCGCGAGAGGCCACTACTTGTCCACGCGTGCGGTCGCGATCACACTCAAGAGGCCGCGCATGAAATGCGCACTCTTGAGTAAGAATGCGCATTTCATGCACACTCAAGAGGCCGCGCATGAAATGCGTTATAGCTTGCAGCTATAGCGCATTTTTAGCAGCATTCGTTATCTAGATGCTCACGCACGTAGTACACTTCCATACTCTAACGAGCGTTCCTTCCAACGCAAAGGCTTTCCGGTGCGTTCGAATGAAATACTACACTCTAAAAAAAAGAGCGAGTAAAAAGGGTGTCTTTTTGTCCCACAACAATAATCGTCATCTATATTGCGTTCCATCCTTGCGCTATCGCCCCGCGCCCGGTACATTCCGGTCACGATCGACATGTCCATTATCAGAGTTACATTGCATTCTCGATAGGAAAGTGGCTAGCGCCGAGTTTTCAAGAAAGGAAGCGCACGCAAGCCTCATGACGATTATTGTTGTGGGACAAAAAGACACCCTTTTTACTCGATATTTTTTTAGAGTGTAGTTAAAAAATATTCTGAGCGTTTGAAGAGATCAATCTTTTAAAAGAGAACACCACTACCAACCTAAATAATATTCGTTGCTTGACAGAGGAAAAGCAGAGTCGAGGCAACGTGGTCGAGGCGCGGATCCAATTGTTTTATAATTATTATTATTATTATTATTATTATTATTATTAATATTTAGTTCGGGATGCTAGCGACTTTTCAAATGCCAGTAAATTCGCGCTTTGTTATACAGCTGGGAAGGGCACTATACTAGCTTGTCACTTGTCAAACCCAGAGAACGGTTACCCCAAGTTCTTCCGTGGTACCCTATCCGTGGGTCACCCCCAGCGCACACACATTTCAAAGGGGGAGGGGCCGGCCAGGTGTCAGGATATTCTCCCCCCCCCCGCCCCCTAGTATTTGCACACGTCCGAATCGTACAGATGGTACAGGCAGCAAAATCATTTCTGGGTTCGCAATCTTCACAAAAAAAAAAATTGCCTTAAAAGTGGTCTCTGCGATTTTGCAGTTCTGAAAGCTGTTGCACCAGGTAATCACAATCCCTGTCCAAACCTTAAGGGGCGGACGTGGCTTTCGTTTCGCGAAAAATGGCAAAAAACAGCTATTTTTTGAAAATCAAGTTTTCAGTTTCTTGAAACCTTTTTCTACACTGATAATACAAAAATATCTACACTGATAACAGCGCAGAAGTGCCTCGCAAAATTCATTTCGCCCTTATAGGTAGCGCAACCTTTTCTGATAGTCTCGAGAAGATGGCGATTTTCAAAAAAAAAATTATAGCTTCGCAATGGCGCAGCCTGGGAGCCGGCTTCATGAACATTGAAAAGAGCATTTCTTTTGTGTTCAAATTTCCTGCCTCAGTTAGCTCCTCCCTTTAAAAACAAGCGCACAAAAAGCAAATGTTTGAATTTCGAGCCCCCTGATTTGCTGGGCCCACCATATTATCCCAGCTCGCATCGCCATTGGCCCGATGCTCGCTTTGCGAGATCGTCTTCTGCTGCTTGTGCGTCGCGAGGACAACACTGTCGAAAAGCGCCACTTCGTGACTTGTTCACGGCTTGACGATCGCATAGTATATAATTACGCTTTATTGAGGGGCTGTAAGCGGATGCTTGATCAGATGCCTACGAGCGCGGTGCATCATCAGAATCGTCTTTAGGCCTATCTCCGCTGACGGCGAGACGAACTTCGCGGGCAAGAACGACGCGCTAGCGCACTCGTTGCAACGTGCTTCTTCGCAAGCAACAAAGCACATCACTCACTAGCTCCTCAGAACCGCGGATGGGCATTTTACGCATCAGCAGCGAAACCCTAAGTCCAGCTCGTCACCCCCCCCCCCCCCCCTGCCAAGGATTGCTCGGAACAGCGGCTGGCTAGCATGACGATAGCGCGAGAACAAAACGACGACACAGAGAGACGAAGGACACGTAATTTAGAAGTGTGGCAGCTTGGTTGGTATCCCATTTGAAATGCGAAGCATTTCTTTGAGAACTTCGGCGACTTTGAGCTTGTCTGTCTATCTATCAGGCTTTGAACTCTCCTGGCTGTTTCGATAATGGTATCGATACCAAAATTGGTATAGCATAACATGGCTGTATGACGAGCATAAGTGACTAGTCATAACATGAACATCCCGACATATTTCATGGTCTTGCTGCTCTTGCAGTAGTTTCGTTCACGTGACATATTGCAAAACTGGTATGGTGTGGCATGACTGCCTGACGAACATAAGTGACACACTAACGTGGAAATCACAACATGCAAGCCATGACAACACGCCACGCTCATGATGCGCTCGCGGGCGTTTCGCTAGATCCACGTATACCAAATTTGGTATAACGTGACAGGAACAGACGACGAAGATAAATGATACATCCAAACATGATATTAAACATGACATGCATGTCATGTAAGAAAATGACATGCCACGCTCCTAACCCACTCGCGGCCATTTCGCTAGATTCACATATACCAAATTCCGCATCGCGTCACGTGAGTAGATGACAAAGGTAAATGACACGTCTAAACATGATGATAAACATGACATGCGTGTCATATGTAAAACATGAAAACATGCCACACTCCTAGCCCATTCGCGGCCGTTTCCCTAGATCCACATACTATACCATATTCGGTATTCCATCACGTGAGTAGACGACGACGGTAAATGACAGTTTAAACGTATCATGACATGCATGTCATATAAAGCATGGCTACATGTACGCTCATATAGCGCCATAGGGGTCGTTTTGCTAGCTCCACATATACAAAATTTGGCATTGCGTCACGGGAGTCGACGAAATAGGTAAATGACAGTCCAAACACGACAGCATGACATGCGTGTCTTGTAAAACAAGACTACATTCCACACTCGCAGTGCGCTCGCGGCCGTTTCGCTAGCTCCACATATACCAAATTTGGCATCGCGTTCCTTGAGTAGCCAATGAAGGTAAATGACATTCCAAATATGATATCATGACATGCGTGCTATGTAAAACATGACTAAATGTATGCTCGTAGCATGATAGGGGCCGTTTCGCTAGCTCCACATATACCACTTCGGCATCGCGTCACGTAAGTAGACGACGAAGGTAAAGACAGTCATGTTTATCATGACATGCGTGTAATGTAAAACAAGACTACATTCTATGCTCATTGCGCGTTCGCGGCAGTTTCACTAGATCCACATATACCAAATTTGGTACCATGTCACATGAGCAGACGACGAAGGTAAATGACACATTCAAACATGACAATCGTGACATTGTGTCATGTATATTAACATGGCCAAATGTACGCTCATAGCGTGATAGCGGCCCTTTTGCTAGCTCCACATATACCAAATTGGGTATCATGTGACTTGAATAGACGACGAAGATAAATGACACGTTCAAACATCGTAATCGTGACATGGAAGTTATGTACAGCGTGATTTATGTCCGCCTCGTAAGGTTGTGCTGATTTTAAAGTGACATATAAACCTGCCTCACTCGTGCTTACACTGGGATCATAGATTCCCAGTGTATGTGCAATCTGCCTTTTTTTGTCATCGTGGCTACACAATTCGCATATCGTCACCCAACGCCGCCACCAAGTCCATCACGCGCCGGCTGCATTGTCCATGCGGCCGGACACTTCACGGCAACACAAAGTGCTGTCAATAAGCTTTTATGATGCGATTCAGACGTGCTTGAAGCCGTGCTTGACATCGCCGCAAGCTTCTATGAATGTTCTGAAATAATGAAAGCCTCGTAGATTAGTTTCCGTGATCGGCCGTGTGATGATGCGTTTCACGGCTAGAGTGGCAAAAGAGCATCTATGAAGCAGGGACATGAATTTTTTTATGCCCAACTCGCGTCCTTAAATAAATTACTAAAAAATCCTGTTCCCTCCATTTTACTACCCATAACTGTTTATTTGGAAAGAAAGCATAGGCTGTCATGGTGCAAGTTATTTTTCTGATGCAATAAACCTCTCTCTATATAAAAAATGTTCAGTGATTATTTTTAACCAAGAAGTACCTAACTATGCTAATTTCAGCTTGAACACAAGAAAAATGTGTAATCATTTCAGTATAGGGCCTTATTCAATTACATTATTTTTTGTCATGCCTATCACCACTCCATACTTTTTCTTCATAGATCAAAAAAGTTTATAAAAAGAAAAGCAACAAAGGCCCACTGGGCAGAAGCCACATGCCCGAGATGTCAAACATCACAAGAAAAACCTAAGATCGCAATTTTTAGTTGTTTTACAGATGTAAACAGAAAGTGAAACTAAATGCAGTTTTCTCAATACTGTTATTTGTTTTTGGCATTATGCTCAGCTCGTCCAGATATCTTGGCAACCACTTCAGATTCTGATTTAGTTTGTTTTGTAACTCTCATTGAACTGTGCTTCATGGGGCTGCAATCATATTTTTTCATTTTACTCCATGAATAATTTTTCATAGGGCTTCTTGTTTGTAGAAGTGTGTTCACTACAGTGTCACTGGAGAAAATTTTAGTGTTGCCAAAAATTATGTTGAAAACACAGCCCCATTCAGCATACATTTATTTATTTACATACCCTAAGGACCCGGGAGGGCATTACATAGGAGGGGATTAGGAAGATTTTCAACATGTGCAAAATACATTAAATATTCAGACGCATCATTATATAAAGCTTAAATGGAAAAAAATTGAAAAAAAGAGTACACACAACAGTGGTGATAAGGATAATAAAAACATATATATATATATATATAAACTCTGCAGAAGAAAAGGTACGTTAATAAAAATACGATAGGCTCCAGGTGACAAGTGTAGGCGCGAATAACACACACAAAAATATTAAAGTAATTCACATAAACAACACCACCGCATAACTACATTAATCGATCGTGCACATAGTAATTGCCAACTATTTTTGTCATTTTATAAATCCTCCAGCCTCTCGACGAGGTTTGTCTCTCAGCAAGTACTTGTGGTATTGCCTCGAAATTTTTATGGAAGCACTGCGAGGTCATTCTAAGTGTCTGTGCCAATATCCAACCAGAAACAAGAAAGTTCGTTTTCAAAAGTACGCCTTTATTGCTAATGGGGCTTTCAGCGTGCCAAAACCCTGATGCGAGGCACGCTGAATTGGGGGGCCCCCGGATGAAATTTTAACCACCCGGGGTTCTTAAACATCAAAGACATAGGCAGAATTTTTTTTTTCCTGGGGGGAGGGGGCACCTCTTTTATCTGAAGTGAAGGGCCGAGCCCTTGCGAATTTTTGTTTATGTTGTAAAGTTGTAAGGCGCCACAAAACATGGCACTTTGTTTCTTTTTTTAAATCCAAACACATCCCATACTAACCGAATTTCAAGACCCCGATCCAGGCGATATCCAAAGCAGAGTGCGAAGGTTGCACAGGAGATAGGCAGCTGCTCTTTTGCGCCAGACCGGAACTTGCAGTAGGGTGATTCCACGAGAGATCGACACGGGTCCAAAGTTGATATTTTAGATTTCCTTTGGCTTCTGGAGGGCAAACAGGCCGATGTCTTCGACCTTGCGGAAGTTTTTTTAATAAGGTATTTCCTTTTTATGCAACATGACATAATCTGAACAAAAAATTCTATCCCGGCTGAAGTGGTCAGCCATCGCCACGCTCCTTGAGGCTCAAATTACTGGCAATGCAACTATGCGTGAAACCAGCAGCACAAAAGTGATCTATCTGTCGTCTGTTCCTATGTCTCTCACCTTCAATGAGAGCAGACGTAAAACAGCGTGCGCAAGTATCCACAGTGCGAATGCAAAACTGAAGTATAGTACGTTAAAATGAATTTCACAATGTTTTTGTCGATAAAATTACGGGAGGCGTAATCTTTGTCCCTACTTTGAGCCATAATATCTAAAGCATTGCCTCTGAGATGCGGCGCACAGCAATTCATCTGTAGAGCAGACGACGGATGACAACTTGCCCTAGAGCGTGTTCTTCAGCCTAACGCGGCAGTCTTCGTGCCCCAAATGATAACAATTTGTTATGAATCATTTATGAACTCATTCAACATTCAATTCTCTTACCCAACGTGTTGCAAACACATGGCCGTCACAGCAGCTCCATCTGTGTGTCAGTAATGGAGAGGCATCACATATACCCACTGAGGCCCCAGACTTCACGTGAAAAGAATAGGCGGTCCACAATTGTTTCAAACGACTGGCTGTCTTTCCCAAAAAGATTCTATGCGCCTTCATTCAAAGTTATTCGCTTTTTCGTCACAGACTACTAATTTGACAGTGTATTCCATCAACAGGCACCCGAGACACCACAAGACAAGACATCTTACAATTGTGTAACCAAAATATTCAACAGTGCCTAGCTGGCAAGGGGACCGCTTTAATGGACCCTATCAAAGCCTCGGCCAAAAGTGATAAAGGTTCTACAACCACGCCTTCGAAATATATGCTGGTGCGGCTCCTGCAGTCTAATATGACCAGCAACTTGAATATTTGGGATGTGTATAGTATATATCGGGTAGCGCTCAATTTACCTTGTTCAACAGTTCCAACTACTTAATAGAAATGGGCTCAAGACGGGTGAGTTTAGCATTCTTGTGTGTGCCTACAAAATCGAACTTTGCATTCACTGCTGTATGCACAAACATTGACTCAAGGCCTCTATCCACTGCAGGGATGCAGCGCTTCAGTGTTCCACACTGCATGAAGCTGGGCCAGATTGGAGAGACCTGCCGACCATACAATGCGCCTCAAAATCGCACGTTCTGGTACCCATACCATGGAGGCACCCTGAAGCAGAACAGCAACACTTACACGCTGTTCTGTCCGTGTGCGGGTGGGTTGCAATGCACAGCAGCCCAGTGCCAGCCAACTACACTGGGAAACCATGTTGGCAATGACCTTGCCAGCATTTATCATGGATACCAGTGATGCCAGAGTGCCGAGTGTCGTGTGTGTTACTCGGGTGTTTGTGCAAGTGTTTGTGCGAATGTTCCCGAAAGTTTGCACTAAATATTTTACAGAGTGATGTGCATGCATAGTTTTTTGTCTTTTTATTCCTGCACTGTTACGTTCAAGTTTGTTCTCATCTTTCTTTCCTTATATACTTCCGATCCACAGCATGGGTTGCTGTGTGCCGCATAGGACGCACAAAACCCATCCTCTCGTGTAGGGCACCCCCGCACACCTGTGTGCGGGCCTGCTACCACCAGAGGCGACACAAACACACAGACACATACGCTCATCATCAACAGTGAGGCTTCTCTTTGACTCGACCTTCTCCTCAAATGAAACAGCATAGCACCTGCTTGTATACATCTCAACATTTGCACTCGGGTATTGTTGTGAATAATGAATGAACCATGCTAAACTGCTTCTACCATACACATAACAGAGCAGTAGTTTCCTTGACAAATGACAAACATGTGAGTATTATGGAATATTTCCTGATGGCTTGCCAAAAATTTGCTGCAACGTGGCAAACTGCTTGCAGTGTATGTGTCCTTTACTTCATAGTTATGGAGGTTTAGCACAGTGAATGTCATTAGGATCCCACACACCGAACAGGTACTCCAGGGCCATTGTATCCAATACTCTGGCTGATGGAGGACAGGGTACCGTCGCTGTAATTGATATGCCCCCAATATAGATTGTCCACGAGATCACATACTGCCTCTTTCATTGCGTGCCAGCCACTATCTTGCCCCAACAGCACAACAAAGTGAAACTGATCACCTAACAAACCTAACTTTCTCTGTCGTGTTTTGCTTCACAGAGCATTTCTTGCCATGTCACTTCTAAATTCGAGCTCGAGACATGGGCATTGGGGAACAGTTCAAAAGGGACACTAGCTCCAATCAAGCCTCACCAGAACTTGCCCCTACCCAAGCTACAGCAGTGCTCTCTCCTTCCCCCATCTGCAAAGCAACACTAATTTGCACACCCCCCCCCCCTCAAGAGCAAATCCTACAGACGATCATGACTCTAGAGCCTACAAATGTTCGCGTCCATAGGAAAAATATGTTGGGGCTACAAATACGAGCAATTGTTTACGTATTACTGCATGACAAAGCAGTTAAATCTTTTTTATTTGGTCACTAGAAAATGCACGGAAATCTTCCATTTTCACGATATGATCACGGGTTGGGCAAGTAGTTTTGAAAAATGCACTGCTGGCCATTTCTGAGAAAGGAGGTCTATGTTCAGTAAAACTACACTTTGATTCTGCCTAAAGCACAAATACACTTGGAACTGTAAGCATGAGTGTACAGATAAACCATGCATGTTTCACCTAAAACCCAGACACCCCTAAGTTCATCAAGCCATTACGACAAGTGAGGTCAGAATAAACTGTTGCATTGGTACACATTTACATAAAGCAGAACACTGTTGGTATGTATAAGAAGACTTGAAAGCTCACAAAAACAAAATGATAAAAATAGTTGTTTAATTACACAACATGGTCTTTCGTTTCTGTAGCAATCTTCTTTCATACTTCAACGGCCTCCCATAGTACAGCTGCCTTACAACAATAGGCTAGAAAAGGAGACGAATATTGATCTGCAATATCCCTTGTATTGTTTCCACGCTAATTATGTATAATGCCCAGTGTGTTCGACAAGGCCTTCTCTTACTCATCCATGTGCTAACTACTTCATCACTTTATACTTAACACATGCAGTAGGTGATGTCGTACTTCAACTTGGTGCTGTTTTGTCACCGTGTGCTGCAGGCCAGCATGTTTGACACTAGAATTGCACAGTAAAATGAATCAATGAAGATTAAGTTTTTGGGATGCCTCCACACAGGACACCCAATGCAGCACATTTCTATGAAGCAGCCCACTTTAATAGTGAGCCACATATTGGCCTGTTGTACCAATACATGGCACATGAACCGTACTAAATTATCAAATTTTTCTTTGCTCAGTCATTATCAAGTTGCCATGGTTATTCAAGGTATGCTCGCTAGCAAATCGCTATCAAGCCTGTGGCCAAGCAGGGCACACATTCAAAATTTATCCTAAATAAGCTACTTCAAACAGTTCTTTTAATGAAGTATATTACATTTTCATCACCAGAATATATAGAGCTTTAGGTGAAAAGTCATTAAATTCGCTGTAATAAATATTGCCTCAAAACTTTTACTTCCGATTTCATTACAATAGTGAAACTCTATTTCACACAAGGCACCACTTGCCTAATGAATTTTTTTTTAATTCTTTCATTATATCCCTTTATTGTTTGTGTATTTCGAATGGGACAAAAATGTTTGTACAGGTCGTCGCATCATGAGAATTGCTGCTGCAAGATTTCTAACTTCTGTTCGAGGAAAGGAAGGCCTCATAATGATCTCTAGATTGTTTTTGCTCTCCTTGGGCATACAAAATCATGATACGTTTTATTTTGTACAATTAAACCCCTTTATAGGACGCATGCACTGTGTAGCAATTATTGTCTTTTATATAAGATGTCTCTTATAACCCAGGTGCCTCGTATGCATTTTCTTATCAACCCATATTTTACTGTATGCACACTGCTGTCTCTTATACCTATTTGTCTCTTATAACCAAAAGTGCCTCGTATGCATTTTCTTATCAACCCGTATATTACTGTATGTACAATAGTATCTTATACCCATTTGTCTCTTATAATCGAGGTGCCTCATATGCATTTTCTTATCAACTAGCATTTTACTGTATGCAAACTGGTGTTTCTTATAACCAAGGTGCCTCGTAGGCATTTTCTAATGCACTCATATTTTACTTTATGCACACTGGCCTTTTATACTAATTTCTCTCTTATAACCAAGGTGCCTCGTAGGCATTTTCTAATGCACTCATATTTTACTTTATGCACACTGGTCTTTTATACTAATTTGTCTCTTATAACCAAGGTGCCTCATATGCATTTTCTTAGCAACACATATTTTACTGCATGCACACTGCTCTCTCTTATACCCATTTGTCTCTTATAACCAAGCTACCTCATATGCATTTTCTTATCAACTAGTATTTTACTGTATGCAAACGGGTGTTTCTTATAACCAAGGTGCCTCGTAGGCATTTTCTAATGCACTCATATTTTACTTTATGCACACTGGTCTTTTATACTTATTTGTCTCTTATAACCAAGGTGCCTCATAAGCATTTCATAGCAACACATATTTTAGTGCATGCACCCTGGTCTCTCTTATACCCATTTGTCTCTTATAACCAAGGTGCCTCATGGAATTCTCTAATGCACTCATATTTTACTTTATGCACACTGGTCTTTTATACCTATTTGTCTCTTATAACCAAGGTGGCTCGTGGGCATTTTCTAATGCACTCGTATATTACTTTATGCGCACTGCTCTCTCTTATACCCATTTGTCTCTTATAACCAAGCTACCTCATATGCATTTTCTTATCAACTAGTATTTTACTGTATGCAAACGGGTGTTTCTTATAACCAAGGTGCCTCGTAGGCATTTTCTAATGCACTCATATTTTACTTTATGCACACTGGTCTTTTATACTTATTTGTCTCTTATAACCAAGGTGCCTCATAAGCATTTCATAGCAACACATATTTTAGTGCATGCACCCTGGTCTCTCTTATACCCATTTGTCTCTTATAACCAAGGTGCCTCATGGAATTCTCTAATGCACTCATATTTTACTTTATGCACACTGGTCTTTTATACCTATTTGTCTCTTATAACCAAGGTGGCTCGTAGGCATTTTCTAATGCACTCATATATTACTTTATGCGCACTGCTCTCTCTTATACCCATTTGTCTCTTATAACCAAGCTACCTCATATGCATTTTCTTATCAACTAGTATTTTACTGTATGCAAACGGGTGTTTCTTATAACCAAGGTGCCTCGTAGGCATTTTCTAATGCACTCATATTTTACTTTATGCACACTGGTCTTTTATACTTATTTGTCTCTTATAACCAAGGTGCCTCATAAGCATTTCATAGCAACACATATTTTAGTGCATGCACCCTGGTCTCTCTTATACCCATTTGTCTCTTATAACCCAGGTGCCTCATAGGAATTCTCTAACGCACACATATTTTACTGCATGCACACTGCTCTCTCTTATACCCATTTGTCTCTTATAACCAAGGTGCCTTGTAGGCATTTTCTAATGCACTCATATTTTACTTTGTGCACACTGGTCTTCTATACCTATTTGTCTCTTATAACCAAGGTGCCTCATAAGCATTTCATAGCAACACATATTTTACTGCATGCACACTGCTCTCTCTTATACCCATTTGTCTCTTATAACCAAGGTGCCTTGTAGGCATTTTCTAATGCACTCATATTTTACTTTATGCACACTGGTCTTTTATACCTATTTGTCTCTTATAACCAAGGTGCCTCGTAGGCATTTTCTAATGCACTCATATTTTACTTCATGCACACTGGTCTTTTATACCTATTTGTCTCTTATAACCAAGGTGCCTCGTAGGCATTTTCTAATGCACTCATATTTTACTTTATGCACACTGGTCTTTTATACTAATTTGTCTCTTATAACCAAGGTGCTTCGTAGGCATTTTCTAATGCACTCATATTTTACTTTATGCACACTGGTCTTTTATACTAATTTGTCTCTTATAACCAAGATGCCTCATAAGCATTTCATAGCAACACATATTTTACTGCATGCACACTGCTCTCTCTTATACCCATTTGTCTCTTATAACCAAGGTGCCTCGTGGGAATTTTCTAATGCACTCATATTTTACTTTATGCACACTGGTCTTTTATACCTATTTGTCTCTTATAACCAAGGTGCCTCATAGGCATTTTCTAATGCACTCATATTTTACTTTATGCACACTGGTCTTTTATACTAATTTCTCTCTTATAACCAAGGTGCCTCGTAGGCATTTTCTAATGCACTCATATTTTACTTTATGCACACTAATCTTTTATACTTACTTGTCTCTTATAACCAAGGTGCCTCGTATGCATTTTCTTAGCAACACATGTTTTACTGCATGCACACTGCTCTCTCTTATACCCATTTGTCTCTTATAACCAAGCTACCTCATATGCAATTTCTTATCTACTTGTATTTTACTTTATGCAAACGAGTGTTTCTTATAACCAAGGTGCCTCGTAGGCATTTTCTAATGCACTCATATTTTACTTTATGCACACTGGTCTTTTATACTAGTTTGTCTCTTATAACCAAGGTGCCTCGTAGGCATTTTCTAATGCACTCATATTTTACTTTATGCACACTGGTCTTTTATACCTATTTGTCTCTTATAACCAAGGTGCCTCGTAGGCATTTTCTAATGCACTCATATTTTACTTTATGCACACTGGTCTTTTATACTTATTTGTCTCTTATAACCAAGGTGCCTCGTAGGCATTTTCTAATGCACTCATATTTTACTTTATGCACACTAATCTTTTATACTTACTTGTCTCTTATAACCAAGGTGCCTCGTATGCATTTTCTTAGCAACACATGTTTTACTGCATGCACACTGCTCTCTCTTATACCCATTTGTCTCTTATAACCAAGCTACCTCATATGCAATTTCTTATCTACTTGTATTTTACTTTATGCAAACGGGTGTTTCTTATAACCAAGGTGCCTCGTAGGCATTTTCTAATGCACTCATATTTTACTTTATGCACACTGGTCTTCTATACTAATTTGTCTCTTATAACCAAGGTGCCTCGTAGGCATTTTCTAATGCAGTCATATTTTACTTTATGCACACTGGTCTTTTATACCTATTTGTCTCTTATAACCAAGGTGCCTCGTAGGCATTTTCTAATGCACTCATATTTTACTTTATGCACACTGGTCTTTTATACTTATTTGTCTCTTATAACCAAGGTGCCTCCTAGGCATTTTCTAATGCACTCATATTTTACTTTATGCACACTAATCTTTTATACTTACTTGTCTCTTATAACCAAGGTGCCTCGTATGCAATTTCTTATCTACTTGTATTTTACTTTATGCAAACGGGTGTTTCTTATAACCAAGGTGCCTCGTAGGCATTTTCTAATGCACTCATATTTTACTTTATGCACACTGGTCTTTTATACTTATTTGTCTCTTATAACCAAGGTGCCTCGTAGGCATTTTCTAATGCACTCATATTTTACTTTATGCACACTAATCTTTTATACTTACTTGTCTCTTATAACCAAGGTGCCTCGTATGCATTTTCTTAGCAACACATGTTTTACTGCATGCACACTGCTCTCTCTTATACCCATTTGTCTCTTATAACGAAGCTACCTCATATGCAATTTCTTATCTACTTGTATTTTACTTTATGCAAACGGGTGCCTCGTAGGCATTTTCTAATGCACTAATATTTTACTTTATGCACACTGGTCTTTTATAGTTATTTGTCTCTTATAACCAAGATGCCTCAAAAGCATTTTATAGCAACACATATTTTACTGCATGCACACTGCTCTCTCTTAAACCCATTTGCCTCTTATAACCAAGGTGCCTCGTAGCCATTTTCTAATGCACTCATATTTTACTGCATGCACACTAATCTTTTATACTTATTTTTCTCTTATAACCAAGGTGCCTCGTATGCATTTTCTTAGCAACACATATTTTACTGCATGTGCCTCGTATGCATTTTCTTAGCAACACATATTTTACTGCATGCACACTGCTCTCTCTTATACCCATTTGTCTCTTATAACCAAGCTACCTCATATGCATTTTCTTTCAACCCGTATTTTACTGTATGCACACTAGTATCTTATACCCATTTGTCTCTTATATCAGTGTCTCTTATATCAGTGTCTTTTATAAAGGGGTTCGACTGTAAAACATTTCACTTTTGTATTGTACGTGCCATTTGTGACGAGAGAAGTCATATGTAGCCAAGATTACTCATCATTCCACATCAACAGACACTTTCATGAATCAAGTGCATAACTTGACAATTCAAGTGTTTTACTATGACCATACTTCGTGTTCCGAGTGTGCTGCATGTTTTAAATCTTTGAGCATGCATGAAAAATCTGAATTTGTTTACATGTTTATCTTATGAATGTTTGTAAATATCATGTCCGTGTTTTTGTATTTATTTGATGTGTGTCCCAAAGAGCGCATGATTTTAAGATAGTGGCAACTTTCAGGGTGAAACCAGGCTTGTCTCTTTAAAGAACATTGCCTGGGAGCAGAAGCTCATGCCAGTCACTTTGATACACGGAGTCCACTCCCATGCCCTCAAAAAGAGCACATTACTTTCTAATAAGTAATCAAGACTGCTGCAAGTTATCAAATCATTAGGAACACTGGTTGAAGTAACTTGTGCCTAGTGTTCAATTGTGTATGCTGTTCTTCTGCAATAAAAATTTCTGCACCACACAAAACAAATGCTACGACACCTTTATTTCGTTGAAATTGCAAACACCCTCTCGGAGACAGTCCAAGCTCGTCCAAAGTAAGAATAAGTTTCTGTGTGCCACAAGAATGCACACTGCAGTGCTTCATGTTTACACAACCTCTGCTCTGAAGTACAAATGCACAAAGAGATGCTGCGTAGTGAACACGTAGCGGGTGACCGCAGCGCTCCGCCTAGCGGCACGGCGGGTGCAGGCAAACCATTGAGGCGCAAGTGCAATCAACACCGCAGGCGGAGTTAGCTGCGTGTCGTCTGCTACAGTGCCTCCCACTTTGCCTTGAGCATCGAAACATAGCGCGTGTGAAGTGGGAGACACCGTAGCAGATGACGCACAGCTAACTCCGCATTTGGTGCTGATAGCACTTGCACCGCAATGGTTCATGCGGCGCCCGCTTGGTGGCCCGAAGGAAGCGGCCACGCATGCAGTGTTCCCTCTAACAGTGGCCGCGACTGTACAATCTTTCAACCCCCTCAATTCTTGCACTTTCACCAAGAGGTGGTCCTTTGGCATTTATGACTGGAGACATGCATTAGCACAGTAGCACGCTTGCCTGTCAACAGTTAATTTGAACTGCGACATTCATGTATAATTCTGCAACACAAATCAACAGCAAAAACTTCATAATATGCATGCTGCCAAACAGAACAGTTGGGCTACAAATAGTGCCAGTTCATTCATCGTCAACATCCACCAACTTTATGTCCACTGCAGGAACAAAGGCCTCTCTCTCTCTCAATGACCTCCAATTTACCTTATCTTGGACAAGTTGATTCAATGTCCAACTTGCACATTTCTTAATTTCATCACCTTGCCTAACCCGCTGCCATGTTTCCCCATCTCCTTGTTCTAACTGGCCATCAGTTTATCTGCCTTTTGCTATAATATTATATGACCTGTCCAGGACCACTTTTTTCCCCCTAAATGGCAGTTATCTCTGTTTTGTAATAGACTCTGCTCTCTTCCTGTCTATCATAATCCATTCCATTGCCAACATATTGTGGATATATCTTTTTTTAAAAGAATCCTTTTCCTGTAAACAAAATAGTAGAGTGTGTACAAGCTAACTTAACTTTCTGCACCATAGCTAAGTAGTAATGCAATAGCCACTATAATGGCATCATGCAGAGATCGTTGGACCAAACCACTACCTAGAAACGTATAAAATTCGATAAGCTACAGCCCAAAAGTTTAGATCTAGTTTACTAAATGCAACCAATAACTCTCGCAGACATTTATTTCAATGAAACTAATAAGTAAAGCAAATGCACGGGGGAAAACTAGCTTGTTTCATTCCTAAAGCACAAGCAAGTTAATTTTGGCCACAGAAACAGTAATATGTAATTTAGTGCAAGCACATAGCCATAATCCTTAATTTAGGAGAATATTTACAGTTCTCTTGGGAGCGAAATGATAAAGAAGTCAATGTCTCTTGGAGAGTAGCACATTTTTTTTGTTGTTGCAGCCTGAAAAAGAGCAATTATATAAGTAACACCGAAAGCCAGGAGATAGATAATGTGAAAATCAAGATACGCCATGTCATTCTTAATGTGCACATGAGAAATCATGTCTAAATACTGCATTGAGACTTTTATACTCGCTTTCTGCGAAGAAATTGCAAAAGAACAACAGAGCAGAAAGTGAAATAATGTGCAAATGCATTATAGTAAAAAAATATATCGCAAAATGAAATAATGTGCAAATACATTATAGTAAAAAGATATCTCGCAAGATATAGTATCAAAAGCACAAAAAATAAAATGAATATGTATAGATATGCATGCATAGAAAGTACTACATTGGTTACATCTTGGGTAATACTGAAAATGGCTGGTGATATCACTCGAGGAAGGTATCCATGCAAAACTTGGTAACACTACGCATCTCGTGATTGATGTTCAAATCCAACAGCACAACTTCACATTGATCAACATATACTGTGTTTATCCACAAGCAACGGCACAATGAGATATTCCAATGTCACTTTGAGGTATGTGAGAAACAAAGAACTTTCCTATCCCACTAATTAACAGTTGTTCATTCAGTTATGACGCCCTCAGCATCAGATCATTGCCTGGTGCAAGTCTAACTTGGAAGCCCAGCTACAGAAACAGCAAAGTGTTCAACTAAGGTTGCGAAAAGGGGCAAACAGCTTAACCCTTTCAGATGCTTTGTACACAATTGTGTGCATCACTTGTTTTTGCTAGTTGTGCCAATTAGGGGCTAAAAAAGTGGAAGATACCATGAGGTTTAGATGAAATGAACCTCCTCCTTAATAAACTTGTCTTCATTTAACTTTAGTTTTGATCGTACTGTTGCACGTAATAACTTTTCCAAAAGCACTACCATAGTCGATGAGTCGTTCGACTTGACGCTTCCCTGGAGCCACCTCGAAATATATTTTTTTTCTTTTCTCAATATCAACAAAATGAAAAACTAATTTGCACTATATTTCTAGTCTGAGATTTGATTGTATATATGCAAGAAGCAAACATGAATGTCTTCAGGATAAGTTAATTTTGGCCACAGAAACAGTAATATGTAATGTACTGCAAGGTCTTCAATCCTTGCAATCACGTCTTGACGAACAAGATGACCGGTCGCGCCGCAATAACCTCCTGTTTCATGCCATACCCGACTGCAAAGAAACTTGGGACGAATCTGAGGCCCGCATCAGAGAAGTTTTGACAGGCGTAATTGATCTGCTATCCGCAAACGACATTGAGCGGGCTCACCGTTTGGGAGCATTTCGCCCAGGTAGACATCGCCCCATTATCGTAAAATTTGCCAATTTTAAAACAAAAGACAAAATACTCTGCACACGCAAAAAACTTAAAGAAAAGGACATTTCTGTGAACGAAGATTTTTCACCGGCGACACGCCATGCTCGAAATCAACTTGCGGCCATCGCAAAAAGTCAGTCAAACGAAGCGCTCTTCCAACTCCGGCACAACAAGCTGATTATGAACAAAAAACAATACTTCTTCGACCCCTCAACTAATCGCGTAACAGAGCACCTACAATGCCTGCCCCATAACCCCCAAAACCACACCGTGCCGAGCAATGAAAGCTAGGAAAAACTGAGAGGCAGTGGAAGGAAACTATATCGCGTATCATTTCTTTACACCAACATTCGTAGCATTCTTAAAAAACGCGATAATCTTCATTTTGCCGTTACTACAACTAATGCTGATATCAAAGCACTAACAGAGACCTGGCTGCATCCAGATATTCTTGACCACGAATTACTCGACTGTGCTCATTCTTTTTCTTTTTACCGATGTGATCGAACAGCCCACCAAGGGGGCGGCGTATTGCTGGCTATTACGAAAACCCTACCATCACAGTGTGTTCATGTTCCTTCAGATCTGGAGATAGTATGGGCCATTATCCAATTCTCCCATCGAAAAGTTGTTGTCGGTGTATGCTATCGTCCTCCTGCATCATCCCCGTCCTTTATAAACTGCACGACGCTATCAACATTGTTAAGTCTCACCACCCGTCGGTTCCTTTGCTTCTAATAGGCGATTTTAATATTCCAAACATTTCCTGGGCAACTGAACCACATACCATCAGCCCCTTTTCCACATTCGCAAATGATTTCTTAAATTTGTGCTCTGTTTTTTCCTTGTCACAATAAGTAAAGCAACCTACCAGAACTACTGCGTCGGTAGCTAACACACTAGACCTTGTGCTTTCGTCCCACTCCGATTTTGTTTCGAACATTACCCATCTGCCAGGTTTATGCGATCATACTCTGCTATCGTTCAACGTCAACGCATCCTGTCCAAAGCGTGTAAAAACGGTTAGAACAATTCATGACTACGGTAAAGCCGATTTTGTCTCCATTAATAATGAACTTTGCACATTTCTTGATAGTTTCCTCTCCACGTTTGATAGTCGTAGTGTTCAAACTAACTGGGACATTTTTGTAGATAAGGTGAAACAAGTAACAAATAAACACATTCCTGTTCTCACTATCACATCCAACCAAAATGCACCATGGTTCAATATACAGATTAAGCGTCTCCTAAACAAAAAGCATCGTATTTACAAGGCCGCGAAAAAATCCTCCTGCATCTTTCGATGGGACGATTACAAAAAAGCCTCCTAAGAGTACACCACCACACTAAAAAATGTGAAATATTGCTATTTTAACACCACGCTTCCGAATATGTTACTAACGGATCCTAAGAAATTTTGGCGCGTTATTAACCCCAAAGATAGCGAAATGTTAACCTTGATTGACAGTGCTGGAAACACCATTTCTCCCCATTTGTGTGCAGAAGCCCTTAATGATGCCTTTTCCAGAAATTTCTCGGCAACTACAGACGCCCCTGTTCTGGCCACCCCCCATTGTGACTACCCACCCATGCCTCCTATTATTATTGACTACATTGGTGTTGAAAGTGTAATCAAGTCCTTAAAGCCTTCCTCATCTCCTGGGTGTGATACGATCAGTCCTAAATTTTTGAAAAACACCAGCTCTTATTGTTCAATCATACTAACGAAGATATTCGAACAATCGCTTCATGAAGGCTGTCTCCCCGTCGACTTTAAGATTGGAAAGATAACTGCACTGTTTAAAACTGGTAACAAACATTTACCGTCTAACTACCGGCCTATCTTGCTAACCAGCATACCTTGTAAAATACTAGAACACATATTATATTCCAAAGTGGCAGGTTTTCTCGAATCTAACTCGTTTTTTTCCAAGTGTCAACACGGTTTTAGAAAAAACTATTCATGCGAGACAACTTGCATCTTTCACTCATGGATTAAACATCCTTCTTGATCACTCATCCATCGCTGATTGCATTTTTTTAGACTTTTCCAAAGCTTTCGATAAAGTATGTCACAAGTTGTTACTTCACAAACTACAAAATCTTAATCTTGATCCGAAACTTTTATTTTGGCTTGAATGTTTCCTTTCTAACCGCGCTCAGTTTGTTTTAGCTAATGATAACGTCTCACCCCAAACGAACGTCTCTTCTGGAGTCCCTCAAGGATCTGTCCTGGCTCCCCTGCTCTTTCTTATTTACATTAACGACTTAACTTTATCTGTTACTTCTCACATTCACTTGTTTGCCAATGACTGCGTCCTCTTTCGTGAAATATCTAATGACAATGACCTATTAACCCTTCAATCTGATCTTAACGCTATTTCTGTGTGGTGTAAAACATGGGTAATGGAACTCAACACCAACAAATGCAAGTTCCTTCGCGTATCTAGAATTAACCGTATATTGCCCACTTACTATCTGAACGATGCTCCACTGGAATCTGTCAGCACTTACAAATATCTCGGAATACATATTACTACCGACCTCACTTGGTCCGTGCATACCACGTACATAATTAATAACGCTAATCGCATGCTCGGCTACGTGTGTCGAAATTTCTCACAGGCTCCTTCAACACTAAAACTAACTCTCTACAAGACGCTTATCCGCTCCAAACTGGAGTATGCTGCATCAGTTTGGGATCCTAACCAAGAAAATCTGATACACTCACTTGAAATGGTTCAAAATAATTTTGTTCGTTTTATACTCTCTAACTACAACCGGACTGCCAGCATAAGCACTATGAAATCCAGCCTTGGATTACCTTCCTTATCATCTCGTAGGAAAATCCTTCGCCTCTGTCTTTTCCATAAGCTTTTCTATCACAGCCAGCTACGAAACGAACTCATTCTGCCTCCTCGGTACATTTCAGCTCGCATAAATTATGTCCATAAAGTCGGCTTGCCGTCCTGCAGAACTAACTCCTTTTCCCAGTCATTCATACCGCGTACATCACAGGAATGGAACCACCTACCCGCACTGACGGCAACAATCTCGGACCACCAACTTTTTAAAACTGCTTTAGCTAACATTGTATAACGTATAACACTGAAGTACATTGCATTTTCCTGGTTTTGTTGTGTTTATACTTTTTTTTTGCTCTGTTCTATATTATGTTTGTAACTATTGTAACCCACTCCCCTCTCTAATGCCTCTGGCCCTGAGGGTACCTAAATAAATAAATAAATAAATAGGTAGATAGTTAATGGAAGCTCAATTTCAATTAACTGACAAAAAATGCATAGATAAATCTACTACAAAATTATTGTTGTTGCAAATAGAATATAGACGGCCTTGGAATCATGTAGAATTTGATGCAATTACAGACTGTTCTCTATAGGTGGCTTCTGAAAGGGTTAACTACCTAGGTTTACAAATTCACAGAGCATGAAAAGAATAACAGATTCTCTATTTGTGAATTCGAATGCTGACCAGCATCAATGTATCTACTGTAGTGAAGAGGAATGCCCACTACTGCAGCGACATCGACACGTGGGCGCGAGGCACGAGCTAGCACTGCCTGGTTGCTGCTGCGACGCTGCCCGTATACTCGGCCTGCTCTTGCTGCTTCGGTACCGACGCCGCTACCGCTGTTCACCTTGCATTTACATTATATTTTGGTGGAGAGTGCTGCGGTCTTCCCCAGTCCTGGAACTGCGTAGCCGAAAGCTGCCGTCCGTCATGCCTGACGACGCTGTCTTCACACCCCCACCGGCTTCGCCACGCAGGAGCTGTCCCGGTGCCCAGCTCTTGCGAGAACCCGACATCTTCAGCGGCACCGACGAGAAAGACGTTGAGGATTGGCTGGAATCGTATGAACGAGCCAGCGCTACTAACAAATGGGACGATCCCACAAAGCTTGGCACCGTGATGTTTTATTTAACGGATGTTGCCAAGCTGTGGTACAGAAACCATGAGGCGGATATCCCCACCTGGACTACCTTCAAAACCTGCATCGCAGATGTTTTTGGACGCCCTGGTGTGCGCAAACTTCGCGCAGAACAACGCCTACGAGGCCGGTCCCAACAAACTGGTGAGACATTCACCAGCTACATAGAGGACATCCTTGACCTCTGCCGGCGTGTCGACCGGTCGATGGCAGAAACTGACAAGGTGCGACATATCATGAAAGGCATTTCCGACGACGCCTTTCAAATGCTGCTCTCCAAGAACCCTGTCACTGTCTCTGAGGTTATTGAGTTGTGTCAGAGTTTCGACGAGCTGCGACGACAGCGTCTTCTCACTCGACGCCCTGACGTCCCGGATGACACCCTCTCCAGCCTGACCACCACATCTGACCTTCAGTCGCTCCTATCGCAGATTAAGGAGTTTGTTCGTGCTGAGGTCGCTCGTCAGCTATCGCTGCTATCAACAGCCGGCCAACCAGCGTCACCTCTGCCAGCAAACATTCGCCAGGTCATCCAGGAGCAAGTTTGCGCGGCTCTGCCATCTGCCCGTGAGACTTCACCCTTGCCGAGCCCTGTTGCCTGTGCCGAGGTAAATGCACCTCTAAGCTATGCTGAAGTAGCGGCTCGACCACCTCTTCAGACTTTTACGTCGCTTCCCTCAGCCGTGCCGCTCCGACCCACTCCTCGGTTCGCTCAGCCAAGGTCCGTCCAGAGTAGTGGACAATGGCGTACACTCGACAATCGCCCAATATGCTTTGCCTGTGGGCTTCCTGGCCACATAGCGCGATACTGCCGTCGGCGCGTTCCTGTGTACCGACAGAGCTACGACCAGAACTTCGAACCTGCCCTTTATGTGCCACCACGCCGTTCGTTCACAGGCTCTCAGCCACCCGACCAGATGTCATCGTACACCGATTACCGCCCTCCTGTTGACCGCCGATCGCCATCACCTCGACGCCGCTCGCCATCGCCGATGCGTCGTCGTCCTTCATCGCCAGAGCGGGAAAACTAATTGCCGCAGTTCCAGAGGCAGAAACTGCGTCGCCAGCGAAAAGACCAAGGCCTCTCACTTCACCAACGAATGTTCTGGACGTACATGTGGACGGCGTCCGTGCACTCGCTCTTGTCGACACTGGTGCCGCAGTTTCAGTGATAAGTGCTAGACTCTGCCGCTTGATAAAAAAAGTTATGACGCCACTAGCTAGTATATCACTTCGTACAGCCAGCGCAGATCACGTCATACCGGCCGCTGCTTGTACTGCTCGCATCGCGATTGATGGCCTCATTTATGTCGTTGAATTGCTAGTGTTGGATTCCTGCTCCCATGACCTCATTTTGGGCTGGGATTTTCTCTCCGCTAATAAGGCCGTCATCGATTGCTCGCGCGCTGAGGTGGCATTTGAAGTGTTTGACGACGCTCCATTATATGATGCTCATGAAACCGGGGACAAACTATTTGTTGCTGAAGACGTCATCATACCGCCGCACTCTTTTGCCCTTACCATGGTGTCTTGCAACTCTCTCGCCGAGTCTAGTGCCCTTTTCACGCCATCTGCTCTTTTCGTTCGTCGCAAGTGTTCGCCGCTACCTTATGCCCTTCTAGAACTTCACGACGGCGTCAGCAGACTACTCATCTCGAACCTGTTATCATGTCCTGTAACACTACTTCGGGGTGAGTGCGTCGGGCGTGTTTACAGTCTCGACCCTTCTGCAATTATCGACATGCCGGCTGGTCCTTCCGCCGAACACGAAGTCGCCGGAGTGACCTGTGCCTCTTCGCCGCAGACTACTAGGCCGGACGTACTGAGCAGCTCCATCGCCGACACGTTAACCGTTTCGCAACGTGCTCAGCTTCTACGACTACTGAACAAGTTCCGTTTTTCCTTCGACTGCCAGCATACTCCCCTCGGCCGCACGTCAGCCGTGTGTCACCGCATCAACACGGGTACCAATGCGCCATTGCGTCAAAGACCCTATCGCGTGTCCGCAGCCGAGCGCCAGGTTATCGATGACCAAGTAGCTGACATGCTCAAGCGTGGCGTCATCCAGCCTTCGAACAGCCCCTGGGCATCTCCAGTCGTTCTCGTTAAGAAGAAGGACGGGTCAATTCGCTTCTGTGTTGACTACCGTCGTCTTAACAAAATAACTCAAAAGGACGTTTACCCGTTACCGAGAATCGACGATGCCCTTGACTGCCTCCAAGGTGCGGAGTTCTTCTCTTCTATTGACTTACGGAGTGGCTACTGGCAAGTCCCTCTGGCACCTGAAGATCAGCCTAAGACGGCCTTCGTCACACCTGATGGCCTTTACGAATTCTGTGTCATGCCTTTTGGTCTTTGCAACGCACCCGCAACATTCGAGCGGATGATGGACAATCTTTTGCGTGGCCTGAAGTGGAAAACATGCCTGTGCTACTTGGATGACGTGATTATATTTTCCCCGGATTTTCCAACGCATCTCCGCCGGCTAGATGAAGTGCTGCAGTGCCTAACTGACGCTGGCCTTCAGCTCAACCTTAAGAAATGCTGCTTTGGCGCAAGTCAGCTCACCATCCTCGGTCATGTTGTATCTAAAGAGGGTATTCTTCCTGACACAGCCAAGCTTCGGGCAGTTGCAGAGTTCCCTAAACCTGCGTCTCTGAAGGATCTGCGCAGTTTTCTTGGCCTCTGCTCATATTTCCGCCGCTTTATTGGGACTTTTGCTATGATCACCGCCCCCTTGACTGAACTTCTACGCAGTGACTCGAAAAGTTACGCTTGGTCACCCGCCTGTGACGATGCTTTCGAAAAGTTGCGCCGTCTGTTAACCTCGCCACCAATCTTGCGTCATTTCGACCCGACTGCTCCGACGGAGGTACACACCGATGCGAGCGGTGTTGGACTCGGCGCCGTGCTCGCGCAGCGTAAATCGGGATTCCAGGAGTACGTAGTCGCATACGCAAGCCGTACCCTCACCAAAGCGGAGAAGAACTATTCTGTGACAGAGAAGGAGTGTCTGGCAATTATATGGGCTCTAGGTAAATTTAGACCGTACCTATATGGTCGCCCTTTCGACGTAGTCACCGATCACCATGCGTTTGTTGGTTATCCACGTTGAAGGACCCCTCCGGCCGTTTAGCTCGCTGGGCTTTGCGGTTGCAAGAGTTCGACATGCGTGTTGTCTACAGGTCTGGCCGACGTCACACTGATGCCGACGCTTTATCACGCTCACCTATGTCCGCTGAAAGCTCTGCATGTTTATCTGCCGTGGACAAAATGGTTGCGTTCCCAGATAACTGTGACATGGCGTCTGAGCAACGCAAGGATGACTGGATCAGCTCTGTTCTGCGATTCCTTTCAGATCCGTCGACTTCTCCATCTTCTCGAACGTTGCGCCGTCAAGCGGCTCACTTTGAGGTCCGCGATGGCCTCCTTTATCGCAGGAATTACAAGTCTGAGGGCAGAAAGTGGCTACTTGTCATACCTCGCCATCTTCGTGTTGCAATATGTTCAGCTTTCCACGCTGACCCTCAGTGCGCACATGCGGGCATCTTCAAAACATACGCTCGGATTTCCTCCCGGTTTTATTGGCGAGGCATGTACACCTTTTTGCGCAAGTACATTCAGTCATGCCCGCAGTGCCAACGACGGAAAGCTCTGCCTCATCATACCTCTAGTCCGATCCAGCCAATTCCTTGCCCAGCCAGGCCTTTTGACCGCATTGGGATCGATCTGTACGGGCCTCTTCCATTCACGGCTTCCGGAAACCGTTGGATTGTTGTCGCTGTCGACTATCTGACGCGATACGCAGAAACAACCGCTTTGCCTGCTGCCACAGCACGCGACGTATCTTCTTTTCTCTTGCGGCACTTCATTCTCCGTCACGGCGCACCGCGTGAACTTCTCAGCGACAGAGGACGTGTGTTCCTCTCTGAAGTCGTCAACGCACTCCTTACCGAATGCCGTATTATTCACCGGACTACCACCGCCTACCATCCGCAGACGAATGGATTGACGGAAAGATTCAACCGTACCCTAGGGGATATGATATCAAAGTATGTTGCCTCAGACCACTCCGACTGGGACCTCATTCTGCCTTTTGTGACATACGCCTACAATACTGCTCCACAGGCGACTACGGGCTTTTCACCATTTTTCCTGTTATATGGCCGAGACCCGTCCACCACACTAGATACCATTCTGCCCTAACACCCCGATTCCTCCGAGTCTACGCCCATCTCTGAAGCTGCCCGCCGCGCCGAGGAATGCCGTAAGCTCGCCCAGTCGTTCACAATCATCGACCAATGGAGACAAAAGTCTCGGCGTGACGATAACCACCCGTACCCTAACTTTGTTCCGGACACTCTTGTGTGGCTTTGGGTTCCCGCTGTGCCTACAGGGCTTTCCTCTAAGTTTTTTTCAAAATACCAGGGACCCTACCGCATTGTCTCGCAGACTTCACCAGTTAACTACATCGTCGAACCCGTTACGCCATCCACAGATCAGCGCTTTCGGGGACGTGAAATCGTTCACGTACAGCGGCTGAAACCTTATTACGACCCGCTCGTACTCTGTTCACCGTGAGTCGCCAGGATGGCTCCTTTTCCGACGGGGGACGAAGTGTAGTGAAGAGGAATGCCCACTACTGCAGCGACATCGACACGTGGGCGCGAGGCACGAGCTAGCACTGCCTGGTTGCTGCTGCGACGCTGCCCGTATACTCGGCCTGCTCTTGCTGCTTCGGTACCGACGCCGCTACCGCTGTTCACCTTGCATTTACATTATACTACAAATGTACGTGCGTCACTTCCGGACATGTTTTACAGCCATGGGTAGGCCTACCTTTGGCTCGAAATTACGCCCACATTTACTTTTCCATTGTGTTTGTTATATGTCCCACATATTTGCATTGCGTGAAAGAAGCGGAAGCCCCTTGATACGATTCTGACCCCCAATATGCAGGAGAAATTTCAAGCTACATGTTTATCCTACTACATTTTCTTTCAGTTTGCATTCTTGCCACTTATAGCAAATGTTTAAAAGGTCAGCAGCAATGAAATTTGGGCCCATGTGAAAACCAGAGTTCATGGTAAAGTAAATGCCAAGAAGCCCCAGTGCAGAATTTTACATTTTAAAAGCAAGCAGAAACGTTACAAAATTACCATTACAAATTACAAATTACCATTAGATTAAACGATACTGCATAGTCATCAGTATTAAAGAAGCTCCGACATCAAATTTCAAGATAAAGATGTGCCCATCATTCGATGGCTTGGTATGCATAGGTCTTCTTGGCTAAATTTGAATGGCAATTGTCGCGTGGAAGTTATTTTAATTTTATGTCAAACAGTGTATAAAAGCTAAAAAAAAATGGAAAGTAGACTGCCATGCGACATCGATACTAGTGCTACATGTTCGGTGTGATACATTCGACAAATACCATCCTGAGTGACGATACGCAGTAACAATGACGTCGACGATCTGAGTGTGTTTGAAGCAGACTCCTGGCCATGCCCTTACTAATGGCTCTCCTTGCTGTGTTGAAGCGTACAAGTGATTCATCGTGTCGCATGGACTGATTTGACATGTGCACCGCTGCGCAGTGATAACCTGCACATCGAGGCGCGGAAAAAGCGCAAATCGCATGGCGTTTCATGCTTTTCCAAGCCACGAACCTCAACACAGCCAGTGAGTTAACTTCGTAAGCGCCGATGAACAGAGGGACTGGACGCCTAATAAGAACAACCGCATTTGCTTGCTTCACTTTGCGCCGACCTGCTACAGGGTAAATCCTGTGTTGGCGAATGAGTTGGGTTTCACTGGCAGTACAAGGCCCTTTCTCGAGGCCGGGGCTAAAGGAAGAGGGGAAAAACGAGCTGGCGCTACTTAACCTAGCCTGCGGAAAACGTATGGAGGGGCTTTAGTCTACATCATAAGAGACACAGCTGGACTGACTGCACGTGCGCTCCTAGCAGATGAAATGCCAGTGTGCGTGATGTCACCATTTTTTGTGAAAGCAGCATCAGCTGTGCAGAGGCCTCGATGTGGCTGCGAGGTAGCGCTGACAGCACTACAATATGGCGGGCTTTCGACCCATTCTGAACCATGTTCGATAGCGGATATATTAATCAATATTACAGATGCAATTTAGGTCGCGAATTGCTACTAGGGGGTCGACAGCTACTCGTTGAGGCAAAAATCTTGACATGAGTAAATTTGATGTCAGTGCTCCTTTAAGAAATTAACTGACTTGGCAACTATAGAAGCCCTAATGTGATAACATGTTAATGTAAACAGCTAATGGGTACCGAAATTAGAAGGACACACAAGCATGTGTACAGGTCTATAATAAATAAATAAATAAATAAATAAATAAATAAATAAATAAATAAATAAATAAATACAAGAGTATGCAGGCCGCCACACAATTTCACAGCTTTAGAAATTCACAAAATACGATTTCAGTGGATCTCCAGCTGTAATTGGTAACTGTATCTGTCATGCTTTGGTGGTGAACGACTAAAAAGTGATATGAGTACTAGTGCCAGGGTTTTAAATATTCCTTCGAATAACATCAACTAAGCTACTGAAACAACAATTCTTTGGCCTTGACATTTTCGTTTTGTAAAAAAAAAGCCTAACGATAACCTAAAAAAGTACGGGTCTTATTTTTGTAGCAGAGGTACCACCCGTACCGAAAAGCTCATACTTCTTTTTCCTTCTCTACAACAGTGGGAGTCCAATTAGTGTGGGCTCAAGCATTAATGCTTACTCACTTTAATGTGCTCTCCTTACACTAAATATTACAAGACTGTTGACAACAAATGTGTTAACATGCATAAATGAGCTTTCGTTTGTGGTAACAACTGGGCACAATCTACCCTCGACACAGTTCCAGAGCTTTCCTTCTGTGAAGTGTGAAGTATATTGCAATAATTTGTACATTTTTATTCAAGCCAGCAAAAATTTGCATGCATGCATAGAAAACATTTCGATAAGGTTGCCGTTCTTATAACTACTACCTGACATAAGATAGTATGTGATGGTAAGAAACTGAAAAACCCGGCTACTTCTGTGTTCATTAGTGTGTTCCCGTGTTAATTGATGTCTTGTGCTACATCCATGAATATATAATATACGCTGCATATAATTTCACAAAAAATCCTGATATTATAGCTAGAGGGAAAAAAATGGGTTTAATATTGCACTGACAAACCTTGTGGCAACATGATTTGCCTTCTTTTTCACAGCGGGAAATTAATAACACGGATATAATCAAGCAGGAAAACTATTAACAGCTGGGCTAAAAACTTAGATGAAAGAAATGTAAGGTATAACATAATGCAGCTTTAAGCATCAGTATGCTAAAGCTTCCACATTTTTTCACAGCACGAAATGATTGAAAACAGATGAGAGGACAACACACAGGCACTGCGTTCTATTGCACACAGTACATGTATTGTGTCCTGTCATCAGTTCTCGTTCATGTAGTGCTGTGCAAATGTGTCAATGCTATATAACCAACTAGCCCAAGCTACCTTTCTATCATGCTGAAGCTGACACACACACGAGACAAGAAAATTTGGAGTTGTAAGAAATCGGACATACCTATACATTTCTTTCTTGCCATGAAAGCTCACCAGGTGTCAACAGACAGTGAACGACTTGTACCAAAGACACAGCTACGTGCAGTCAAAGCTAAGATGAATGTCTTAAGTTTGCTAACGGCTTTGGCTAAAGAAGATTAGCTGGGAAAACACTGAACCAGGTTTCCTCGGGTTCCTACCCTACTGGTCTCCAGAATCAGGCATCACTCTGAGCTGCAGAATATGGTGGTGGAGGGAGTGCCCGAAGCTTGAGTGTTCCTTGCCGAGACCTGCATGAAGAACCCAGCGAAAATGTACTCCTCTATCAAAAGAAGTCTCAAGTCAAGCCAGTTATCTTATGAATGATATTAAGACCTTTTCAAAGAGTCCTGGACATCTGCAAAAATAATAATCATAAACAAACATGCAAGGCTTCAGCGTTACATGCAGCACTGTCACCACAAAATCAGGAGCAGCCTTTCTAGAGGCTGTTGTAAACTCTCTTGGGGTAACCACTACTTACAGTTGCAAGGTACACACTATGCCATCAATTACCGTAATTTTGGCAAGTATGGAAGCACCCACTATATTATTACTCATGATTTTGCGAAGAAGCGAGTACCCACTGTTAACCTGTAACATGTCACGGGGTGCGTGTAGGCAGAGGGTAGAAATATATTTACAGATTGTACACGGAGTACACAGTGTCCTTGAACCAAGAAAGCGGAGTGGCAGCAACAACACGAACTTTTGTTCAATCATCATCTTCATCGCATTTAAGAGGCATTTGTTGATGTTAACGATGACTTGTATCATATAGCTGCCGCCGTCGATCCTGCGCAGACAAGTACGGCTTAAGGTTGGAGACGTGTACAATATCAGTGAACGGCAGAGACGATGAGGATGGAGCGTCCAAGGGGGCAATCTCATAGGTGACCTCAGTCAGTTGGTACAAGACTTTGTAAGGCCCGTTGTAGCGAGCGAGGAACTTCGAGGACAGGCCAACGTGACGGGAGGGAGTCCAGAACAAGACCAACGATCCTGGGGAGTAAGAGACAGCTCTGTGACGGCTGTCGTAGCGATCCTTCCGAGATAGCTGCGAGGCAGGAAGGCGATCCCGAGCAATCTGACGGGCAGCTCAAGCCCGAGTAGTTGCATTGCGAGCGTACTCGGTAGGAGTATCACTATGCTACAGCAGAAGAGTGTCAAAAGGCAAAGTGGGGTGACGGCCGTACAAGAGATAGAAGGGAGAAAAGTTGTAGGCAAACGTCACGTAAGGCAAAGTGGCATCCCAATCATGATGATCTGCGGAGATTTACATGGATAGCATTGTCGTCAGTGTGCGGTTAAGGCACTCAGTGAGTCCATTTGTTCACGGGTCGTAGGCAGTGGTGAGTTTATGACGTGTGGAACACGAGCGAAGAATGTCGTCCATGACCTTGGAGAGAAATGAACGACCACGGTCGGTCAGCAGTTGATGCGGCGCTCCATGGTGGAGAATAACGTCATGAAGGAGAAAGCCCACGACATCAGTAGCACAGCTTGTTGGTAGCGCTCGCGTGATGGCAAAGCGTGTCGCGTAGTCTGTAGCCACCACTACCCACTTATTCCCACTCAGAGGCGTTGGAAATGGTCCGATGAGATCGAGGATGACGTGGTAGAACGGGTCTGTTGGAATGTCGATAGGCTGAAGTGGGCCAGGTGGTGCCAATGAAGGATGCTTGTGGTGCTGGCAAGACTCACAAGATGCAATGTATCAACGCACAGAGCCGTAAAGGCCGGGCCAGAAGAATCGACGCCGCACGCGGTGATACGTGCAGGCTGCTCCGAGATGTCCAGTAGTTGGGGCATCATGAAGTTGTTTGAGCACAGTGGAACAGAGCGTTGCAGGAACTACCAGAAAAAGTTCTTGGCCTTCGGTGCTTGTGTTGCGCCGATAGAGAATTCCGTCATGAAGTGTGAACAGGCGAATGAAAGGATACGAGGTGTCAGAAGCTAGACGGCGTATGATAGACCGCAAATCGGCATCACTGAGTTGTTCCCTACGTATGTCCGTGAAATCAGAAATGGCGAAGACACAGACATCAGAATCGTGCGCTGACGGGTCAGGGGGATCGACGGGATCGACGGGATGGCGGGATAGACAGTCCGCATCCTGGTGCATTCGGCCAGACCTGTAGGCCACGTCAAAGCTATATTCCTGTAGCTTTAAAGCCCAAGATCACAGGCGTCCAAAAGGATCTTTGAGGGAGGGCAACCAGCACAGGGCATGGTGATCCGTGATGACCCAAAAGTGGCGGCCGAACAAGTATGGTCGGAATTTTCCAACTGCCCATACAAGAACAAGGCACTCGCGCTCAGTGATGGAAAATTGCACTCGGATGGGGAGAGGAGGCGACTTGCGTAGGCGATTACACGATTTTGACCCTGTCGCCACTAGACGGTGACAGCGCAAATACTGTGTCCGCTGGCGTCGGTGTGAACTTCAGTGGGTGCTGAAGGATCGAAATGACCTAAGATGGGTGGGGAAGTGAGCAATGCAGTAAGTCGGTGAAACGGATTGCCTTGCTGGAGGCCCCAAGAAAATGGTGTGTCCTTCTTCAGTAGCTGTGTCAAAGGATGGGCAATGTTGGCGAAGTTGTGGATGAAACGCCGGAAATAGGAGCAGAGGCCGACAAAGCTCCGTACACCTTTCGTGGAATGTGGTGTGGGGAAATGTTCGACGACGCGAATTTTGTCAGGATCGGGTTGCACACCTTTAGCACTGACAAGATGGCCTAGCACAGTGATTGTTTGGCAGCCAAAACGGCATTTGGAGGAATTGAGCTGTAGGCCTGCCTTTCTGAAAACTTCCAGAACAGCTGACAGACGGCTAAGATGACTTTTGAATGACGGCGAGAATACAATGACATCATCGAGATAACAGTCACGTTGACCATTTGTAACCCCGTAGCAGAGAGTCCATCATTCTCTCAAATGTAGCAGGAGCATTGCATAAGCCAAAAGGCATTACCTTAAACTGGAAAAGTCCATCTGGTGTAATAAATGCAGTCTTTTCACGATCTAATTCGTCGACGTAAACTTGACAGTATCCTAAACGCAGGTCGATAGAAGACAAGTAGGCAGACCCGTGCAGGCAGTCGAGAGCATCGTCAATATGTGGCAGTGGGTAGACATCCTTGCGCATGACCTTGTTTAAGTGACGGTAGTCGACGCAGAAGCACCAGCTGCCATCCTTCTTTTTTACTAGAACGACTGGTGAGGCCCATGGACTGCAAGATGGTTCAATTACGTCTTTTGTGATCATTTTATCAACTTCACGTTGGATGACTTGTCGCTCTGCATGTTACACACGATAAGGACGTCGTCAGATTGGGCTGGTGTCTCTAGTGTTGATCTTGTGAGTAACAACTGACGTCTGACCTAAAGGGCTGTAGCCAAAGTCGAAGATGTCCCTGAAGGATCCCAAGATATGCCGGAGATCTGCTGCCTGTGCTGGAACGAGGTCTGGCGTGATCGTCTGGTCAAAGTCGGCATCAGTGCAGCCCTGTGAAAAGGATGCAGTAGCGGGCAAAGGAGCGTCTGCAATGAATGCAGAAACAGAATGTTCCCTGATGGAAGAGATGTTGGCTAGAGTCATGCCATCTGGAACAATTTGAGCGCACCAGCTGAAGTTTAGTATCGATAGCAACGCCATATTATTCGCAATCGTCAACAGAGTGAGAGGAAGGGGAACATTTCTGTCTAATAACATGTCCAAAATCGGTGCCAGCACATAATCGCCATCGGGTACCGGAGGAAAAGACCTCATGGTTACATAGCTAATGACTTGGGGTGCTAGGCAAACGTACTTGACAGAACACAAACGTGGTTAAGGTGTAGTTGGAGTGTCATAGCAATAAGGTAGGTCAAGCTGAAGCAAGCCTATTTCACAGTCAATTAGGGCAGAGTGCGCAGCAAGAAAGTCCATGCCCAGGATGAGTTCATGAGAGCACTTCTCGAGCACGGCGAAAAGCACAGTTGTGGAGCAGTCAGCAACACTAACACGTGCGGAGCACATCCAAAGCACAGGAAAAGTTCCACCGTCAGCTACTGGCGGCGGCAAAGCTCCGAGTTCATCACCGAAATGTGAGTCCTGTGTCTACGGGCAACAACAAGTGCATCGTCTACTTTAACGTCTATGAGGTTGCGTCGTGTCGGCATAGTCAGAGTATTTGGCTGGCGAATCGTCGATGCAGCATCACCTCTGGGAGCTGCATCGTCTAGTTTTCCCGAGCCAGATGTGCAGTCGATGAAGGATGGCGAAATTGGGGTGAGCGTGACGATTGGCGACGAGACAGCGCTGAGCGGGACTGGAGGCCGGGAGGAGATGGTGACCGACAATGCACCGTCGACGAACTGTCACCACCGGCTGGCCGAGGTGACTCGTGGTGAGTTCCGAAGTGGCTATCATCTGCCTCTGTGCGACGGTTGTAGCCATAAGAAGGCTGACGCCAATGCCACCTGCTATTGCAATAGCGGGCCACGTGACCAACACGATGGCAGTTAAAACAAATGGGCCGGTCATCAGCAGTCCTCCACTCAGCGGGATTGCGAGAGCGCGCTGGGAGCCTCTGGTTTTCGGCGTAGGAAAGTGGCGGACGACGGTCATTCGGTCGGGGGGGGGGGGGGCGATGCACACAGATTCCAGGCCAACATTCGAAAGCTCTTGGCGAACGATGGCATGCACTAAAGGCACCATTTGCGAGCTGCACTCACAGGCACGAGAGAAAGTTGAAGGGGGAGACATAGCTTCAAGTTCTCGATAGATGATCTTCGTGACGTGCTCAGCAGTCAGCAGTGTCCGTGGTACAGGCATGTCTTCGCACGACCATGTTACTGCGGTGTTGGGAAGCCGAGCGAACTGATGGAAAATACGTCGGCTTTTGGCGGCCTCAAAACACTGGCACTCTCGGATAATGGCATCTACTTGCAAATTAGCAAATTGAACGCGTCATCGGCAATGCCTTTTAATAAGTGCGCTACCTTCTCGGACTCCTTCATGCCGTCGTCTGCTTTGTGGCAAAGGGCGAGCACGTCCTGTATGTAAGACAGGTACGACTCCGATGACGTTTGAGCGCGGGATGCCAGCTCCTTCTTGGCCGCTGTCTTCCTGCCAGTCAACTTGCAGAACAGTGCATGCATCTTTTCTTTGCACGCATCCCAGCTGCCAATTTCCGCTTTGTGGTTCTCAAACCACACTTTAGCTGTCCCCTTCAGGTAAAATAGGATGTTCACCAGCATGAGCGTTTCGTCCCAGCGATAATTTCTGCTTGTTCGCTTGTACAGTGGCAACCATTCTTCAATGTCGACATTGTTGGTCCCGCAGAATGTGCCAGGGTCTTTCAGCTAGGGGGCAGAACAACTGTCGTCGTGTCGGTGGCCACTGCAGGAGCTGAAGCCGAACCCTCTTGTGCCATCAAAGAGGAAACCAAACGTCGGCTGCTGCGTAGCTCCGTCTTGTTACCCTGCACCTCCACCAAAATGTCACGTGGTGAGAGTAGGCAGAGGGTAGAAGTACATTTAGAGATTGTACACGGAGTACACAGAGTCCTTGAACCAAGATGGTGGAGTGGCAGCAACAACACGAGCTTTTGTTCAATCATCATTTTAGTCGCCTTTATGGGGCATTCATTGATGTTAATGATGACTTGTATCAATATTATGTGCACTTTGTTGATGCTGAAATCACGAGGACGAAGAATTATGACTGAGCCATTAGTAAGGGTTGTGAAGCTTTAAATCACCCACTTGTTACACTGTTTGCATTGTGCAACGCTTGGTTGTTATTTTACTCTTCTACCACACCAGATTATATCTGTTAAACCGATTCCTTGCTTGTAAACTCTTTTTGCAAAGAAGTTTCAAGCACCAGCAAGCCTCTGTGGCAGAATACTCGACGAAGGGAGCCTGGGTTAAAATTCCACTCTATCTTGGATATACTTTTTCCTTCCCATGCACGATAGTGGTGATGGACACTAGCGGCAGCGGACAACTATGCCACGGAAATCAGCAGTTGTGATCTCGCAATAGCTTTTGCTATAAAAACATCCCTCAACTCAAATAGCAAACAACAACAATGATGATGGGGGGCCTTTTAAGCCATATGCACACTCATAGTCAATAGAAGTAGAAACAAGTTTGGGCTAACTAAAACACATATGTTCGATTTGTTTCTGCCAACATGTTTACTGTCAGCATGACTTAACCTTGCACACTTGGTGTGGGGACCAAGCAATTTTTCACAACCACATAGTTTTTAATGTGAAACTGTACTCTCAAGCTATCACTTGTGAAAGCTGTTGCACTTTGTAATTCCTTGTTCGCATTTCATTTTTCCGTGACTTCACATTGTGCTGGTAGCACAAACTGGAGTCAGGACCAACACGGACCACAGAGTGTGAGTATATGCACGAAGATTTCATCTAGTTGCCACCTTTGATAGGTGCAACACTTTCCCCACTCATAATGAAAAAGTTGTCCAAAAAAAAGTGCAACAAGACCTGCGAAAAAATTCGGTGATAAATATTTATAAAAGATATGACTGCCAATCCAGAAGTAACATAGCTGTATATATTGTTATGAGAAGGAGACCGACTCGAAGAGTAGTCACAGATGTATTTACAGCCGGTTAAGTGAGCAGCACCAGCCACAGAGATTAGCTTTTGCCAGTCTATCTGCTTTGTCTTCATCTCCATGCACTGACATGTAGCATGACCCCCGGCGGCGGAGGCACCGTCTCGGTGCTTTAAAGGTCATTATCTGATGCATTCTTGAAGAGCTTGATCCCCGATATGTGTACATTATCACTGGACCGCACAGCAGATGATGATATATAGATGGGGCTGATCTCATAGGTGACAAGTGTTACTTGATGCAATACACGGTAAGGTCCCGTGTAATGAGACAAAAGTTTTTCTGATTGGCCCAGCCGACGATGAGGGGACCAGAGTAAAACGAGGGTACCGGGATGGAAATGTACGTCTTTATGTTCCACATCGTAGCGATGGCATTGGTTGGTTTGCGACGCCATCAGCTGAGCCCAGGCGAGCTGACGGACATGATCGGCTCGCGCAATCTCATCGCGGGCATACTCGCTGGTGGGCGAGGTATGAGCCGAGATGACTGTGTCTAGTGGTAAAGTCGGCCCTCTTCCGTACAATAAGTAGAACTGCGAAAAGCCTGCTGTGTCATGACGGAATAAATTGTACGCAAAAGTTGCGTAGAATAAGGCAAGGTCCCAGTCTCGGTGGTCGGGCGACGCATACATAAAGAGCATATTTGTTACGATTAAATCGTTCCATGAGGCCGTTTATTGAGGGTAGTAAGCGGTTGTCAATGTGTGTTGCGTGGAACAAGAACGCAGAATGCCTGCGATGACTTGGGATAGAAATGTACGGCCACAGTCTGTAAGGAGTTGCCTCGGAGCACCGCGAATCAATATCATCATCATCATCATCATCAGCCTGACAACGTTCACTGCAGGACAAAGGCCTCTCCCATGTTTCGCCAGTTAACTCAGTCCTGTGCTTGCTGCTGCCAATTTATACCCGCAAACTTCTTGATCTCATCCGCCCATTTAACCTTCTGTCTCCCCCTAACCCATTTGCCTTCTCTGGGAATCCAGTTAGTTACCCTTAATGACCAGCGGTTATCCTGTCTACGCGCTACATGCCCGGCCCATGTCCATTTCCTCTTCTTGACTTCAACTATGATATCCTTAACCCCCGTTTGTTCCCTAATCCACTCTGCTCTCTTCTTGTCTCTTAAGGTTACACCTACCACTTTTCTTTCCATTGCTCGCCGTGTCGTCCTCAATTTAAGCTGAACCCTCTTTGTAAGTCTCCAGGTTTCTACTCCGTAGCTAAATACCGGCAAGATGCAGCTGTTATATACCTTCTTCTTGAGGGATAGTGGCAATCTACCTGTCATAATATGAGAGTGCTTGCCAAATGTGCTCCACCCCATTCTTATTCTTCTAGTTACTTCAATCTCGTGGTTCGGCTCCGCGGTTATTACCTGCCCTAAGTAGACATAGTCTTTTACAACTTGAAGTGCACTATCACCTATCTCTAAGCGCTGCTCTCTTCCAAGGTTGTTGTACATTACTTTCGTTTTCTGCAGATTAATTTTAAGACCCACCTTTCTGCTCTCCTTGTCTACCTCCGTAATTATGAGTTGCAATTTGTCCACTGAGTTACTCAGCAATGCAATGTCATCGGCGAAGCCCAGGTTACAAAGGTACTCTCCATTAACTCTTATCCCTAACTGTTCCCATTCTAGGCTTCTAAAAACCTTCTGTAAGCATGTAGTAAATAGAATTGGGGAGATTGTGTCCCTTTGCCTTACACCCTTCTTGATTGGTATTCTGTTGCTTTCTTGTGAATCAATATAACTTCCCATAACTAAAGTCGGCGACGTCGGTTGCACAGGTGGTCGGTAGAGCTTAGGTAATAGCATAGCGTGTTGCGTAGCCTGTAATCACGGCTATCTATTTGTTTTCCAATGTTGATGAGGGAAAAGGTCCAAGCAAATCTAACCCAACACAGTAAAATGGTTCCGCAGTTATGTCGATTGGTTGAAGATGGCCAGCGAGTAGCAGCGACGGTGTTTTACGACATTGGCGTAGGTCGCACGTGGCGACGTATCGGCGTACCGAGCGAGCAAAGCCTGACTAGAAGAAACAGCGTTGGATGCGCTCGTACGTGTGGAATATGCCAAGGTGTCCAGCCGTGGGAGCTTCGTGAAATTCAGTGAGAACACAGCACCGCAAACTCTTAGGCACAACAACGAGAAGGTCAGGCCCGTCAGCTCAGAAATTGCGATGGTATAGCACACCCTTTTGAATGACAAAGTAGCGGACAGAAGCATCATTTGGGGAAGATTCTGTACGCCTGATGATGTCAAGCAGCACTGGATCACACTTATGTTCTTCCCCAATGTTAAGGAAGTCGGACACTGAAAAGATAGAGTGCTCCGTGGGCTCGTCAGTGTCCTCAGGATGGTCGACGGGGTACCGGAAGAGGCAATCGGCATCATGGTGTAGGCGGCCAGATTTGTAGACCACCGAATAGGAAAACTCTAGCAAGCGCGAAGCCAAGCGACCAAGGCGGCCTGATGAATCTTTCAGAGAGTTGAGCCAGCAGAGCGCGTGGTGGTCAGTAACTACCGAAAATGGGCGTCCGTAGAGATAAGATCGAAATTTTGCCACCACCCATACAGGAGCCAAGCACTCACACTCTGTGACCGAATAGTTACGTTCAAGGGCGGATAGGAGGCGGCTGGCATATGCAATAACGCAATCATGGCCAAGTTGTTTCTGAGCCAGCACTGCACCAATGCCATGCCCACTTGCATCTGTACGGATTTCCGGAGGGGCAGCAGGGTTGAAGTGTGCCAGAATCGGAGGGGCAGTCAGAAGAGTGACGAGAGTCGAGAACGCAGAAGCCTCTTCGGAGCCCCATGAAAACCGGACTTCTTTCTTGAGCAGCTGTGTAAGCAGCCTCGCTATGTGCGCAAAATTTTTCACGAAGCGTCGGAAGTAGGAGCATAGTCCGATTAAGCTGCGTACATCCTTCGCAGATCGTGGTACAGGAAAGTTTTCGACGGCACTGATTTTTGCCGGGTCTGATTGTACATCGTTGGCGTCTACTAAATGGCCAAGTACTGTGATCTGATGGCATCCAAAGTGACATTTGGACAAGTTGAGCTGCAGGCCAGCGCGACGAAAGGTGCCTAATATGGCTGAGAGGTGCTCTATATGAGTTTCAAATGTTGGTGAAAAGACGATGACGTCGTCCAAGTAGCACAAACAGGCCATTTGAATCCTCTGAGCAGGGAGTCCATCATTCGTTCGAAGGTGGCTGGAGTGTTACAAAGGGTTCGCAATAAGGGGAAACCGCGAGCATGTCGCAGCTGTCAATGGCGAGCTTTGACACGCCGGTCGAGAAAAGGTCCCTCGCGGCTATGCTGCGCACTCTCACGGTGGCCACTGGGCCTGGTCGCGAGTGTTAGGGCAAACCTCGTACGCGTAGGCCTACGGCAAGTACAGCTCGGTGTGGTACGGCCACTTCAAGCACTAGGCACCGCTGTGGGCTTAGCGTACGGTACCGAAGCTAGCACTCAAGTAAACACGCCTGCCGAGGTGCCAAAGGCCACCCCAGGCAGGCTACAGTCCGGCGATTCCCAAAGGGGACACGGACGAAGGAAAACACGTGCTTACCCGGTGCCGACTACGGAGGAGGAAGCAGCTCCCTCGGCACGCACGTAACCTGTGCCGCACCCGCACGTGGCGCCATCTATCACCACACGCCGTTAGCAGAGCAGAAAAAGCAAAAGGGTGTGGCCGTGCGGCCGAATGCCCGCGAAATGGTCACGGGAGCGCCTCAGATCCCCACATCCTCCTCTCCTTGATTCACCCTATATGCCGGTCTGCAAAGGCAGCTGGTCGTCGCCCACGCATGCAAAGACGTCATGCAATGGGCAACAGCTGGCCTCAGCCTCGCTCTGCAACTGCTGCTGAAGAAAAAAAAACAACACAATAATACACTTGAGAAATACAAGGGCGCTGCGAAAGAGGGGTAACGGGAGTTCATGATGCTCACGCAAGAGCACGTCCACGGTTCGGAGGGGAAGCGTCACAGAATGTTTGACTTGGGTGACTGCGTGGATGCGAGAGTGCAAAGCGAAAGTTCTGGTTGAGGCCCTCATGCGAGGAACGGGCTCACCTTCGTCTCGTCGATGTTGACGACAGCCCTGCGAGTTTGAGGAACACCGCCTCGGTGGAGGTTCGGATGGACCTCGCTGCAACAGCCGGGCCCTTCTGCTGGAATCATGGTCGCCAAATCCACTGGCTGCGAGGCGTCCTGTGGCGTCGGTCGAGTAGTGCACAGTGTCTGCGACAGCTGGCATCGTGCAGGAGCCGTGATAGAAAGGCCAGCAGAGCTTATCAGCGACGGTGGGGAGCGGGGCACAACCGGGCTACCTAACAACCGCAGGTCTCCGAACACCTCCACAAGGTGGAGTAGGGGTCAGTGACTTCCTAAGTTGTCGTCGCCACACGCACGTACCACGCACACACATCTCCAATGGTCGGGTCTCTCCAAACGCGCCCCGCAATGGAAGGCGCAGAGTGTCCTTTGTCCCTCTCCCCACGCTAAAGCACCAATTCATGATCCCCTCCTCCAGTGAGGAGAAAAAAAAGAAAACACGAAAAAAAGCCATCAAGTAAACAAGAACGCTCAAATGACAATCAGCAGCAGTAACTGGGCGAAACCGGCTTCTTTGCAAGCACTGGCTGTAAAGACGTTAGCTAACTGAGACTAGACAGTAAAAAGGAGGGCCTTCGGTTGCGGAAATAAGCCCGCCGTCCGGCGTGAAATCATTGAAGTGACTGCTTCCTCAGATTATACCGGTGCGTGGTCCGAATGCGGTCTGCCGTGCCGGGTGTGCGCCGTTGCTTGCGCGAAGAGCCACAGGGCGCTGGCGCAGGCTCGTCAGACCTCGACGCAAAGGCTTTCAGGTCTGCGATGTGGGCACGGCTGAGTTTTCCCGAAAGCGGGTCTTTCAGCAAGTACGCGAGTGGAGTCCAAGCTTTCTTCACTCGGTACGGACCAAGCCATTTTGGAGCGAGCGAAGCTGAGAAATTCTTGCTCGTGTCGCTAAGAGCGTGGTTGCGCTTCAGGACGAGGTCACCTACCTTAAATGAAAGGTGGCGACGTTTTCAGTCGTACTGGGCCTTTTGCTCGGCCCTGGCCGATGCCAAACTCTGCCTCGCTCTACTGAGAGCTCAACAAAGCCTGTCCCGAAGTGTTGAAGCGTAAGCAGAACAGTCTGCAAGTTCTTCCTCGTCTCCGAGCTGGCATTGCATGACACTGGTCACCGGATTTGCCAAGGATATGTGCCGTTCCCTAGGATCTATTCCTAGGGAACGGCACATATCACCAAACACCCGAGCCGTGAAATACGATGCGTTGTCCGTGACCAATCTTTTCGGAAAACCAAACTGACAAAACACTTCCTGTAGCCTCTTTAGCACCGCTCGCGCTGTCACTTTCCGCAGCGGAAACAGCTCCACCCATTTGGAAAAATGATCAACAACTACCATCAGATGTATGAACCCCTGTTTACTCCTGGGGAACGGCCCCATTAGATCCCAGGTGGCTATTTGCCACGGACACTCACTGACTATCGGTTTCATCAAGCCGGGAAGCTTGCCACCCCTTGATTTCACCGCTTGACAGACGTGGCAGGAACGGCAATAGCGAAAAATGTCATGCTTCATGCCAAGCCAAGTCACAGCCTTGCTCAGTTTCGCAAAAACTTTAGAGCACTGAGGTGACCGGCCATGGGCTCGTCGTGAGAGGCTCGCAACAGTGCGCCTCTCAAACTTTTTAAACGGGTCCACTGACTCCTCATCCGTGGCTATGTATTTCAGCAAGAGTCCATTATGGTCCAGCAAGTATGTATCCACGGGGAACCCAGCGACACATGCCGGTTCCCGTCCCCCTGCGCCCGCCGCACTACCAGCAGTGTCCCAGCGCTCCGTCTCCCTGAGACCGTCGCTCAACTCGCGACAAAACAGATCATCTTGCTGGGCCTTCAGTAACTGTTGTCTGCTGAAAGCGATTCCCATTCCATCAAAGGGGAGACTGGTATCTGGTATCGTTCCCACCCAAGACTGCAGCCATCGCCTCTGATCGCGTTGGCGTCATGGGTTCGCTTCCCTTTCGCTCCCCCTCTCACCCGCTTCGCGACGCGCTGCTTGCCTAGCCCGTGGAAAAGGTTTGCTCGTCGGCGCACTCACCCTTTTCTCCACTCGGCGGCTCCACCGCCGTTTTTTCCGCGCCGCACACTTGCGCAAAGGCACCGCTAGTGGTTGTCGCACCGGGATCCAGACTCCTGGTAGACAATGGGGCACGAGATAACGCGTCAGCTACCACGTTAGTGCTCCCCTTTCGATACTGCACTGAAAAGTCATAATGCTGTATTAGGAGAGCCCAGCGCGCTAGCCTGCCTGCAGGCTCATGGAGCCGCATCAGCCAGCTAAGCGCGCTGTGATCTGTTTGCACCACAAATTTTGTTCCATCAAGGTAGACATCGAACTTCCACAGTGCAAACACGATGGCGAGACACTCCCTCTCGGTCACGGAATAATTCCTTTCCGCGGGTATCAACGAGCGGCTGGCAAAGGCCAACGGCTGCAACACACCATCGTATTCCTGTAGGAGAACTGCTCTTAATCCCAGATCGCTTGCGTCAGTCTGGACAAAAACCGTCTGGTCAGCTCGGGGAGCTTGAGCTGCGCCGTCTCTGCAATGGCGCTAGACAGACGGCAAAACACCTCTTACTGCTCAGGTCCCCATCGCCCCTCAGCTGACTTACCCAAGAGCGTGGTGAAGGGCACCTGCACTCGGGCACAGAACGGAATGAACGGCCGGTAAAAATTGGCCATTCCGAGAAAGCGGCGCAGGCCACGTACGTCCTTGGGCGCGGGGAAATCAAGGATTGCTTGAAGTTTCTCCCGATCTGGCTCAATAGAGCCTTCGCCTAGCGTGAAGCCAAATAACTGAACAATGGTTTGCGCTAGTTGGGCCTTTGCGGGTTTTAACGTCATCCCGGCAGCTCTCACCTTCTCGAGCAAATTGGCAATGTGGGCCAAGTGCTCTAAAAGTTCGTGAATAAATCACGATGTCGTCGAGGTAGGACATGCAGCAAGACCACTTTGCTTCCCCGAGGACGCGGTCCATGAGTCTCTGAAAAGTCGCAGGAGCATTGCAAAGGCCAAAGGGCATACGAGTGAACTCAAATAACCCTCTGTGGGACGTGAATGCGGTCTTGCACCAGTCACGCTCATCTATCCGGACCTGTAGGTAACCTTTGGGAGGCATCTAATGTGGTAAAATACCGTGCAGTGCCGAGGTTTCCTACGATGGCGCTAATCGTGGGGAGCGGATAGGCATCCCTACGAGTCACTCTGTTCAGACAGCGGTAGTCTATGCACAGGCAATGACTGCCATCTTTCTTAGACACCAACACAATTGGAGACGCCCAGGCGCTGGACGAACGGCGTACAATGCCAGCTGAGAGCATCTCGTCCAGCAAGCCATCAATTACCTGCCTCTTGGCCTGGCTGACGGGCCTGGGGTTACACTTCAAAGGAAACGCGTCGCCAGTTTCGATCGAATGGCTCACCAAATCGGTACAGCCTGGTTGATCGGTGAAGAGCTCATCGTATTCGCATAACAATGCCGACAGACGAGCCTTTTGTGTATCATCCGATTGAGTCGCACAGGCAATCAAAGGATGTGGAGCCTCTTCGTGTCGTGCCGCTCGATCCTGATAGGAATTTTGAGCCGACGAGTGCATAGCGCAGGGGCCTGCCCCCGAAGTTTGCACGTGACACGGTTTCGACGCTTCTACTGCACAGTTAACAGAAAGCGCCGGTGGGCTGATGAACGGCTTTAGCTCGGAAAAAGGCCCGTCACCATAGCCTCCATTCGCAATGTCCACTGCGATACCGGTTTTTAGGAGAAAGCCCCGACCGAGAATCACAGAAATACTGAGCCCTGGAAGATTAACGAAACGCGCGCGTCTCATTCGACCTCCCCATTTGACAGTCAACCGCGTGGCGCCCGCCGACTGGGCCATGCCTTTCGCGAGGGTGAATGTCGTTCGGCTGTCCCGCAAGCGCACCGAGCGCTTTTGCAAGTGGGACAACACCTGTACGCCAAATAACAAAGCGCTTGCGCCCGTGTCAAGCAACGCCGAGAATTTGCGACCGACAATGGTGACCGAAATAAACGGCGCATGCGCACCAGCAAGACTGCTCGCCCGGTACGCAGATGGGAGAAGCAAGAGTTCGGCCGCTCGTGCCTTCACGAACGATCCGCGCTCCTGTTTCCCTGCCTCCCAGGAGGCACAAACGCGGAGCACTCCCTCGCTATGTGCCCTCGTTGACGGCATCAGAAGCAGCGCACTCCATCGCGGTCCCTTTCCCAAGACGTAGCAGCTTCGAGCTGCAGGGGTCGGTTCGCCGCGTGATCAAAGGAGCCGCGTGATCAAAGGAAATGCTCTGACGACCGTCACCACTGGTGATGCGCTGGGTCAGATTTCGTCCCTGCTCGCGCGCGTCGAGTTGCGATGCAGCACCGGCTGCCCGCCTCCCACACATGTAGGGATCTAAAGCTCGATCGCTTATCTCCCACGTGCGCCCACCTGTAGCGGTAGCCACAAAGGCAGCTCCGGCGGGCTGTTACCGCTGAGGAAGGGTCATGGCCTCTCCCCACGCGCAGCACTGTTCAAGGGCCTCGCTGGCTGGCGGTGGCGGGCGATGGGCACGTGCGGCGAGAATGTCGTCTTGAATGCGCTTTGCCTCGACGACCAATTCCTCCAAATCACGGAAGCAACTGCCGCACAGGTATGCCGAAAAGGTCCGGTGTGCCTGCCTGATCACCCATTTGACGCGCTCCTCGTTTGAGGCTCTGGGCTCAGGGATAGAAAAAAGGTCTTCCATCGCGCGTACGTACTCCTCAGCGACTCATCAGGAGCTTGTGTGCGGAGCTCGAGCTCGCGCCGCATCCTACTCTCGTAGTCAGCGCGTAAGATTTCACGCAGGAAGGCCGTGCGTAACTCATTGAGGGTTGCCGCTCGATGGCCGGAAAGCCGATGCCGCCTGGCCGCCGTGTCAGTCAGTGCAGCCGGGACGGCGCGTCCGAGCACTTCCTGGTCGTCTATATTCATGGCTCTCTGATAACGTGTGAGGGAGTCCAGGTAATCTCTTGCACTTTGCGGATCACCATACCCGCTGTAGGTCGGAACGGCCAACATGACAGCGGAATGAGGGCGTTTCGGAACAGCCGAAAGCATTTGGACTGCCCCCGTGAGTGCCTGAATCATTTGGGCGGCATTTTGCAGCAGCGTCTGTGCACCCGCTTCAAAGGAAGCTGTCGGTGCATTAGCGGTGCGGGCGAGCGATGGGGAAGTGTCTCCGAGCTCGATAAGCGGCACGGTTTCAAAATGGATACCGGCCGTCGCGACATTGGGAAGCGCCTGTTGTTCACAGCTGCCTCTTGGGGCAGCCTCACGTAAAATTGCTAGGCCGCTTGCGGCTAGCGGTACAGGCGCGTGCTCGAAATGAGCCTGGCTGCTAGATTGCGTAGTAGCCAGCGGGCAAATTTCGGCAATGGCTGAGGCCACGGTGCCGATCTGCGCTCCGGAAGCTCCACTGAGAGCCGTTTTGGAGCGCTGTGACATGGAACTGCCATGCATTCCAAAGGGAGCAGTAGCAATCCCTTCGCCTGCGTGCACTGTTCGGGTTGGGCTATGGCCCCGTACCCATAACATGCTACCTCTCCAGTGGGAGCTGTTATGTAGCGCCTCCTGTCATCCTGACTGGGGCTTGTGACAAGTGAGGGTGCGCGATTGTGATGCTCAAGGGGGGCACTGGACCTGTTCTCGAGCAATGCGGTATCTGCTAAAAGTGTCAGCGAACAAAACTCACGCGGAGCAGACATAACGCGGGTAAACATGGCGAGCCTGATTCGCACAGGCGTCTGACTCAGCTAAGACTAATCAAAGGCTTAATAAGTCTTTGATAACGCGTTGGGCGCCAGTATGGTGACCCCGCTACTAACTGCAGCGGATGATCACCGCGGGTTCACGCTTAGCGAGCCACAGGGCCGCGACTCCGCCACCTACTCGCGTGTAGCGCACCGCTCCGCGCACCCTCAACTAATCAGGCGTTTAGCGCGGCGCGGCAAACAGACAGTGTTCCAATACAAAACACAACACTTTATTGTCTTTGGCGGCACCCCGAACAACAGTACAATGTCCTCTACCGGGACGCGAGGAGCAAAGGCACCCGCACGCGGACGTTCACAATAAGGGGAAACCGCGAGTACGTCGCAGCTGGAAATGGCGAGCTTTGACATGCCGGTCCAGAAAAGGTCCCGACAGAGAGCTCCCTCGACGCGCACGTAACACATGCCGCGCCAACACGTGGCGCCATCTATCGCCATGCGCCGTCACCAGAGCAGAAAAAGCAAAAGGGTGTGGCCGTGTGACGGAATGCCCGCGAAATGGTCACAGGCGCGCCTCAGATTCCCACAGTGTTTATGCGGTGGGTCATACCAGTCGCTTTTCCCAACGGACGGTCGCTGAGGTCAAAAATGTTGATGTAGGACAGCAGAACCCAGTGGAGCTCGTCAGTCTGCTGCGGCATTAAATTGGAAGTGTTCATCGACCTAATTTCACTGTCAGAGCAAGTGTCAGATTGTTGTTGAGCGTGGGGGTCAGAAGAAGCGGCCATCGTAAAAACATCTACCGCGTTGTCTTCAAAGGTGCAGAGCAACACCAAAGAGACTGCTTGTGGCAGCACTTGAGGTGTCAAGCTAAAGTTGACAACTAGGAGGCACGTAGAATTCCCTGCGACGGACAGAATTGTATGCGGTAATGTAATGCCGCGGTTTATGAGGACATCGGTGAGATAGGGGTCAGAACATAGTCTCCATCGAGAACTGGTGGTATTGAGATGAGCTCTACGTAGGTCAGTGTCTGTGGAGGGAGGCGCGCGTGTCCCGTTGTGCAGAGGCAACTCGGCCGTTGTGTAAGAGGTTTTGTTGTAGACAAGTGTAGATGGAGCGTACTGGTCGAACAGTCTATGAGGGCAGAATGCGCGGACAGGAAGTCCAGGCCTAAGATTACGTCGTGGGGGCATTTATCAAGGACGGTGAAGAGAAAAACTGTGTGTCGATCCACAATGCTCACACGAGCGGAGCACATTCCAACGATAGATGCTATTCCACCATCCGCAACACGGCCGAACTGAGAGGTCGCAGGTGTGAGAACCTTCTTGAGCTTGCGGCGCAAATCACTCTTCATTACGGAAAGTTGACCGCCGGTGTCGACAAGAGCAGTGACATGTACGGCGTCTACTTGTATGCCTATAAGGTTCCGTTTTGTCTGTATCATCAAGAGAGGATTTGCTGTCAGTCCGAGCGATGCAGCACCACCTCCGGGGGCTGCAACACTTGGTTTTCCAACGGAGAACTTCGTGGGAAGGCGGGAAAAGATGGTCGGCGGGGCAGTGGAGAACGAGACTGGCGACATTGGGGGGATAAAGAGCGGGAGTAGCGGGGTTCAGTAGCAGGTACATGGGCAAAATGGTCACGGCTGGTATCATTGCGATAGGGGGGACGTGCATGGAAGGTACGAGAGAAAGCTTGTGCAGGAGGACTCCAGCGACTTCTGCATTGGCGAGAAATGTGCCCGATTCGGTGACAGGAGAAGCAGATCAGCTTGTCATTGTGTGCTCGCCGTGTGGATGAATTACGGAATGTTGAGGAAGAGCCAGTCCAGAAGGGACGTGCAGGCGTGTATTGGGGCTGGAAGTCGGTGGGGTGGGGGCGATGAAATTGAGCGAATTCCCAAGCTGGCGATTTTCTGCCGGACGACTGCTTGAATGAGGGGCAACGTAATTGGAGGAGAGGGGTCAGGGAACGTTGGTCCCACCTTAGCTAGAGCAGCCGCTTGAAGTCCCCGTCTGACGAGTCGCGTCAAGTTGTCACAGGTGTCTGGTGGATGATATGTGTTGAGACACGAGGATGTCGCAGCGGTGTTCGGAAGGCACTGGAACTGAAGGGAGATGCGCCTGCTTTTAGCTTGTTGGAACCAGCGGCATTCTTAAATAATGGCATCAACAGATGACACATTATTGAATACCAACAAGCTGAACACATCCTCAGCGATAGCCTTTAGAATATGTGCAACGTTGTCAGGCTCGGGCATGTTTTCGTCAGCTTGGCGGCATAGTGCGAGGACAGCCTGAATGTAACTGATGTAAGACTCTGTGGAAGTTTGTGCACCAGTCTACAACTCATTCGTTGCAGCTTGACGACGGCCAAAGGGGTTCCCAAAAAGCTCCCGAATATTTCCCTTGAAGCTGTCCCAGCTTGTAATGTCATGCTCGTGGTTGTCCGTCGACATAAAAGATGACATTCGCGAGCATAAGTGTGGAATCCCAACTGTGAGTGGCGCTGACGCATCCGTAGAGGCGTAGCCACTTGTCGACGTTGGAACCCTCGCGGCCCGAGAACACGCCAGTGTCTTTGAGGGTGGAAAGCGTCGCGAAAGTTGTTGCGGGCGCTGGGTTGACAGGCCGGGCAGATGGGCGGGCGACCGGAGAGGATGTAGCCGAGTCTTGAGTGGTCATGTTGAAAGCCGCGAGGGAGCGTCTGCTTTGGCGTTCCGTGGCGAAGACAGAGATCGCACAACTCCACCAAATATGTTACAAGAAAAAGACCCGACTCAGAGGAGCAGTCACAGATGTATTTACAGCAGGTTAAGAGAGCAGCACCAGCCACAGAGATTAGCTCGCGCCAGTCTATCTGTTTTGTTTTCTTCATCTCCATGCACTGGCACGTAGCAATATTATGTTTTTGTACTGTGCACACTTAGTGGGCCATTTCAGATGCGTTTGTTCACATCTCTCAGATACATATGCAGTGCTGCTGATTGCATCACTCGGATTCTGCGAGTCCCTTCTCCGATGCTATCCTTCACAACCAAAAGCTTCTGCAGCAACATCTGGGTTACCGGAAATTCTACAGTGGTGGGGGTTCCTATAAGATTTTTCGGCACCCGTTTTATTCCAGAACACAAACCAAACTCTTGTGTTTTTTATTTTTTCTCCACTGGAATCCACCCACCAAAGCGAGAAACCAAATTCGTGGCTTCTGCTGATCTACAGAATGACGTAGTATATAAGCTTGGGATCTTGAATGTAAGGTTATGCTAATTTCATTTGATTTCACTGCACAGTATTGCAATTTATTTTGTCAAAGCAAGTCGTCATAAATCAGCAAAAAAAGGGGCTAAGAATAAAGTACTTGCTTAATTACACAATTCATCAATTATAGGTCCAGCCATTTAGTGCAATAAATGTTTGTCAAAAGACTTGGAAGAGCAAGGGGCTACGTACGGTCGTGGAAGCGAAGCATCGAGAGGGCTACCAGCACGAGAATGGACCCGAGAGGAGGCTGCTGAGGAGAGGTTGCGCTTGGAGGCCATTTGGCGCAGGGCGTTGGTGGCACGTTCAATGGAGCTGTGTTGTTCTACCTGCGTACTGTGCACGATGTCAGCCACAGAGGGAACAGAGGTTTAAACACTCATGCAGCAGAGGTTTAAACACTCATGCAGCAGAGGTTTAAACACTCATGCAGAAGTACCAGCTTCCTCACCTCGGGATTTCCTCTCTGAAAATAAAGGAGAATAAGCCGTGTCAACAGAGAGAACCACTTAGGATGGGGTATCTTTTGCTAGGGATGTACAAATAGTAAATTTTAGGCTTGAATATATATCACATATATATAAAATGAGCATAATTTGACATGACCTAATTAACCTGCCCAATATATATATATATATATATATATATATATATATATATATATATATATATATATATATATTAAACTGGAACAAGGCACGTGCAAATTTCATTCTTTTTGGTTCAAACTGAAGTGCAAGCAACATTGGATAGCAACATTTGAATTTCAGTAGCACGCGAGTGATAACCAGCCAAATACATTACATTTTAAAATTTACTGTACTTATAAAATATAAGACTTTATCACGAGCTTTCAAACTAAACAGTGGTTCCTGGATGTGAGCGTAATATGTTCATTTAACGTTGATGTGAAGCCTCGCAACAGTGCCATTTTTCCTGAATGGGTGTTTTCATGGCATAGCATGTCATGCTGCAGTAAAACCATTTTTACAGGGGGGTTGCAATTCGGTCTAATATACCTACACCTATTTGTTCATTTCGAATACTTCGAAATTTTGAATAATTAAATTTGTGTCAAAGTGAATTTAAATATCATAATATTTGTTTGAACATACAAAGCCCACGAACATTCACACATGCCTATCTTTTGCCCTCCTAGCCAGAGCCTTACCCAGCAATTTTTTTCGGGATGTGTTTATGTGTAGAGTACGGCTAACTTTCCCAACTGGTGGTCGATGATAAAATGCATAAGAATCTTAGTGTTTCCCAAAAAATCGAAACATGAAAAAATTTCAGGGATGTCAAAATCAGCCCTGCTCTTAACTAGGTTCACATGTAAGTTAATTTTTTTGAATAAATTTTCATGATTCAATGAGTCAATGATTCAATTCAATGTCACAAAGAAACACAGAAACAATGAGACATGCTATAATGAAGAACTCCTGGATAATTTCAACCAGCTGAGACTCCCTAAAATATGCTTCACCAGCCTCCATACGAACCTGGGTTAGACAATGGTAGTTGTAGACATCATATGGAAACAGTTTTATCAAATCTGCACATTAATGAGGGTGTTACAAGATATTTAACTGTCCTGCTGCAGTGCTGCCAGAAGACGAGCTTCACAGCCAAACAGAATTCCTTTTCTGCATTGTAGTATGTTCTAAAGGCCTAGTTTGCCTAACTTAAGATTTTGCTATATTTAGCTTCAAGGCACCTTTCCCGTAGTGCATGTTTGGCAATGGATGATTAACTGCAGCTACAAGCCGTGGTCAGCGACACTGAAAGCAGTGCGAGTGACCACTCTCGTGCTCACAGCATGATTACCTTGATATGAAGGCTTCTAATTGAAATTTCAACTACTTTCGTTCTTACACAGCTGTTTCCTGCTCTGCAGACATGACTGCCCACTGAGTGATCAACACTACACTAATTTGGTTGTAGTGCGCAGCCCAACTGAAAGGCCCTTTACAGGAGTAGACAGAAAATTTCGGACCCATTTTTGTGAATGCACCCAACTTATCTGCAATATATCAATCACAAATTTGGGCAGAACATATATACAATCAATGCTAACATGTGTGCCTGACAACTGAGCACACAAAGAACCTCACAACATCAATTCGTTTAGTATGTAAATAACAACCATCATCATCATCATACGCCTGACTATGCCCACTGCAGGGCAAAGGCCTCTTCCATGTTCTGCGAATCAACGCAGTTTTCTGCTTTGTGTTGCCACGTTACACCTGCTAACTTCTAAACTTCATCTGCCCAGCTAACTTTTTGTCTTCCTCTCACGTGCTTGCCTTCTCTTGGAATCCAGTCAGTTACCCCTGCAGTGCTTATCCTGCCTATGCGTTATGGGCCCAGCCCATGTGCATCTGTTCTCCTTGATTTCAACTATCATATCCTTAACCTCCATTTGTTCTCGGACCTACTCTGCTCTTTTGCTGTTTTTTAAGGTTACACCTATCATTTTAAGTTGAACCCTCTTTGTAAGCATTTGGGTTTCTGCTCCATACATGAGTACCGCTGAAATGCAGTTGTTATATACCTTCCTCTGGATTTATTAATATGTGGGGTTTAACGTCCCAAAACCACCATATTGCTACGTGCCAGTGTATGGAGCTGAAGAAGACAAAGCAGATAGACTGGCGCGAGCTAATCTGTGTGGCTGACGCTGCTCGCCTAAACGGCTGTAAATACATCGGTGACTACTCCTCTGAGTCAGTCTCCTTCCCGTAACATATTTGGTGGAGTTGTGCGATCCCCGTCCTCGCCACGGAACTCCGAAGCGGGCGCTCCCTCGCGGCTTACAACATGACCACTCAAGACTCGGCTACATCCTCTCCAGTCACTCCCCCTTCTGCTCGACCTGTCAACCCAGCGTCCGCAACAACTTTCGTGATGCTTCCCGCGCTCAAAGACCCCGGCGAGTTCTCGGGCAGCGAGGATTCCGACGTCGACCAGTGGCTACGCCTCTACGAACGCGTCAGCGCCACTTACAGGTGGGATCCCACTCTTATGCTCACAAACGTCATCTTTTATCTTGATGGAACCCCTCGTGTTTGGTTTGATAACACCGAGCATGACATAACAAGCTGGGACAGCTTCAAGGCAAAGATCCGTGAGCTTTTTGGCAACATCTCTGGTCGTCGTGAAGCTGCAAAAAATGAGTTGTCGACTCACGCACAATCTTCCACGGAGCCCTACATCGGTTATATTCAGGCTGTCCTTTCATTATGCCGCCAAGCTGACGAAAATATGTCTGAACCTGAAAAAGTTGCGCATATCCTAAAGGATATCGCCGAGGATGCGTTCAACTTGTTGGTATTCAACAATGTGTCATCTGTTGATGTGATCATTCAAGAATGCCGCCGGTTCCAACAAGCTAAAAGCAGACACATCTCCCATCAGTTCCAGCGCCTTCCGAACACCACTGCGACGTCCTCGTGTCTCGACACATATCATCCACCAGACACCTGCGACAACTTGACGCGAATCGTCAGGCGGGAGCTTGAAGCGGCTGCTCCAGCTAAGGTGGGACCAACGTTCCCCGACCCCTCTCCTCCAATTACGTTGCCCCTCATTCAAGCAGTCGTCCGGCAGAAAATCGCCAGCTTGGGAATTCGCTCAATTTCATCGCCCCCACCCCACCGACTTCCAGCCCCAATACACGCCTGCACGTCCCTTCTGGACTGGCTCTTCCTCAACATTCCGTAATCCATCCACACGGCGAGCACATAATGACAAGCTGATCTGCTTCTCCTGTCACCGAATCGGGCACATTTCTCGCCAATGCCGAAGTCGCTGGAGTCCTCCTGCACAAGCTTTCTCTCGTACCTTCCATGCACGTCCCCCATATCGCAATGATACCAGCCGTGACCATTTTGCCCAGGTACCTGCTACTGAACACCGCTACTCCCGCTCTTTATCCCCCCAATGTCGCCAGTCTCGTTCTCCACTGCCCCGCCGACCATCTTTTCCCGCCTTCCCACGAAGTTCTCCGGCGGAAAACCAAGTGTTGCAGCCCCCGGAGGTGGTGCTGTATCGCTCGGACTGACAGCAAATCCTCTCTTGATGATACAGACAAAACGGAACCTTATAGGCATACAAGTAGATGCCGTACATGTCACTGCTCTTGTCGACACCGGCGGTCAACTTTCGGTAATGAAGAGTGATTTTCGCCGCAAGCTCAAGAAGGTTCTCACACCTGCGACCACTCAGTTCGTCCGTGTTGCGGATGGTGGAATAGCATCTATCGTTGGAATGTGCTCCGCTCGTGTGAGCATTGCGGATCGACACACAGTTGTTCTCTTCACCGTCCTTGATAAATGCCCCCACGACATAATCTTAGGCCTCGACTTCCTGTCCGCGCATTCTGCCCTCATAGACTGTTCGACCAGTACGCTCCGTCTACACTTGCCCGCAACAGAACCTCTTACACAACGGCCGAGTCGCCTCTGCACAACGGGACACGCGCGCCTCCCTGCACAGACACTGACCTACATAGAGCTCGTCTCAATACCACCAGTTCTTGATGGAGACTATGTTCTGACCCCTATCACCGATGTTCTCATAAGCCGTGGCATTACATTACCGCACACCATTCTGTCCATCGCAGGAAATTCTACGTGCCTCCCAGTTGTCAACTTTAGCTTGACACCTCAAGTTTTGCCACAAGGGAACTCTTTGGCGTTGCTCTGCACCTTAGAAGACAATGTGGTAGATGTTTTCGCAATGGCCGCCCCTTCTGACCCCCACGCTCCACATCAATCTGCCACTTGCTCCGACAGCGCTATTATTTCGATGATCGCTTCCAACTTAACGCCGCAGCAGACTGATGAGCTCCACCGGGTTCTGCTGTCCTACATCGACCTTTTTGACATCAGCGGCCGTCCGTTGGGGAAAGCTACTGGTATGAGCCACCGCATAAACACTGGTAATGAGCATCCTATTCATAGGCGTCCATATCGGGTGTCGGCGGCCGAGCGTCACATCATCCAAAGTGAGGTCGACAAAATGCTCGCCAAGGACATCAGTGAGCCATCCTGCAGTCCTTGGGCTTCTCCTGTAGTGCTAGTCCGCAAGAAAGACGGTGCATGGCGTTTCTGCGTGGATTATCGACACCTAAACAAAATTACCAAAAAAGACGTCTACCCTCTGCCACGAATAGATGATGTGCTTGATTGCCTCTATGGGTCCCACTATTTTTCCTCCATAGACCTTCGTTTCGGCTACTCATCACAGTGCTTGGCCATTTAGTAGACGCCAACGGTTTTACAACCAGACCCGGCAAAAATCAGCGCCGTCGAAAACTTTCCTGTACCACGATCTGCGAAGGATGTACGCAGCTTTATCAGACTATGCTCCTACTTCCGACGCTTCGTGAAAAATTTTGCGCACATAGCGAGGCCACTTACACAGCTGCTCAAGAAAGAAGTCCCGTTTTCATGGGGCTCCGAAGAGGCTTCTGCGTTCTCGACTCTCGTCACTCTTCTCACTACCCCTCCGATTCTGGCACACTTCAACCCTGCTGCCCCTACAAAAATCCGTACAGATGCAAGTGGGCATGGCATTGATGCAGTGCTGGCTCATAAACATGGCCATGATTGTGTTATTGCATATGCCAGCCACCTCCGATCCGCCCCTGAACGTAACTATTCGATAACAGAGCGTGAGTGCTAGGCTCTTGTATGGGCGGTGGCGAAATTTCGACCTTATCTATACGGACGCCCATTTTCGGTAGTTACAGACCACCACGCGCTCTGCTGGCTCAACTCTCTGAAAGATTCATCAGGCCGCCTTGGTCGCTTGGCTTCGCGCTTGCTAGAGTTTTCCTATTCGGTGGTCTACAAATCTGGCCGCCTACACCATGATGCCGATTGCCTCTTCCGGTACCCCCGTCGACCATCCTGAGGACACTGACGAGCCCACGGAGAACTCTATCTTGTCAGTGTCCGACTTCCTCTATATTGGGGAAGAACAGAAGCGTGATCCAGAGCTGCTTGACATCATCAACCGTATGGAATCCTCCACAAATGATGCTTCCGTCCGCTACTTTGTCATTCAAAAGGGTGTGCTATACCGTCGCAATTTCCGACCAGACGGGCCCGACCTTCTCATTGTTGTGCCTAAGCATTTGGGCCGCTGTATTCTCACCGAACTTCACGACGCTCCCATGGCTGGACACCTTGGCGTATCCCGCACGTACGAGCGCGCCCGGCGCCGTTTTTTCTGGCCAGGCCTTGCTCGTTCGGTGCGCCGATACGTTGCCACGTGTGATCTATGCCAACGTCGTAAAACACCGTCGCTGCTACCCCGCTGGCCATCTTCAACCAATTGACATACCCGCGGAACCATTTTACCGTGTTGTGTTAGACCTGCTTGGTCCTTTTCCCACATCAACATTTGGAAACAAATGGATAGCCGTTATTACAGACTACGCTATTACGCGAGCTCTACCGACCAGCTGTGCAACCGACGTCGCTGACTTCTTGTTACGGGACATTATATTGATTCACGGTGCTCCGAGACAGCTTCTCACAGACCGTGGCCGTAGATTTCTATCCCAAGTCATCACCGACATTCTGCGTTCTTGTTCCACGCAACACACACTGACAACCGCTAACCACCCTCAAACAAACGGCCTCACGGAACGATTTAACCGCACTTTAACAAATATGCTCGCTATGTACGTGTCGCCCGACCACCGAGACTGAGACGTTGCCTTACCCTACGCAACTTTCGCATATAATTCATCCCGTCACGACACAGCAGGCTTTTCGCCGTTCTACTTATTGTACGGAATAGAGCCGACTTTACCACTGGACACAGTCATCTCAGCTCACACCTCGTCCACAAGCGAGTATGCCCGCGACGTGATTGCGCGAGCCGATCATGCCCGTCAGCTCCCTCGCGTTCGGCTGATGGCGTCGCAAACCAACTAATGCCGTCGGTACGATGCGGAACATAGAGACGTACATTTTGCTCCCGGTACCCTCCTTTTACTCTGGTCCCCTCATCGTCGGCTGGGCCTATCCAAAAACTTCATTACACGGGACCCTACCGTATATTGCGTCAAGTAACACCTGTCACCTACGAGATCAGCCCCATCTGTCCATCATCATCTACTATGCGGCCCAGTGATATCGTACACGTCTCGCAGATCAAGCCCTACAATAATGCGTCAGATAACGACCTTTGAAGCACCGGGACGGTGCCTCCGCCGGGGGTTATGCTACGTGCCAGTGCATAGAGCTGAAAAAGACAAAGCAGATAGACTGGCGCGAGCTAATTTGTGTGGCTGGCGCTGCTCGCCTAACCGGATGTAAATACATCGGTGATTACCCCTCTGAGTCAGTGTCCTTCCCGTAACAATATGATTATGAGAGATGCCATAGTGGAAGGCCCCCGTAATTTCGACCTCCTGGGGTTCTTTAACGTGCACCCAAATCTACCTTGCTGTGGAGAAATAGTGGTAAACTACCATTTATGATTTGAGAATGCTTGTAAAATGTGCTTTACAATTATTCCTCATCATCAAATAGTCTATACAATTGTCCCCTATCAGGGTGCCACTGTAATTGCTGGGAATCAAATACAGTAAAACCTCGTTAATTTGAAGTCACTGGGGCCGCGAGAAATCTTCAAATTAAGCGGGTTTGCGATTTAACAGAACGTACAAAAAGTCAGATGGAAGAAACTTAATGATTCATTTTAATCAGGGGTTGTCGTTTGCTGTGTCCGGCTAGCTTGCGGCTCCAAAGGTTATGTTCTTTAACAATACCTCATCTTACTTGTGCTGCGGAAAACAAGACATCTTCACTGCAGTGCAGTAGTGACATGGGGGCAGCATATCACATATTTTTTGCTGCGTCTGCATGTCACGATGCGACCATTTATGCATTTTTTCTGGTATAATTAGGAATTTAATCATGGCCAGCATGACAAAACGCGCAATGTGTTTTGGCTGGAAAAATTATCTTTGAAACTTTCGAACTTGATTTTCGAAGTTGGTGTTGCTGGCAAGAACTCCACCAGCAGTGCAAACGCGCGAATATCTGTAGCAACCGGCAACTGGAGGTTTTCATACATCGCAAATTCCGCCAAACTGTCCTTTATTCATTTATTTATTATCCCAGAAATAATGGGTAAACCATGACCCGCTGACATTGCGGGAAACATGCAATATGTTGCTCGTGTGTCACTACTGTATTGCAATGAAGCATGCCTCATTTTCCGCAGGTGCACATTCCGGTTGGCCATGAGACCTTTTTTTTTTGCGATGGAAGAAGTGAGGCTGGGGTGCTTCAGCTTCCACTCATTGGTATCACTACGTTGCATCGCCTTGCGGCTCGGGATCCGAAAATCGGGATCTGAAACTGGCACATGGCACCCCAAAGTTTTCAAATTAATCGGACTGGTGCCGGCTGCCACTTCAAATTATCTAGCCAAACTTGCGTTCCAAAATACAGGACCATGGGAATCTTTCAAATTATGCAAAATTTCAAAATAATCTAGTTCCAATTAATGAGGTTTTACTCTATATGACCAGTGACCAAAGGGAGCACTTGTCATTCATTGTCACAGCAAGAACATACATACTTACTCGTGCTGGCAGCACATGAAGCAGGTGAGTGTACTGAGCAGCATAGCCGTGACAAATCCCGGCAGCAGCAGAGAGAGCAGAAAGTCCGACAGCAAGTCCCTTCTAGGTAGGTGTCCCATATCGGGCGGATTATAACTGTCCTCTTCTAGTGGGATGGGTGAGAAGGCAGCGTCTTGGTGCTGCATCATTCCTTCGCCATCTAGTTGCTCAGGCAGCTGCACCAACAATGAATTCACAATGCTAATATGATGCCAAAAAAGCGGACAAGAGAAATTCCAAGGTAACTTGCTGGCATAGCTGCAAGGGTTACAGTTGATCTGCTGCCACGAAACTGTGACATACGATGATACTCCTACTAATAAAATGCACAAAATTGCCAATTCTTCACAAGGCAGCTCGCACTCGCATTTGACAGAGAGAAGCTTGCTTTCATGTCTAGGTAGAATTCCATGCAATACTTCATAGTGACCTTCTACCAGACTTCCTTGTCTTGAAAGAGACAGACAAAAATACATCTTGCTTTAAGCACAATGCTACCACAAACCACCAAAAGGACGAACTATAGCACACCAGCAGGACACAGATGCCAAATAAATTGCTACATATGTAGATAAGCAAGGACTTGGCAATTTTTGTGGAGTTGCACACAAAAATATAGTTGAAAAGATACTCTGTAATACATGATTTCACAGAATTTACAAGCTCTGTGCTTTGGGAAGGAAACGTAAAAAGGGGATGTAGCTTTAAAGAAATAAGACACTATTGCTGAGGGCTCATTATTATGCTACAAAACAAAAACTTGAATAAATACTTGCACAATATGTCTGAGCGAGAATGCAAAACTCTTTCACTTCTTGATCCATACAAACACATGTCAGATTAATTGGTGCCCCTGTGAAACTGGAGGCAACATGCAATGAAAATTTAGTCTCCTGTCAATAATAACTATCATGTCACGCTATTCGATAGTTTTGGTGAGAAATAGAGAGAGAGAATGCACTTTATTTGCACCCGCCCAAAATTATGGATGATGAGGGTGAGATTCAGCTCCCTTCTTTCACCATCTAGTTCCCCCTACATGTAAGCCGGAACCAGTTGGCTAAAAGCTAGAGGTGTGCGAATATTTGAAAGTTTCGAATATTCGGTGAATATTGCATTTGTAATATTCATATCCAATTCGATAGCCACATATTTGAAAATTTCAAATAATCAAACTAGCCCGAATATTCCTCGAATAATCGATGTTCTCGAATATTTGTTCGTAGGTTCGTGCGATTATTCGAATGCTTTGGATATTCAAATGAATATTAGGGTACTTGAATTCGCTTAAGTTTGAATTTAAATTATTGATATTTCAAAGTATTCGCAAGGAACCAATAGGTGCATATCAATCCGAATGTACCACTTGTAAAGGTGGTTTCACTTCAGTGTAGAAGTTCTGAACCGTAAAAGCACCTATCCAAAAAAATTTGCTTTGCCGCGAAGCCCCGCTTCAATTTTAAAGGGGCCTTGCAACACTTTTGGAGCATTGTGAGAAAACACTGCCGATCGGTAGTCGAGGCTACTGAAAACACCCAAGTCAAATATTATAGTGCAGAACGCGGCGTGCAATTTAATATAAATTCTCAAAGCCAGTTAAAAATTGCTCTCTTCTCTCGGCAGATGACTCCACAAGCTCAGAAAACACACGTGACGTATTTTCTTTCCCAGTGCCATTCCTCTCTGCTTAGCTTCCAGTGCTTTCGTCGGGATGAGAAGAGAGAATGCACTAGCAGCATGCGAGAAATCTTTGTAACTCGGCGCCTACTGGTCGGATTTTAAAATATTTGCAGCGGTGAATTCGTTAGGCAATAAGAAAGCTTCTTAGGTGAATGCATTGCTTGGCTACTTGAAAAAGTGTCGCACGGCCCCTTTAAGTGAAAATATTACTCTCAACTCAATTCATTTTATTAAGCTTAAAAGCTAGTTATTAGTTAGTTACGTTGAATTTTATGGTGCAAAAGCAACAATGGCTTTGATGCGCCAGACACTGGGTGATTTTGATAATAGGGTTAAAATGTGAGGTGAAAAACAGATTTCTATTTACATTTTGTTTAAAAGACCTACGGCCTCTAGAAACCGAAAAACATCCTGTATGGGGATGAGTGCATTTTCTGACAGTATTAACATTGGGTGTAGAGGTGTTTGTGTTCTGAAAAATTGTTTAAAATAAGCGTGTCTTCTTTTTTCAAAGACTGGGCATGTTATTAAAATATGACTGATAGTCAGAGGTTCCTTGCAATGTTCGCATTCTGGCTGATCTCCGCGCAATAAAAAGTTGTGGGTGAGGTGAGTATGACCTATCCACAGGCGGCATAGTGTTACTTCGATGAAGCGCTTTTGGTGATTGCACGACTTCCATTCTTGTAGAATAGGCTTGACAATTTGAAGCTTGTTATGCACTTGCACTTGAGCCTGCCACTCTTCTTGCCATTTTTCCCTAAAGGCTGTCCGACAACTGTTGAAACAGTCTCTGAATGGTGCCCTTATCTCTGCTATGCTTTGATGACCTGCCCTTGTTGCTACCCTGCCTGCCTTTTCGTTTCCTGGGATACCAACATGGCTCGGCACCCATACAAGTCGGATTGTCTTGCCATTTTTCTCAGCTCTTTCTAGCTTCTGTAAAATGTCCCTGAGAAACGGTTCGTTTTCCGACCTTAAATGAAGGGCTTTTAATGCTCTAAATGAGTCAGTGTATATGACAGCTTTTTTGTGATTTCTTGATAAAATTTCTTCAAGAGCAATCAAAAGAGCATATACTTTTGCTGTGAAGATAGATACAAATGGCGGCAGTCTTATACATGTTTCTGAGTGTTTTGATATGACAGCACTTCCTGTATATTCTTGTGTTTTTGATCCATCAGTGTAGTATTCAGAGTGCGTGTTATATTTTTCTTGTACGGCTAGGAAATCCTGGATAATTTGTTCCCGTGGAGTTTCCTTCTTTCTTAGATAAGTTAAGGCAAAGTCAGTGTACTGCGACAAGTCCAACAATGGAGCCAGTCTTTCTGGCATTTGGACAATGCTTAGTGCCTGATTCGGTACTTTGTAGTCTAGACATATTTCTTCAAAGCGCAGGAGAAGTGGTCTTATCGTGCGCGGTCTGTTGTTGTATTGTATTCTGGTACCGATGTGAGAGACAATAGTGTGACATATGTGGCTTGGTTTCGATCTGGTTCTTAATACATAGGATACAGTAAGTAGCACTCTTCTATGGTCCAGGCAAGGCTCGTTGCTCTCAGCATATAAGCTCTGGACAGGTGAAGTTCTATACGCTCCAGTCGCCAAGCGCAATACATGATTATGTATTGGGTCAAGACGTTTGAGGTAAGATTTTCTGGCTGAACCGTAAATAACGCTGCCATAGTCAAGTATGCTGCGCACGATCGAGCGGTATATGCGTAAAAAGCAGACTCGATCGGCACCCCAGTGTTTCCACAATAGTATTTTCAGAATGTTGAGCGCTTTGTTTGCTTTGTTTTTTGTGTAATTCAAGTGGGAAATGAAGTTTATTTTCCTGTCAAAGACTAGGCCTAGGAACAGGTGTTCTGAATTGAGTGGCAGTACACTATTGTTGATCTTAAGAACAGGATCCGGATACAAGCCGCGCTTTTGTGAGAAAAGTAGGGTAACGGTTTTCTGGGTAGAAAAGCGAAAGTTTGTTGATGGTTTGTTTGTTATGTTTGATGGATAGTTTGTTGATGGAAAGTTTGTTGATGGGTAGAAAAGTGGTCAGTTTGTTGATGGTTAGCTGCAGCTGCTTTTCACATGTGGATATGCTTGAGGCTCGACATGCTATCTGAAGATCGCCAACATATAATGAGTACATGATGGAGGGTGGGATTACTTCATTAACTGAATTCATTTTGACTACAAAGAGTGTAGTGCTTAACACGCAACCCTGCGGCACACCATTCTCTTGGACAAAAACACGCGATATTGTGAAGCCCCAACCGAACCTGAAAGTTTCGGTTTGATAGGAAGTCAGAAAGGCAATTAAGCATTCTTCCGCGTATTCTGAGATTCGCCAGGTCTCTGAGTATACCGTACCTCCACGTAGTGTCGTAGGCCTTCTCCAGGTCAAAAAACACTGCTAGGCAGTGTTGCCTATGTAAGAAGGCCTCACGTACTGTGTGTTCGAGACGAACAAGATGATCGATCGTTGAATGGCCTTTCTTATACCCACACTGATGATCATTTAGTAGGTTGTCTATTTCAAGGGTGTATGTTAGTCTTATGTTATGCTTTCGTATGATTTTGCCATACAGCTTGTAAGTGCCATAGGCCTATAGCTACCTGGTGAAGTGGGTGGTTTTCCAGTCTTTAGAAATGGCACTATGATTGCCATTTTCCATTTTGTGGGCATTTTGCCAGTTTTCCAAATCACGTTAGAGAACTTCAATAATGCTTGCACGGCAGCTTGAGACAGATGCGCGAGCATTGTGTAATGAATTCTGTCTGGCCCAACTGCTGTCTTTTTTCCCGCCGAAAGCACAGTGCTTAACTCTTGGAGTGTCAAGGGAGCATTGTACGGCTCATCTAGGCCACCGGTTACTGGTAGTTTTTGTTTTTCGGTTGTCTATTTGTATGCCAGGAAGGATGGTGTGTAATTAGCGGAACTGGATATAGTGTAAATGTGTTCGCCTAAAATGTTAGCCTGCTCCTCTAGAAATGTCTGTGTGCCTGGGTCTGTCAGTATGGGTATTGCGTATGAGGAGTAGTCACCGCTGAATTTTCTAACCTGGTTCCACATTTTCTTGGATGTGGTTGTGCTATTAATTGTAGATATGTACTTCTGCCAAGACAATTTTTCTGCATCTCTACGAATATATCATGCTTTTGCTTTAGCTTGTTTGAACACGAGGAGGTTGTCACATGTGGGGTACCTACGGAAGTTGCACCATGCTTTATTTTGTAGTTTTTTGGCTTTTGCACACTAACTGGTCCACCATGGTTTTAGCTTTGTTACCACTAGTCCTGATGACTGGGGAATAGCTTGCTCTGCTGCAGACAGTATGCAATTGGTGAACTTGTAATTTATTTCATCTACTGTTAGGTGTTCAGAGAACTCATCCTGTAGATTAGCTCTCTGTGTAAACAAAGGCCAGTTAGCTTTGTGAAGCTTCCAACGCTGTGGTCGAGAGCGTATGGTCGGAAGTGGTGATGTTAGTTTTACAATCGACGATAGATGGTCACTACCGTAAGGATTGTTTATTGTTTCCCAAGTAAAATGAGCAAACAGTGAGCTAGAGCACAGTGCCAAATCCAAGCAACTCATGGTTCCTGTGCCTGGAGAGCAGTATGTTGGTGATCCAGTGTTTAAAAGACACACATTGTTACTAAGACTAAAATCTTCAATAACCTGCCCTCTACTGTCTGTCTTTACACTACCCCATAGTATGTTGTGCGCATTGAAATATCCTGCCATTAAAAAAGGTTTAGGTAGCTGTTCTGCAATCAATTCTAGATCTTTTACAGTAAAATGTGTACGAGGTGGAATGTATATGAAACAACTGGTGATAGCTTTATGTGATAAAATGGTGACTGCAGCCGTTTCAATGAAACTGTTAACTATAACTTCTCTTACTGCTATACCACTTTGCACAACAATGGTGACGCCGCCCGACAGCCGGTTGCATTGCGAGCAGTGGCGACGTATAACAGTGTAACCTTTTAGTATTTTGGTGTTTTTTGGTCCCAGATTCATTTCCTGCAAGCATACCGCTACAGGTGAGAAGCTTGTAAATATGTCCTTAATGTCGTTTAAAATTCGTATCTGCCTCTGCAGTTCCAATGGATGATGTATGCCATTACGTGAAATGATGTGTATAAAATTTAGTATTGCGAGTTAGTTGTGCATAAGCTAAAAAGCGACACTATCCGTGTGCTTCGTCACTTATTTTTTGTGGGGCCGAAAATGTGTTTCGGCTCCCTTTCCCTCCTTTGCAGGGAGGGATGATGGGCTGCCTGATCCCCCTGCTAGTTGGAACAGGGTCTGTCAGGCTTTCAGTGTCTGATGGACTCACGTCCATGGACTCGGCACATCCAGGGTGCTCAACAGTGTTGGTGCCCGGCGAGGATGCTGGCCTCTTCAAAGGAGGCCGGCTACTCGGCATCGTTGTTGAGACCTCTTTTGCCTCGACATTAGGTTGGCTGGCACCAACACTGGTCGAGGCTTTGGGGCCTCCCTGAAAAAAGGCACTGGATGCCTTTTTTTCGCTTTTGTCTGGGGGACGGACCGTGGCCACTAGGTCCTGGAGTTCGACCCGTGTGCCTACAGAGTCCGTCAGCGATGCCTTCCCCCTTCGCACCCCTTCAGCGTAGGTGCCCTTTTAGGCAAGAACCACTCGCTTGTGCGCTTCTGGATACGGTATGTTTTCTTTGGTTGTCAGTGTAAGTATGTTTGCCATTCTGGGCAGGAGCGTGAGTATACTGCATGGGGCCCCTTGCAGTTCACACAGTTTAAAGCCTTGGTGCACTCGCCATCATCATGTTCATTCTGGCCGCATTTTATGCAGGTTGGATTACCATGACATGAATGAGACCTGTGCCCAAACTTCTGGCACCGGAAGCACCTGCGAGGATTAGGTATGTAAGGGCCTCACACGTAGGTAAAGGTACGCTACCTTAACTGCAGCAGGAAGCGTCGTGCTTGCGAAGGTTAGAATTACATTCCTTGTGCAGGTTTCCTTCTTATCTCTACGAATGATAATTGCTCGTGCGGCAAGTACACCGTGATCCGCTAAAGCATCCTCAATTTCTGCGTCAGTGCACTGGAGCAGTTAATTGTTGGATATTACACCTCACGTGTAATTAAAAGATCACTGAGCTGTTACACGGACTTCACGTTGTCCGATTTTTCCAAGGTGTCTAATTTTGTCACTTTGTTAATTGTTTTTCACTTCTATGAGGAGTTCTCCTGAATTCATTTTTTTTTTGCACTGTAATTGCTTCCAATGCATTCTTTGATTGCTTTTGCAATCAGGAATGGTGACATGTCCTGATTCTTAGTTTCAGTCAATGATGTTACAACAAGGAATTTCATGTAATCGCTCTCTTTAGTCAGAGAGTTTCTATTTGCTTTGGTGCGACCCTTTTTACGGGACCAATCATTGTGGAAAGGGGGGGTACTTTTTTCCATAGAAAAGCATGATCATTCAGTAGCTATGCTGGCCACCCACCATGGAGTCCAACAAGGGGAACGTATACACACGTTAGCCATACATTGCTACTATAACCCTGACCAAGGGAGGCCAGTCCCCCAGGGTTAACCCTAGCCGCCAAGAAATTTGGAAGTAAACGGAAAATAGAAGCCGTCAGGACAGGTAAGAAGTGAGCGATAAAGACTAAGTTGTAGGGAAGAGAGATAGGAAAAGGCGACCGCCGATTTCCCCTGGGTGGGTCAGCCCAGGGGTGCCGTCTACGTGAAGCCGGGGCCAAAGGGGTGTGTTGCCTCTGCCGGGGGGCCTTAAAGGTCCGATCACCCAGCTTCAGCTCAACCCCCAGGATCCCCTTTTCCCCAGACAAGGCAAAGCCACGCATGGCTGGGCGTGGAAGGGAGTCGAAACCCCCGTTAGCTCGGGTCTGTGGTGTCACTACTCACCAAACGCCTGCTTGCACAGACGCCCCTGCGGGGTAAAAGCTAGTTATGACGGCTTATATGCTCTATGTATAATAAATCTTAAAATGTTACGTATTTTAAGGGTTATGACTCGTACCCTGCTGAAAGTAAAATTCTGCTACTACTCAAAGTTCTTTTGACTTCTTTTGAATGCAAAAAAAAAGGAATTTGCACAGAGGCTCTATTAAATCTTTTTTTTGATATTGTGCATGTTAGTTAGGTCACGTGGAATATGCTCATTTTTATTTGTCATATATGCTATTTGATTCAAAATTATTTGACCAAAATCACAATTCACTTCGAACCTAAAATTCACTATTCGCACAAGCATATTCGTTGACATATGTTACTATGATGAACTTATGATTTTGTGCATTTGCCATAAGAGCCTCAGTAGGTCGTGCAACGATTACTATGACTTCAGCGTAAGTGCAATGATGCTTGCATGGAAATTCATGGGAGTGTGATGACGGCTACAAATGAATGTGGCGGCAAGTCATCACGACAAACCTACCAATGTAAATATCTCAATCAATCTAAATCATGTACTGCTTGCGTAGCAGTACGTGTGGCTTAGCAGTTTAGTGCTGTTACGGTTTACGTAAGCGTACCGACCACGCCGTCCGCTGCCACGCCCTTGTGCACGGGAATGCAGGTGCGTATCGCTCGTGGAAACGAAGGCAACTCGCCGCTGCCGCATTGGCTCGACAAAATAGTCTTTACACTTTTGCTTGGTCTCATGCTGAGCGAGCACGAAGAGAAAAAATCTCTGCACAAGGGGGCAAATGCATGCGTATATGTTACAGGGCGCAGCGCTGATAGAGTGAGCTTAGTAGGCGATGCACTATATGCAACTAGCTAGAGGCGCGCTCAGCTTGACGTATGATGGCAACGTATTTCATGTATAGCCACGCCAGTTTTTGCCTATGGATCACCGTAGAAACGTACGCGCACATGTCAAAGCCTAACGAGTCGTCTGTCAGCTGTGCCGTTACATCAGCATGTGTACCGTCTTCATGCTTCCAGAATAATTTCATGATAGCAGATATGGTCATGCGAATAAGGTGAAGTGTTTTTTCCGCGCAATGGCAAACATAGAAAAGGTCATGCACTTTGGGTAATGTTACAATGGTGTCTGCTGGCGCACATAAGGTGATGGACAGATTACTGCGTAGTTCCGCTGCATTCCCGAAAGCGCCTTTAAAAATTCATAGTGCGCGCATCGCGCATGAGCGCGAATGTCACCTGCAATCAACCCTTCGTTACATCATTGCTACGATCTTGCTCTTTTGCCAACTGCTTTTGCTTACTGTCATCTGTAGCCAGCTTGCCGAAAGGGGTCACGATGCGGCAAAATAGTGCCCTCGCCACCGCGAGTTGTGGCTTTGTCAACAAAAAGGCATATTTGGGGCGTCTTTTTATCACACATAATTAATCATCTAACTCATGCGCTTACCTCACGTTATTGCTGCGGGCACGGTACACCTCGGTCACGACCGTGCAGCTATCAGCGCAACATAGCATTCTTGATCGGAAAATGGCGAGCGCGATTCTGGAGGAAGGCGACGGAAGCAAGCGAGCTAACGAGTATTGCTGTGTAGTTGAAAAATGCCCTAAGTACTTCTATTTTCCTTAGTAACTTGACCAGATAAGAAAACAGGGGACAAAATTAAAAAGAAAACTATAAAATGAAGGTTTTTCAAGCCAGAACTGGATGAATTGTGACCACCTAGACTGGTTTAATAATCCTTAGGCTTGACTGATTTGATTGATTGATATGTGGGGTTCAACATCCCACAACCACCATATGATTATGAGAGAGAGAGACACCGTAGTAGAGGGCTCCGAAAATTTCGACCACCTGGGGTTCTTTAACATGCACCCAAATCTGAGCACACCGGCCTACAACATTTCCGCCTCCATCGGAAATGCAGCTGCTGCAGCCGCTGCAGCCGGGATTCGATCCCGCGACCTGCGGGTCAGCAGCCAATACCTTAGCCCCTAGACCACCGCCGCGGGGCATTCCCTTAGACTTAAGTACACGGGTGTTAACTGATACAAAATCAAACCAGTGGCCTCATGCTTACTAGTCATCAAGGCAGGTACAAAAGCTTTTCTTTCTTTTTTTTTTTAAATAAAGTGATACCACATAGAAAAAAAGGTACAAAAGGTTTGTTCATCATGCGAATTGAACCCAACATCACAGTCACAAGCTCAATCTTATGGTTTCTGGCAAGTACAGATGGTGGCACTTTTTTTTAATTTTTATGTACAATAACTGACTATAATAACAATTGTACTGTTTCCAACCTAAATATATGATTGAGTAAAAGATTACTGGAGGAAAAAAATTGTAACTCTTCATTATTCGATATTCAATTCGTATTCGAAGCTATGTATTCGTATTCGAAAATTTTGATAATTGCACACCCCTACTAAAAATGTGTATAGGCAAGCTTGCACCATGCTTGTAACTTGACAGCAATATTACCAGTAAAAATCATTCAGAGCATAGAAATCAAGTCCATGCTAATTTATTTGTTAACAATACTAAGATCTAAACCTCGATTTATCATATCTCTCCAAAAATTTGTCACATCACTCTGACAACAAGCAAAGTCATTTTAGAGTAAACTACACTTTCACAGCCTTTGTTCGCAGCTCCCCCCCAAAACACGACACAAGAATGTCTGCATATAATAATAATAGCTTTCTGTATGGATTTTCCATACCTATTAAGGGGTGATGCAGGGCTAAAAACACAATTTTCTGAAAAATGTGCATTTTCATATGGGAGTTGTCTTGAATAGATGGTTCATTGAAGAACATGCTATAGTTATTTTGTACTCATAGGGTCCTGAAAATTATAATATGTCCTAATATAAGTAAGTTTGACTATCGCTGAAATTTTCATCAAAATTAGTGCAGCAGTTGAAAAGTTGACATTTAGCGCTGCATCCCCCTTGACCATTGCTTCTGAATCGTTGCTTTCATGCTATACAATTATGAAATGCAATAACAATACTCTAGTATAGTTACTGGATAAGAAGTGGCATGTGCATCTAAGTCTGCAGAACTGCTCGACCATAGGATTTCCTTCACGTTGAAGTGCCTGAACCAGCTTAGGCAAGCTTAAACATCACTCTTAAAACAAGGTAAAAATACTCACTGTTATTAAACGAAATCCACACCAGTCAGGCAGAAAGCTCCTACTTCGAAAACGGTACTCAGCAGAAGTTCGTTTGTAGTCACGTGGGCAGGAAACCCTGTTTCGCAGCTGATTGGCCTCAACTTCTAATGTGCGTAGCTCCTGGGAAAAGTTAGTTGTCCCACCAATGCGTACGACTATCCTGAAAAAGTTGCACCCAACATGACACGTGATTAGTTCTTTCTTAACCATTAACTTTCAGACATAAGCATTGAAATCAACGATACTGCTCTTCAAGGAAATGTTTTCTTGTTCTATGGCAAACAAGATTGATAGGCTGCCGAAAAAAACAAAATTCTGCTATTCTACTGGCCACAACCAAGAGACTATTATGGATGTGTATTCGAGGACCATTCAAGGTTCTTTAACCTGCATTAAAATCTAAACACACATGTTCTTACATTTCACCTTTATCAAAGCAAAACCACCGTGGCCAGCAGTCAAACCAGTGTCCTTGCACCTAGCAACAAACTCATTACGTGAACATCGAGCTAATTAAACTTTTACATGGTTCTTTTTTCACAAATTTTCACAACAGCAACGTCTTAAGGTCGCAACACTAAAGATGTGTGGAATATTATTTAATAAAGTAAACTACAATAACTACATGAAGCAAAGGATTGCCTAGGGTGTTCTATTTGTAGTTTACAGTTGACGTGCAGTAGCAAAACCCAGAGGTTCTGTATTGTGCATGTGGTGCACAAGGAACTACTGCTGCTCCCCTGTTTTCATATTATTTATGCATCTGTAACTGTGAAGTGTTAAGCCAACACCATTCATGGCCACGTAGGTGAATGTGGAACATTGCTTTTATGAGAAGATGACTGTAGTAAGAAAAAATGAGAAAACTCTTACCAAAAGTTTATTTTAGGAAAACCCTATGTTTTAAAGCCGGCGCAGCTTCTTCAAGGGTGAGAAGGCCCGAGATGTGCAGCGCTTTTATGCAGTTTCCATCCCAGCCAGGCAGACTTCTGCCAAATGTTCACCATTGAGGAATTTGGCTTAATAAGCTTGATTTCATATTTTTTAGCATAAACAGTGGCTACCTCACTATGACTCACATGTGAGAACTTTGAGTCAAACATCAACATACATTCCCAAATTGCTATAAGGCCTTCTGACAACAGTACAGGTTTTCTACTTGATCAAGTGCACTTGCAGTGCATATATTGCATTGGCTATTTTTAGTCAAACATGTGAAAAATGCTGAGCGGAGAAAAGGCCAACAAAATAAAATGCCAGTTCTTAATCGCGACCAGGAAGTAAAACATGTTTTTGTTGATATGCGTGACATATCATGGGGCCTTGGATATTTAGAGACCTTCAAGTATGAACTGCCTATACCCCCGAGTTGAACGTGCAATAAAAAAAGTATGATGAGTGTGCTGTGTTCCTCCAACTTGAAACTATGTTAAAGTTGCATAATAAAACAACTCGCAAGCAAAACAAAATTTCGATATGTAAAAGAAAAAGCAGCCTTTACTTAGAAATATTTTACTCATGTCGTACGTTCACTTCATCAAATTTTTAAAAATACCATCGAAACCAAATGTAAAAATATTTTCAAAATTTTGAAACATCAGAAGTCATGCTATTTCATGACACTATTATGTGCAACACCCTCTGCTGCAAAACCGCCTGCACGTGTCTGAAGGTGTGTGCCGCTTGAATGAAGAAATGATCGTTCACACCTTTCAAAACTGTTTAGTAGTAATTGCATTTGTTATTCAACTAAGCTACACAGCCCTCCAAAATGTTATACAGTGACTTACGAGAATAATGGGCCATGACTGCTAAGTGGAACGTGGAAGATAGCGATGGCACATACACGAGTGCCGATACATTGGCATGATGCCTCGAACTGGAAGTTTGTGTAGGCAGAACCACAGCCCCAATCATTTGCGAGAACCAAGTTTTCACTATCCACTTATTACAAGTACAGGGCTTGGATAGCTGCGAAATACTACAAGTGAAACAATTGAAAAAAAAAAGATTGCATGGTTCAGTGCTCAGCAAGTGTAACACTTAAGTACACAAGCTCAACTTATGGGAGACTGCACTAGTATTGCTGCAGACTTACCCTTCCTTGTCCTTAGGATTGACAGGTACCCTGCCACCAATATCCACCACTGAAGCCACTTTTGTCACATAGATTTCGGGACTTTCTTTCCATAAATGATCTCGAAAAATGTCTTCTAAATCAGATAACCAGTCACCCTCGAAGAGGTCTTCGATATTGAGATTTAAGAACTTCATCTCGACCTCGTAAAGTGCTTCCTCTGCAAAACAAAAATATAAAATGACAAAAACATGATGATAAATAGTTGGTACACAAGTGCGTAATGAAGATCACCATGTACCTCATGCTATGAAAACGAACTGAGTGTTACGGGCATTTAAAAATAGAGATGACACTTACTTGGCCTTTTTTCCACCTGAAGACTAATTACCCGTAAAGAAGTCTTGTAGTTGTACTTGTTAATAGCAAAGACCTTAAAGCAATCAGAAATATATAAAAATATACATTTAAGATCCGCCGCAACCAAGAAAAGAACGCGCAACTAACCTCAATGTTGAGTTCCCCATCGTCTTGATACGAACCGTACAAAAGTGCCCTATTTGAGTTGCCGGTTTGCCGTAGGAACATCCACTTTGGTAAGTCCGGCTTTCCTAGCAAAGCAGCTCTGAATTCTGTATGCCCGTAGCTATCTGTTCAATAATAAAAAGTGACTGAACACTCGTTTCACTTGCACGAAGAGACCTCAAAATGTAAATGTTAGCTAACGTGACTGCGTACCTATAGACGCGTCAAACATTCCTTTATCAATATAAAAATAAAAAACTTCAGTAGTCTGCAGCACCTGGTTTCTGGGGTCTTGAAGTTTCGCACCTGCACAACACAGGTCGAACACGAAACTTAGTTCACGTGAAGAGAACATACAATAGAGTTACTCACCTAAGCAGCTGCAGCTAAGCAATAACGTCGCTGAAACAAACACCTTTACAGGCAACATTATCTCTGGCTTGTCTGTCTCCCTTCTACACACAAACCACACCAATACTGATTGCCTCGATGCGCGGAGGCTCGGGAGCAGCACCGCTGTGCCTAGCTGTGTGTACCGATAGCTAATCGATCAACTTTGTACGAGAGACAGAGCTCTTGAGCGTCAACCCAACGGTTAAATTGTCTAGAGGCAACAAAACATACATCTGCCTCTCGTACTGCCAACATAAGAGAAGATGAACGATCAATAGTCATTAAAATATGCAATATCAAGGAGGATCAAGCTGATGAAGCTCACCAAACTTTCGCTACATGCGCTACTGCTTACTTTCGCTTTCTCCTTGCAACCTCAGCGACCCCTGGTGTCCTGGTGCCCTGGAGAAGAAAAAAAAACAATTCCGTGACAACAACAATTAACACTGAACATATACAAATATTCTTTTTCTATGGCATTAAAAAAACACCTGCTTTGCGTTAAAAGAGAACAAGACTACTTTACTTAGACGTTCAGATAAACATCTATCTAGAGAGAATTGTTAGTACGAATAAATTAATTTGTAGCTCACATGCTGTGATCTCTCTAGTCACTCTAGCTGTAATATGTGATGATAGAGTTTTCTGCTAAAGCTTTGAATAACTCAGGCTTTGACGTATGCCGCACTAAATGCAATTTTGCGACAAAATAAATCAGCTGGACGTATCCTGGCAATGTGCCATGCGTAGCGCAAGGAATAATCGCGCTGCACAATCAGAAACGGCTCGGCGTGATATCGGGGGGTAGCTAAGCGATACGCTTTTTACATCACCCTTTGCAAGGCCCACGTTGCACCATAAAAAAGGGAGGAGCGGGTTCATTTGTGGGCAGAGAGCTCTCTTAGTTTGCTCTTACCTGTCCCGCTTTTTGTTTTCTTGTTTCGCTTTAAAATCGGCAGGTGTGTTAAAACAGCGCGGTCGATGTGACACCTGTGCTTACACGTAGCACTTTCCGCCAATTTTTGTTTATTACATCGAAGATCATGAAGGTTTTCGGCGGCGTCGAAGGGTAGGTTATTTGCTAATTGATTACCGATTTCATTTTACGCAGCTCGACAACCCGTGAAGGTTCACTAAAGTTACGCCGAGTCTTCTGTTATTTTTTTTTCTTTGTTATCGCACGAAACTTTCCTAGTAGCTCTGGTATGCACGAATGGGAGCACTCGGGCGCGCGATTTCGCTTTGCATGGCGAGATAGCAATCGCTTTTTACAAACGGTCGCGTGCTCCAGTGGCGCTTCTTGTGTACGCTGACCATCTGTCGTGTCGCCAGCTATCTTGCAGATAACGAAGGCCAAGGCGCTCGAGTGTTTGCGCCCACTCAGTCCTGCGCTGCACAGCCCTAGCGCAGGAAGTTTTGCGCGTCGTCTCGAACTTTACGATCGAACAAATAGTTGAAAAGTTTCAGATCTACACAGTTATCGAGGTGTCCTACCTCTACTTTATTAACCAGCCACATCCACTTGTATTAGTGCTTGTCAAAGAAAAGAAAAAAAAACGAATTGCTCGCTGTCTTGACTGATGGCACATTGTTTCAGTTCACGCCGCCAAATCAGTTACGTTAGGCCCCTCATATTTGTCTGAGAGAGAGCTCTGCATACGCATGGGCACACTTTTTTTTTTTAATTTATCGTGTTCGAGCTTCGTGCAGCGATGCGTTGTCGCGCATGTGTTGTGTGACCTTTCCTATATCGTCTATTGTTGTGCATCCATCTTCTATCTCGTGACAATTTAGGGGAGCCACTTTGTCGAAAGCAGTTCTACTGAACGAAAGCGGCCAAGTCCTGGGATGGTCGGAGGGTCACCCTGTAAACCACTGGCTCGTTGGGATGAACGAATGTCGGAGGCGTGTCTATGAGCTTGTTCTGGCTGCCAAGGAAAATGCTGGTCTTAGTCGAGAAGTTCGCCTCGCATCACTAGTGAGTCGTTTTTTTTTTTTTTTATTAAGCACAGGTTACTCTATAATGGTGTGTGTGTATGATGATATGTTGATTACGTTTTGCACATTATTAATCTTCTGAAAATATTCATGATATAGACTGTGTGTAACAATAATAATATACCTTTCACACATTGAACACAGTAATGAAATCCATTTTTTTCTTTTTTTAAGGGGGGGGGGGGGGTCTGCTTTTTGTAGAAAACTGAAATTTGTGTAACAAAATAGTGAAATTGTGATGAGCAAATGAGCTACAAATAGCAGCCGCTAACTCCAAAGCTTTATGTGGATCATATAACTGCTAGTACGTACTACATGTACAGAAAGGACACATGTGCACACACCATGCAATTTTTCTTGGTTCGCGTGCTGTAAAAACAGCTACTTTTTTCCGGTAGTCTACGAAGCATAGACAATTAATATTAACATTTTTGTACAGGAATGAAGAAGATATTGTATATACATATATGTTGGTACCACTGTTTTCAAAGCGAGATTATAGAACTATATCTTGCACTTGCATGCACTTCCAGTTTGGATGAGTGGTTGCCCCATGTTACGTTCATATATAAATGTAAAATTAGGTATTTCCTAGTATACATCCATGCACGTCATTGCTCTAACATTTGCCATGCCATGCATAAATATTTACAAGTGCGTATTAGCACCTGCTTACAATAATAAAAAGCATGTGTCCATCTGATGTATTTATTAGATCATTTTGTTTTCCTGCTAGTGTTTGGTATGCGACTTGTGTTGTGAATCTTGACACATTCAACTTTTCAGAGCCTTTGTCTCAGTGGCTGTGAACAAGAGGCTACCAACAATGATCTGAAAGAACTTATCTTGAAGGAGCACCCTGATATTGCATCATCAGTAGTGGTAAAAAGCGATGTCATTGGAGCACTGAAGACAGTCGCACCAAATGGTTAGTGTGCCCAGTTTCTTGAAGACAAGTCTGTCTTTTTTTTCCCTAGTGAACAAATCTTGTCTTATCCTGTAATAAAGAATTACAAAGTAATAGCTTAGATGTGGCTTCCTTCAGTGACAGGTGCCATAAGTTTGGAATAATTACAATTTTGAAAGAGCATTTGTACATACCATATTCACTCAAATGTAACATGCATTTTTCTCAGATTTTTGCTACATGAACTCGACTCTTGCGTTATAATCGATTACTTAAATTCAGGTTATCTTTAAAGTGCAGTGATGCACACAATTCTTTTACTTTTGTTTTATTTATTTTTTCATCCTGGAATTCACCTCTTGCGTTACAATCGTGGTCGTGTTAAGTCAAGTAAATACGGTAATCTGAAAAACAGTGGGAAATTAGAAACTTTGGAAATATAAATTTTCTGTTTAGGGTAGCCATTGTGGGTGTTGATGCTGAAAACATTAGTCATAAACACTTTTCAGTGACAATTGTCCCTGGCAAGTATAGCTGCTATTGTAATCAGAGTAAATGCTCTTGCATTTTGAATCAACGCTTGTGATAAGCTGGTGCGATTCAGGGTTCACTCTAAGTCGTGCCTCACACTTAATCAGTGACTGACAAGTCAGTGATGTGACATCATGAACATTCATAAAGTGCATTGAAGATTCTGCCCATGGATAATATGTAAAATGAGATGCAGTTCATGGACTAGTGTACGACAAGCAAGCTTCAGGTCATCCCCCTTCCTTTTTTTTTTTTTCTTTCTCCAGAATTCCACCCCCGTTTTATAGGGGTGAGAGCGGCCCGCGATCCTACCCCTATAAAACGTGGTTGGTATTCCTCAGGACCCCAATAAAAGTTTTTCATCCATCCATCCATCTCCAGTGCTTGGTTGCCTTGAGCTTTATTCCTTGTTTAGAGGTGCATCTGCAGGCAGCATATACTGCCCCGCCGCGGTGGTCTAGTAGATAAGGTACTCGGCTGCTGACCCGCAGGTCGCGGGATCGAATCCCGGCTGCGGCGGCTGCATTTCCGATAGAGGCGGAAATGTTGTAGGCCCGTATGCTCAGATTTCAGTGGACGTTAAAGAACCCCAGGTGGTCGAAATTTCCGGAGCCCTCCACTACGGCGTCTCTCATAATCATATGGGGGTTTTGGGACGTTAAACCCCACAAATCAATCAATGCAGGCACCATATATATAGAATCAGTCTAGTGATTTCTTCAAGTGAGAACCCATTGGCATGAGAGTTATTACGTGAACACCCTTGTCACATAGGAAGGTTTGAGGTCATTTGTGTTTAATTACATTGAGCAAATGAAATTGCATTAGGTGCTATGCATTTCTACATGGCAAGATATGCCGTCGTTTGCAGATTGTGACAATTGCGACTCAGTGAAAAGTGGAGTGACCAACAAATTTCAAGTGTATGTAAAAAAATAGTTGCCATGTTTATCAGATCTTAAATATTGTTAACTGCAGGTATCTGTCACACTGCACTGACACAATCAGTGCTATGCAGGCTGTATTGGGTAATGTCACTGGGATCGAAGATATTTAATTTTTTGGATAAGAATAAAGTGAAATTTTTGGCAAAAAATGATACATATCAAAGCAAAAGCATATTAATTATTGTAATGAAGTATTCACGGTTTAATTTATATTTATTTGTGGTACCTCTTGGTGAAAGCACTCATTTGTGACAAAGACGCATAGAAGTGAGTTCAGCACTCATTTATTTGCACAAGTAATTTTATAATGGAATTGAATGTCCCCGTGTGGCAGTTGGCTAACCGCATTAAATGTAAATGTTGTTAGGCACCAATGACTATAAAGTTCCTCATGTGACAGGTATATAAATATATTGACAAACTCTTCATATCTGTGCTTGGTGAAGAAGAAAAAAATGAGCCTGCATTTAGTATTGCTATAGTTGGAACTGTTTGACAAGCAGGCACTTGTCATGCAGGAGGTGTTGTCCTGATAGCAGGTACAGGATCCAACTGTTTGCTTGTCAATCCTAATGATTCGATGCATCGCTGTGGAGGTTGGGGACATATTCTTGGAGATGAAGGAAGTGGTAAGTCCAGAGACTTAATTAATTATTGTTATTACTATTTACAATTGATAATGTCGCTGTGCAAAAACGTGGCTTCTATTTTAGCAGCAATTAACAGTGAATATACTTAATATGTGCAGAGGGTTTTATATCCGACTGTTTTGCTTATTAAAGTTATCTGTTTTTTGCTTTTACACCATACATTGCTATGTTTTAATTATGTCTCGTTTTTTGATGGAATTCTTTTACTAACACTCTTTTCATTATTTTTTCTCTCTCTCTCTCTTGTAGCTGAGAGAGAGTCGAACTGCATAGTAATACGAGACATGCGTGTGACCTTTCTTGCTCCCCACTCTTCTTTTTCCTCCTCATCCTCTTTGAAGATACTATAACTTTAGGCAGCACCGATTTTTTAATATAAATCTCACTGAGGAAGGCATTGTCTTTACAGATGAACTGTACTTTGAGAAAGAAGTACTCTATCACTGCTAAAATGTCTTTGAAAATGATAATTAACAACAAAGACTTGTCAATGAAACTTTTTATCTTTATTTAGTACTGTTGCTATGTATATAAAAAAGTTGTATGGCATCACAATTTATGACATATCTATATTACTAGTATCGAAAGAAGAAGTGTCTAAATGCGTGTTTATTTTTCTATTATTACAAGCAAATTGTTACTTGCAGATTTTCAGGACAAATGTTATTAAATTTTTATGTGTGACAGCTCTGCTGAAAGCAATCATTATTGGGTAACTCGAGGCATTAATGACTGAATGTCATTCTTTAAGTCCATATGCCTCAGGTATCACTGCACGATTTTAGTATATTGATCTGACCTTTTTTTTTTTCTTGTCAAACAGTGTAACCGTGTGAAAAACTGAAAAATGTGGAAATATGAGGACTCTGCAAACAGAAATTTTTATTTTCATTTAGAGAAAAGAAATTTTTCATTTATGATTGATGGGTCATAAAGTGGTTGTATAGTAGAGTTGATCATTTTCTATGTTTATTCAGCTTTCATAGACTGCTCATTCTTTGCTGCTTTGAACATGTGAGGAGTAAGGGAGCAATTCATCAAAACTACTTTCCTGCTTCAGTGTTTATAAAATTGTCAATAATTTAGTATGGTGCTGAAGATTTTTTTTATGCCAGTAGTTTTATGAATAAAGGAGCGCTACTTTCTTGCTACATTTATTTCTGTTTTGATAAAGTAACTGTTCTGCATAAGACTTTTCTTTTGTTGGTTGCCATCTTGTGTGCGGTTCAGCTAGCAACATGTTGGTGGCTTTTCTTAGGAACATAGGAAGTAGTCCAGAATATGAAGCAAAACTTGGCAATTTCATGGTCACTGCATCTTGTTTTGCTGTTGAATCATCGCAGTTTAGCCTGTAAGGACGCCTGCAAATTTTATTTATCTTTTTTGTGTGAATATTCCTCAGATGAAGCCTGCTTGAAAAACTGCACAATTGATTAATATTTGCTCATGTTCTTTTGCTTAATTTGGCAAAACAGGTTTCACTATCTCAATACAAGCCATCAAAATGGTTCTGCATGAAGACGAAAATTTCCGGGTTCCTCAGTGGAGTGCCGAAAAGATTCGTGAACTCGTAAAGGAGCATTTTCAGGTGAGCGCTGGCTTTGTGGGGCATACTGCCATTCATATTCCTATAGTAACATGGAAAATTGCTTAAACAACAGTCGGTCCTTTGCCTGTTCTGAACATGCTTTCACACACTTTCCACCATTATTAAGCTACCAACTTCCCCAGGTGGTCGAAATTTCCGGAGCCCTCCACTACGGCGTCTCTCATAATCAGATGGTGGTTTTGGGACGTTAAACCCCACATATCAATCAAGCTACCAACTTTTCCGTACCGTCTTCGAGTAGTGATGCTGCCTACATTGGTCATGCAATTGCAACTTTTTTTTTTTTGCTTCTGTCCTCAGTATGGCCATGTAGTTGCTAGTTCACGACAAATTTATACTGGTCGGAGTAAGGCTCTAAGTAACAAATCAATTTCTCAGGACAGTGATTATGTTTCCAGTCAAAGCTTGTATGCTCATTGGCTTATTGTTATATTATAGTGATTAATTTATGATACAACAAAGAACCGGGAAGAGGGACAAAAAAGAGGAATAAACAACACTTCTTTTTCTGTCCCTATTCCAATTCAGCTGACCCAGCACAGTTTGTTATTTACCAGTAGTCAACTCATTATCAACATACACTTGTAATATTTTATGGCCATGGTTCCCCAGTGCACTAGACAGGCTTAATGCAGCTCACATTGTGGATTGCAAGAACTGACTGTTTGATCACAGCATATCACTGCAGTGTGTTGAACAACCAGAGGCATGGTGCCATTCCTGGCATTTTGTAAGTTAAACGTGCATTTCTCTTATGACCACCTACTTATGTGTGTGATAAAAGCTTCCAGTTTGTTCTAACACAACTGAACTGCTCCTGACAACATCAATAAACCAGCAGCTGGCAAGTGGATAATGTGCTGTAGTAGAAAACCTACCAAATCTCTGAACTATTTCTTAAAGGGACAATAAATAGCTAAATGATTTTTTTCTTTATTAGTAAAGTACAACTTCACAATTCAGAAAAAGCCCCTCTTACCGCGACACTATGCTTGGTAAGGGAGAAAACATGCGAAAAGAAATCATGGGTGTAGACACCACTTTGAGATTCCTGCACCAAACACCGTGATGTCATTTGAGGGTCTCTACTGGGTTTTACGTAGCAGGGGTAAAACAGCTGCGCATATTGCGCATTTTTTATACGTTTCCATTTTCTTGCACCAAGGTGCTCCAAAAGCATACAAATCGCAAAAACTGCACCAAACTGCTTCGAAACAAGCAAGAATTTTGATGCGAACCTCAGCTTCAGTGGAGAAAAAAGGCTGAGTTGACTACATGATTTTTCGGGCAACGCCAGGAATACCAAGAAAGAAGACGCACCCTAGCATGTTCATTACTTGACACCTTTCTGATGGTAAAGGCTCTCACTGTGCCGCCATAATTTGCTGTGGACTGCTGTAAATATGCATGACCCCACAAAAATCTGCTACCGTGCATCGAGCAGGCTGTTTCAGCTAGCTAGGCTGTGTGTTCTGGTGCCACTGTCGCTTTGCGAAAACCACAGAGTTAGCCATTCTAACCGAGTGGCATGCCTAGCGGGATTTTGACTCTCAGGTTCTTTGTTGTGACGTTCCTCGGGTCGTTGTGGTTTTCATGTCGACACTGCTGCGTGCAGTCACCTACACGTGCGTGTTCCGCGCATTGTTGTCTGCAGTTAGCGAAAGACCCACTTGGTAGACCCACTTGAAGTGAAGGCCCACTTATACGTAACTATGATTCTTGTGCAATCACATTTTTTAAATTCTTTATGAGTGTGATGCATTGCTCTTTACAAATGTTTCTGGTGCACCTAGTTTTTTTTTTAACCATTTTTTTTTAATATTGTTTCACTTTTCTTACAAGGGCTGGATAGGTCGCATGGTATGTAAAAAGGTAGTGCAGTTCATACCTGGTGATAATCTGTTCAAAAACTTTCTTCAAAGTCTGTTTCAGTGTAATGTGTATTATAAGTAAATTAAAATATGCCTTTGTGCCCCCATGTTCCTAAAAATTTGCTTTTTCAAGCTCCCAGGACAACATATTCAATGCCGGTGACTGCACGAAAGTGAGGTTCGCCTGCCTTGAAATTAAAATTTGGTGCTCTGAAAACTGCTCCCAATTCAGTCTCGGCTGTCTCACCCCTGACATACCTTAAAATTGATAAATATGAAGTAAATTGCGATCTGTGGGTGCCATAGATCTAGCTTACGAAGTTTCTGAAAATTTTATTGAGCAAATGTCGTGAAAATACAAAAAAATATATATTTTGAAATTTTTGATGTCATGCGTGAAGATTTCGGTGCAAAGTTTTAAAATGAAACTGCATCTTAGATTTTTTCTGCTAATAATGAACTTACGATTGTGAAACATATGGCATTACAGTTCTTAGAGTGCAGTTCATCAATCTAAGAACGGCATTATTTCTCTTTGGTGTCCCTTAAAGGCTTGTGCCAAGAATGAGCATTATAATTATTATTATTCAAGGGGCTGAGTGGTTTGATTTTCATATACTGGTTTATATTAATGAAGGACTTCTTTTATCATTACTGGTGGGGTCCCATCAGGTTTAATACTAGTTCTTATATTAAGGTCGTGGTTGTCCCTGCTACTGTATGGATCTCTGTAAAACTCCTCCGCTATTTTAACTATCTAACGCATATTGGTAGTTATTTTACCTTCCTTGTTTCTTCGTCGGTAGGGAAGCGCTTTTTAGTCATAAATCATTCTTAGCGTTTTTAAAAGAAATTCATAGTTTTCATATCATATACCCGGACATTCCGTAGCACGATCGTCCTCTCCAGAGAGGTTTTCGCTGCGGTGGCTACATAACAAAGCACTTGCCTCACAGCCCTTGGACGCTAGGATATGAACGAGTGAGGCACTTGTGCTAATGCCATACATGTCCACCATCGTTTTTATTGTCACCAACTCTTGTCATCTATTCGCAGCACACACACCTTTCACGGCATGGTCATGATTTTATTACTTGTATGTTTTTACCCGCCTTACCGCAAGGAATTTTATGGCCCTTATACAGCTGCTTATCACAATCATTGTCCATATTTTTAGTAAAATGAACTGACGCTCTTTGGCCGTGAAATGGCCCTTGCGCCATAAAACATCAAACATCATCATCATCATCCTTGTTTCTTAGTGCATACATCCGATTTTGGCCTATTCCAAGTTTCTCCTTCACTTCTTTGATGCTTCTCCCGTTCTTCAGAGCGTGTTCAATTCTCTTTATGTTATACTTTATAACATCAGATACCTTACGCTTATTAATCAACTTCGAAAGCTCTACCAACTCTATTTTGTCTGTTGTACTTGAGGCCCTCATGATTTGACGTTTTTAATGAGATTCTTCATTTCCTGAAACAGCTTCCCAGTGTCTTGTCTAACTACCGTGCCTCCAACTTCCACTACACACTCCGTAATGATACTCATCAGATTATCATTAATTGCATCAACACTAAGGCTGGTTTCCTCGATAACAGCCAAGTACCTCTTCTGAAGCGAGACTCTGAATTCCTGTACTTTCCCTCTCAGTGCTAGCTCATCGATTGGCTTCTTGCATATCAGTTTCTGTCTTTCCTTCTTCAAGTCTAGGCGAATTGAGACCATACCATTCTATGGTCACTGCATCGTACCTTGCCAAGCACTTCCACATCCTGCATGATGCGTGGGTGTGCACTCAGTATAAAGTCTATTTCATTCTTGTTTTCGCCATTGAAGCTCCGCTATGTCCACATACGGCTCCCTCGTTTTCAGTAGAAGGTATTCAAGATCCATAAGGTAAATTCAAGATCCATAAGGCAAGGTAAATTAATGGGGGTCTTTAATGGGCTTTGAGTCCGCGATCACCGTACAATGATGATGATCTCCACCGCCATGGCTCGTACCCACTCAGAGGGATCGCAGTGGAGGCAACGTTGTCTTCATTCTCTACCCGCGCTTCCCTTGTTTTTCCTGGTAGTGATACTTCTTATCATTCCTCCGGTCTCAGACGAAGCCCTCTGGGCGAGTCATTCTTGCATCCTCCGTGTAAACGGCTTCAGGCGGGCAACATGCGTCACCTCTGTCTTGCTTGAACGTCGGCCACTAGTGGTGACACGTGCAATTTCATAGTTGACCTCGCTGAGACGATGAAGTATCACGAAAGGACCGGCGTAGTGTGCCAGTAGCTTTTGGCTCAAGCCACGTCTGCGTATTGGGGTCCACACCCACACTAGATCACCGGGGGCATAGGTTACATGCCTGTGTTGACTGTCGTAGCGAGTTTTGGAGGACTGTTGCGCTGCCAGTGTACGTAGGCAGGCAAGTCGACGGGTCTCTTCCACACGACACAAAGTTTCCGCAATTGTTAAATCGTCATGGACGACAAAAGGAAAGATAGTGTCCAGCGTATGTCGAGGTGAGCGAGCGTAGAGCAGATAGAAAGGGCTGTAGCCTGTCGTTTCGTGTTTCGACGTGTTGAAGGCGTACGTGTTGAAGGCGTACGTGACGAATGGTAAAACTTCATCCCAGTTTTTGTGGTCGGAGGCGACGTACATTGACAACATGTTGATCAACGTTCGGTTTGTGTGCTCGGTGAGGCCGTTAGTTTCTGGATGATACGCAGTTGAGTGTCGGAACTTGGAAGCACACAAATGAAGTAATGATTCGACAATATCAGCGGTAAATTGTCGTCCACGGTCACTTATTATCACGCGAGGAGGTCCGTGTCGGAGGATGACTGAATTCAACAGGAACTCCGAAACCTGGACTGCCGTGGTGGAGCATAAGGCAGCCGTCTCGCAGTACCGCGTCAGGTAGTCGGCGCATACAATTATCCACCGGTTACCTTTTGAGGAGCGTGGAAATGGTCCCATCAGATCAATGCCGACCTTTTCAAAAGGGGAACCGGGAGGCTTTACAGGTTGTAGGTGACCAACTGGACCCGAGGAGGGCCGCTTGTGGCTCTGGCACTGCATACAGCTGGCCACGTAGTTCTTAATTGTCTTGCTCATTTTCGGCCAATAGAACCGCTCTTTCGTGCGACTAAGTGTTCGTGCGGTGCCTAGATGGCCAGAGGTGGGGTCATCATGCGTGAGACGCAGAACAGACGTTTGGAGAGACGCAGGAACAACTAGCAGAAAGCGGGCGCCCGTCGTGGACAAGTTTCTCTGGTAAAGAAGACCATTTCGGACGCAGAATCGGCCTTCGCTTAATGAATTTCTCACTCCAGGGAAGAGAGCTTTCAAGCTTGGGTCATTACGCTGCTCAGCGGCGAAAGTCATGGCATCGGGAAAGCCAGACGACAGCGAAGCGATAAGGTGGTCAAAGTTATCGCCTTCACAATCTGTCGACGGTAGCGCATTCTGGAGAGGCAATCCGCATCAGCGTGTAGACGGCCGGTCTTGTATGAAATAGTGAAGACATGTTCTTGCAAACGAATGGCCCATCGTGCGAGGCGGCCGGATGGGTCACGAAGGTTAACCAGCCAACACAGGGAATGGTGATCTGTGACGATAGTGAACAGGCGACCATAGATGTATGAGCGAAACCGTTGCACGGCAAAGACTACCGCTAGGCATTCCTGTTCGGTCACTGTGTAATTGCGTTCAGGCTTGCTTAAAGAACGACTTGCGTACGCCACAACGTGTTCCTTCTTGCCAGAACGCTGAACGAGAACAGCACCGATACCGATGCCACTTGCGTCTGTATGAATTTCCGTGGGCGACGAAGGATTGAAGTGCCGAAGTATTGGCTGCGAAGTTAACAAACACTTCAGCTTGTGAAAAGCGGCATCGCACTCGGAGGTCCACTGAAACGGGCTGTTTTTGCGTAGAAGGCTCGTCAGGGGGTGAACGACATCCGCAAACTTGGGTATGAACCGGCGGAAATACGAGCAGAGCCCGATGAAGCTACGCAATTGTTTCACAGATTTAGGACGCTCGAACGATTCAACGGCCGCTGTCTTTTGCGGGTCAGGTCTAATGCCATCTTTGTCGACGAGATGTCCTAACACCAATGTCTGTCGCTCACCAAAGTGGCACTTTTTTGAATTCAATACAAGGCCAGCTTTTTCAATGCAGCTGAGCACGAGGTCCAGGCGAGTGTTGTGCTCCTCAAACGTACGGCCAAAAATTACGACATCATCAAGGTAACACATACATATATGCCATTTTAAACCACGCAATATAGAGTCCATAAATCTTTCGAATGTCGCAGGAGCATTACATAATCCGAATGGCATCACGTTGAACTCGTAAAGTCCGTCGGTCGTAACAAATGCCGTCTTTTTTTTGTCAGCTGCGTGCATCGGAATTTGCCAGTAACCTGATCTCAGGTCGACAGATGAAAAGTAGGACGCGGAATGCAGGCACTCTAGAGCGTCATCGATGCGCGGCAGTGGATAGACGTCTTTCTTGGTAACAGAATTCAGTCGGCGGTAGTCAACGCAAAATCTCCACGTACCATCCTTCTTCCTCACTAGAATGACGGGAGCAGCCCACGGACTCGCCGATTCCTGTATTATTCCCTTTTCCAGCATCTCTTGAACTTGCTCGTTGATGATCTTGCGCTCCGATGGTGCCACTCGGTAAGGTTTCTGTCTAATGGGATGCGCCGATTCGGTGTGAATCTGATGATGTATCCGGGACGCTGGGATTAAGGGCCTTTGGCTGTATTTAGAAAAATCGAACACTTTCGAGTGCTTAGACAGAACGCCGAGCAGGGTATGACGTTCGCTTTGGTCAAGTGACTTGCTGACCATTTGTAGCAATTGGGCATCTTCTGAACCTTCCAAGCCTAGATGTTCATTTTGGCTTGTAGCATCAACAAACGCAACCAGCGTCGTACATGACTCGGGTCTAAATACTGCAAGTTTCATGCCGCCTGGCAGAATTGCAGGCTCCATGGAACTGTTCATTGGCCACACACCTGCCCGTCCATCAACGACTGACACTATACAATGGGGAATGAGAATGTTCTTCTTCAGGCATGCCGAGGGAATCGGTTCGAGCGTGGCGTCAAACGTGCCACAGTTGTTACTGGAACATGTCACAGGAACACATGCAGCAGAAAATGCAGGAACGACTGTATCCACGGAGACGAAGAAGATGCATTCCTCCGGACAGGAATTTTCCAAGAGCGCCGTTGGGAAAGTACCGTGTATAGAAAGATGCCCACTTCTGCAGTCTACAGTTGCCCCACACTCGCACAAGAAGTCAATACCCAAGATAACGTCATGTGTAGACCGCGGAATAACCGCAAACTCTGTGCAAAACACCTTGCCACACAGCGAGACGTCCACAGTACAATATCCCACCGGACACAACACGTCACCACTTACACCGCGAAATGTCACTCCACGGTTCAGGCAAAACATCACTTTTGGTCCTAGCAGGTTCTTAAAATTTACACTCATCACCGAAACTGTCGCGCCTGTATCCACAAGTGCCATAGTAGCCACTCCATCGACAACTACACGAACTTTGTTTTTCAACATAAACGCTGACGGGGGTATATCTGTAGATAGCACCTGTGATCTTGCGGCTTCACCCCCACTGGCCACACCGACTAGTTTTCCGGCGGCGGTGTACGTGCGTGTCGCCGTGGCGACGGCGATCGTGGAGCACGGGGAGCTGGAGGTGGCGTCAAACTTCGATCAGAAGCCGGCGAGGGGTAGCGTGTCCCGGTAGGTGCGCGTGGTTTCCGTGACGTGGAGTGCGGATAGTCGAAATGTTGGTGATACAAAGGCCAAGACTGTCGCTGATATGGGCGGTGGTCACAAAAACGTGCGATATGACCCGGGACGCCACAGTTGTAGCATACCGGAATTGGTCGAGGGGCATGTGGCTGCCCAGAGTAACGACTCCTCTCGGAAGGCATGGGATAGTGGTGCCGCCCTTCAGGGGCACTGTAGGCAGGCGATGTTGGGTAAACAGGCGGGCGAAAACTTCGTTCGTAGTTGGGAGTTGGATGACGGGGGAATCCAGCCTGCCGTGGGCCTTGATATTCATAAGCGTCTGCAGCGTTAATCGATGGTTGCCATGGTGGAAGAGAAACAGGAGTCCGCACACGTTCTGGTTCGTTTACGTACACATCCTGAAAATCGCTGGGGCGATGATAGGTCTGCTGAGATCGAAGCAGCTCTTCTCTGACAATCTGCCGTATAGTCAAAGCAAGGTCGTTAGGCGGCACTGTTTCAACACTAGCAACAGTGGGGACGTTGGACAGGCGGCCGAATTTAGGAGAAATTCGTCGCATCTTGAGGGATTCAATGGTACGACAATGCTTCATCACGTCAGACACGGAGTTCAAGCAGTCTTTCCCAATTAAGAAATTATACACGTCTTCGGCTATACCCTTGAGAACGTGCCCAACCTTGTCTTCTTCAGACATCCTCCCATTCACGATCTTGCACAGCTTCAATATTTCTTCAATGTATGTCGTACATGTTTCTCCTGGAAGCTGTGCCCTCTGAGACAATGTCTGCTCCGCGCGTTTCTTCTTTGCATCCGAATCACTGAAACACTTCTGCACTTCTTCAACAAAACGTTCCCAAGTAGTGAACATGTCCTCGTGGTTCTCGTACCACATGAGGGCGGTGTCAGTTAACAAGAATACGACATGATTGAGCTGTTCGTTCGAGTCCCAGCCATTGCTTCTGCTCACCCGCTTGTAGTTCTTGAACCACGCGTCGACGTCTTCTCCTGAGGTTCCGCCGAAGTTTGGCGGCACTCTGTAGTACGGCGCGGAACCCATCGGAGCTGGCCTCGAAGCGTTGGATGGCTGCTCTTGGGCCATTACGATCGGTGAAGGTGGAAGTCCGGCGAGGCGGCGGCTGCGACGAAGTCCTGGTAGTGAAACTTCCGTATTTAGGTTCGTCCTACCCAGCACCTCCACCAAATTGTTACACAAGGCAAGGTAAATTAATGGGGGTCTTTAATGGGCTTTGAGTCCGCGATCACCGTACAATGATGATGATCTCCACCGCCATGGCTCGTACCCACTCAGAGGGATCGCAGTGGAGGCAACGTTGTCTTCATTCTCTACCCGCGCTTCCTTTGTTTTTCCTGGTAGTGATACTTCTTATCAATATATTGCATTCTGCAAATTCTGCTAATAGCTCCCCTCTGGCATTTCTAGTACCAATGCCATAATCTCCTATTGCCTGGTCTTCAGCCTGCTTCTTCCCTACATTTGCAGTGAAGTCTCCCATCAGTATAGTATACCGTGTTTTTTACCTTAATTATTGCCGATTCCACCTCTTCATAGAAGCTTTCAACTGACGCGTCATCATGGCCGGATGTGGGCACGTAAGGCTGCACCACCTTCATCTTGTATCTCTTATTAAGTTTAATTACGATTCCTACCACCCTTTTATTAATGCTTTAATATTCCTCTATGTTGCCAGCTACGTTTCTGCGGATAAGGAACCCCACTCCCAGTTCTCTTCTGTCAGCCAAGCCCCGAGAGCAAATGACGTGCCCTTTCTATAGCATAGTATAGGCCTCATCTGTCCTCCTAACCTCACTAAGTCCTATTATATCTTATTTAACACCCTCTAGCTCCTCGAATAGTACAGCTAGACTTGCCTCACTAGATAAGGTTGTAGCGTTAAATGTTGCCAAGTTCAGGTTCCAATGGCGGCCTGTCCGGACCCAGAGATTCTTAGCACCCTCTGCTGCGTTACAGATCTGACCGTCGCCGTGGTCAGTTGCTTCGTAGCTGCTGGTTACTGAGGGCCGTGAGTCAAGTGACATATGCATGTGGGAGGGTAGTGGCCAAATACTGCACCAGGGTAGCCAATCTTTCTCTGGTGAGGTAGTGCATTACCGGCGCTGGTCACCGGTGAGGCCGGATCCCAGGCCTCTTGATGAAGTTTCATCACCAAGCAGACTTTTTTTTTATCCTGTTGGGAACTGCCCGGCACCGGTATTCGAACCACAGACCTCTTGCATGCGAGGCTGATGCTCTAACCATTACGACATCGCTGCTTACTTGTGTGTGAACTCAAGACAACACAATTGCCATGTTTGTGCTGTTAACAAGAAAACATGGTGTGTTGTCCCTGTAGTTTAATATTGTGTCTGCGTTAGTGGGTTTTACCTTCTTTCATATGATCCTCACCCACTAGCTCTACTTTCTGTCATTATTAATTTTGACTACAGCAGGTTGCTTATATGCATCCTGGAGTTTTTTCATTTAATTCCCAACCAAAATGCAATGCAGTGCAGCAGTTGGCATTGAACCCACAACCTTGAGCTCGGCACCACCATGCCATCACTTTCATTCTAACACTTTGGTCATCCTAGTTAGAAGTCAGAAAAAAGCTTGGAGAGCATGCGAAGAGGCAAAGCTGCTGGTGAGGATCAGGTAACATCAGATCTGCTCTGAAAGATGAAGAACAGATTGTGTTAGAAAAACTAGCCACCTTGTTTACGAGGTGTTTCCTGACGAGAAGAGTACCAGAATCTCGGAAGAATGCTAACATCATCTTAATACATAAGAAAGGATATGACAAGGACTTGAAGAATTACAGGCCAATCTGCTTGCTCTCTGTCGTATACAAGCTATTTACAAAGGTAATTACTAACAGAATTAGGACATTAGAATTCAATCGACCAAAGTAACAAGCAGAATGTCGAACAGGCTACTCAACAATCAACCACATTTATGCTATCAATCAGGTAATAGAGAAATGCTCAGAGTATAACCAACCACTATACATAGCCTTCATAGATTATAAGAAGGCATTTGATTCAGTAGAAATATCAGCCGTCATGCAGACACTGCGGAATAAGGGCGTAGATGAAGTATATATAAACATTCTGGAAGAAATCTACAGGGGATCAACTGCTACCATAGTACTTCATAAATAAAGCAACAGAATACCAATCAATAAGGGTGTAAGGCAGGGGGACACAATCTCCCCAATGCTATTTACCGCGTGCTTACAGGAGGTTTTCAGAAGCCTAGAATTGGAACAGTTAGGGATAAGAGTTAATGGAGAGTACCTTAGTAACGTGCGCTTCGCTGATGACATTGTATTGCTGAGTAACTCGGCCGACGAATTGCAACTCATGATTATGGAGTTAGACAAGGAGAGCAGAGAGGTAGGTCCTAAAATTAATCTGCAGAAAGTGAAAATGATGTACTACAACCTCGGAAGAGAGCAGCGCTTCGAGATAGGTAATAGTGCATTTGAAGTTGTAAAAGACTATGTCTACTTAGGACAGGTAATAACCATGTAGCCGAACCACGAGATTGAAGTAACTAGAAAAAATAAGAATGGGGTGGAGCACATTTGGCAAGCACTCTCAAATCATGAAAGGTAGATTGCCACTTTCCCTGAAGAGGAAGGCATATAACAACTGCATCTTGCCGATACTTAGCTAGGGAGCCGAAACATGGGGACTTACAAAGAGGGTTCAGCTTAAATTGAGGACGATGCAGTAAGCAATGGAAAGAAAAATTGTAGGTGTAACCTTAAGAGACAAAAAGAGAGCAGAGTAGATTAGGGAACAAACCGGGGTTAAGGATATTATTGTTGAAATCAAGAAGAGGAAATGGACATGGACCGGGCATGTCGCGCATAGACAGGATAACTGCTGGTCATTAACTGCTGGTGCTGGTAAGTGTTAGCTATATGTCGGAAGTGACATATAGCTAACACTTACGAATAAAAAAATTTCTTGTATAAATATATGAAGTGTCACGTCTTTGATTACCTAGTGGGCGATATTCATGAATGGTTCACAGTTTAGCGATGAAACCCTCCAGCGCTTTGCCCCACTCATCAGCATTCACTCTGTGGATATGCTGTGATTTTTTTCTGATAGAAATTTCGCTTGCCACTCACTTCGCTTGGTGATGATTAGTGGAGTTTTGTGGCGCAAGGACCATGGGTGGCCAAAGAGTGCCATGTCTTCACTCACTTCGCTTGTTTAGCCCACCTCTTGGTAAATGATGTATAGGGAAAAAAAGCAGCACGCCTTTGCAGCAATGTTTTACCTGGCAGAGTCACAACAACGCTGTGTGGCGCAATCCGTGTCAAATATTTTTACCGGCAATAACTTTCACAGAGTCCAGTGAAAGTGCACTCACTGTCTGCTGACGGCTTAAAAAATAACAACCATAATAACACACAAAAACCCGGAGCACGCAGTAATACCTTTACTTCGGCTCCATCACACGCCAAAAACATTACCTTCTGTCATAATTCGAACACTACGGCAACATATCACGATGCTACGTTGAAGCGAAGAAATAAGTTTGAATGCCCGCTAAGTGTTCTATCGTGTACTTATAGATCCCGGTTGGAACAGCCAGATCGGCTATAATGCACCAGCATTAAAGATTGCTCTTCAGTTGAGAGGGAGAGAGAAATGAGGGACATAGACAAGTGTGTGCTCGGATGGCTACCCTAAAGGTGGAGAGAAGGAGAGGGCGCATAATGGAGAAGACAAATAACAGGTCTTCGTAGGCTTCGTTAAGTGTATGTTTGTTATTCTATTTTATTGCGCTGCATCTGTTATGGTGACATAGTGCACTCTGCATTGTATGTTGAACTCAAGTCATGTGCCGCAGTACAGGCTGTGCACAAGACTGTCACTCAAAGCACAGCTGGCTCTAGCAAAAGAGTACGGACTATTTTTTTTTATGTCAACAGTTTTCACGCAATGGAGCCATTTCGTATTTCACAGAGCGATCACCGCTTCTCATCTATGTGCTGTGCTTATTTATTTCAAATATGCCATTATTTGAAAGTGCATTAAATGAAATTAATATGTTGCCACCAGGAAGCTATCTTTCTGAGAAATCAGTATGGATTTCTCTGTAGCCTCATATTACAAACAGATAGAATGACAATTTCTCTTTTAAATTCTCCTCCTTGTAGAAATTTCACAGAACTAATTTGCCAAAAATGTGCCTTTTCATTTACTAACTTGGTTTTCTTTTTTAACTACAGGTCAAAGAAATGCTGGAACTCCTGCCTTTCTGTTACACAAACTTCAAGAAACAGTTCATTGCAGCGATGTGTGTGAAGCTGGCAAAGTGTGAGCGATTCCCACTTCTCTGAAGCTTTCATTCATTTGCTGATCAGTAGAGAGTAAATCCAACCAAAAAGTTTTCACAAACTATACTCCGCTAAAAGCAGACATAGTACTTGGCTAAATAGGAATGTGCTGTCTTAGTTATGTGCCACATTATTTTATCAGTTATCACCACTTTCTCTTTAGGCTTTGTGCTAACAGAGAAAATATTGGTGTTTTCAGGCTCCTTCAAATGCAGGGTTAACTAGCTTGTCCTATGCAACTGGCCTGCTTTCCATGCTCTTTATTTGCCTTAAATCTTCTTCTCGCTTAAACAGCTGCGTACAATTTCTAATGTCAGTTCCTTTTACTGGTGTCATATTATTGTGTATTTTTCATGTTTTGCAAGATGAAATGTGCCATCACAGAGAGCCACGGATACTCAAAATGAGCAATCCATCATACTCTTCTGTCTGTCTTCTTGTAGCCGGCTGCAGCTGTTTTTTTTTTTTTTTTCTATGCAGCTCACTGGGACTGACACGCAGCCTGTTTACATTATGTTGTAAACTGCTGAAGTGAAAGGAAAAAGGCTAATTTCCTGAAATGTAGATGAAGTGAATTGAACAGGGATTCTTAAAAGTAAGGAAATAAAGCCAATCAGAAATAAGTCATCTTAAAATAACAAGAAAAAAGAAAAATTACTGGTTACTGTTTGTAGACAGGCTTTTTGCTAGCACCTGTAGGCCCTCATAATCATATGCTGGTGTTGGGACGTCAAACCCCACATATCAATCGCATCTGTGGGCACAACAACATTGAATGAGGAGTGGTCCTCACTTTTCCTCCTTCTAGCATTGAAATGGGCATGTTCTAGCATGTACCAACCTGGAACTGAGAGTTTTAATGCTGCTGTTTGTGTATATGTGGCATAACTTTCCAGGGTGACTTCACTTTGGCTTAGAAGGACTGACAGTTGGGCAAGTTGCCAATGGTTCATAATTGCAATTGCAATTGTAAAATTGCAATTTTTTTCCTTGTTAGCTGAATTGGCAGCTGAGCGTTCACATGTGGCATTGATAAGTATGGAATCCGTTTATGTGGCTTGTGCACATGCGTGGTATGCATGGTTGTGTGTATATATTTCTGCATGGGGAAGGACAAGCGTGTATGTGTGTATTGATGATCAATAGGCTAGGCCCAAGTCCACTGCCTTAAGTTTAAAAGAAAGACCTGGTCCCCTTCCTGTCCCCTTTCCTTGACACTAAAGTAGACCTTTTCTATAACCTGCAAGTGCGGTTCCCTGCACTGCATATTCACCTAATGAATGGCAGCACCTGTCGTGCTTCAAGTAAAGATGAGATCCTAGTGTTCGGCTTGTATAGTATGCGTGTCTATATCAAGAGAGCTCGGTCTACATTTCTGTGCCATAGCGCAAGCAAAAAGCGCTCGGACACGCTGTTTGCAGTAAATGGTTAGCCGCCATTAGTTGGGCTAACTGCATCACAAGAGATCTAGTTTTACAATTATAAAAAGGGTTTATAAAGTGAAACATAGAATCAATATAAACATGGATAATTTATTTTCTGCAAGCACTACTGTCATTTTATTACACCATCACAGGTTTAGTAGTAGCAAAAAGTTAAAGTTTAAATCTTCATTTTTTATATTCTATATACTGAAATCTCTGCACATGGACATCAGCATGACATCAGAGATTTTAAGGTGTTTTTTCATATTTCGACCACATTGTGTCAATTAATTTAGTGAAACTTGGTACATTTGAACTCTGGTCTCTTTAGAAGACAGTGTGCTTAATTTTCATATATTAATAGCTATTTGAGCACTAGTAACCCATTGGGTTCCGCAGCTGGCGATCTGCTAGCCAGGTTGGCGAGGCCAAAAGCACTTTGCTGGCCGCCTAGACAATGTTTATTTTTGACATTGTTTCATAGATGGCAGCACAGTACTTTCTGTTTACCTTTTGCTTGGTATAGTATCTGCCAGATGGACACAGTTGCCATGTTTTGTAGCTGTTTGTTGTGTGGTTGTTTTTTTTCTTTAGAAGCGATGGGTGCACTATCCTGGCTTTTTCTTAACTTGGCATCGTGGAAGAAACGTGATTTGACGGGTGAAGAAATTCTGAATCTTGTGTTCGACAGTGACCAAGACAGTGACATTTATGAAGACGACAATGCTTTGTTAGACAATGGGGACTGCCAAACTGATGAAAGTGGTAGTGATCTCGCTGAGGCCATTTTCGAAGAGGCCACTCTGCCCTTCTACCATGGTCGAATAAACTCGCCTGCCACGGTCTCACCAATACGCCTTCCTTGCCACATCCTGGCAAACAAAGTCGAGCAGAATCTATCAAGACTTTGCTTAGTTTGTAAGGCAAAAGGCGAAAATTCGGAGAGCTGATGGAAGTGTAAAAATGTGAAGTCACATGCTCGTATTCTTTACACTTTTTCACTCACGAAAATCATATTTGTTATTCTATTACTTTTGCTGTGGATTTTATTGCGGTTTAGGTGTACCCGAAAATCATACCGAAGCACCTGATGCAGTCAATCATAATTAAGCGAATCAAACAGACTTTTTTATTCTATGACTTTTGCTCTGGATTTTATTGTGGTTTAGGTGCACCGACTCATGCTGCCGGTTTGTGCGAAAATTTCCTGGCGGAGTACCAGGTGGAAACGGCCGCGGGGAGTGCCGAAGCCAATGAGTTAAAGGCTCATTTACACCTGAGACCATCAATTTCTGATCATTTGCAACCACTGACGAAAAAGTGACACAAGCTGATTGGTTTTTCTACCTGCGAGCGACATATACCAGTCGTCATTTAGTTTTGACATCTTCTCATATTGACATTGCACTGTAAAGTAAAGCTGATGTCCTATTCCTGCACGTCTGATTAGTTCAGAGGTTTGCTACTACCGTCACCCAACTCACAAATCTAGCAGCTAGCAAATGAGCCAAAGCAGTCGCTCTGAAACTAAAGCATCCATGTGCAACCAGTCTCTTTGAAACTAACTTTGTCACGTAACTCATGCTAGTTACAGGTGTGAGTTAGCTTCCAGGCCTTACCAGATGCCATCAAAATCTGCAACATTGAAATAAGTTGGTGTGGAAACTTTAATGTGGCATTGCCACGTGAATTTTCTTGCCATTTTCTTGCTTACCAAGTGTCTTCTTGTGGTAAAAGTTATGGTTTTGTCATTGTGAAAGCTAATGCCATATTACGAGAAAAATCATATTTCTCTTTTTCTCTCTAGTGTCTCTTCAAGCCCCGACTACAATGCCAGATATATATACTCTTTAGGGGAGGACACTTGGCTTGCGAGGCGTGTTCGACCACATAAAGTAATAACAGCATGTGCCTGTAGTGCTAGTGATGATAGCGGATATTTACTGGCAGAGCGATCTAACTTCAAGAGAGAAAAAAATGCTTTATGCACTGTAAACACCGGCGTCCACTGTGCATTGTATTTTTTGCTCACCAAACTGGATGACATCGTTGCTATAGCAATGCCTTTTTCCGTCTTGAAAGTGAGCTGTCCTGCTGCCGTCGCCAGACCAGCAGGAATGCGCCGTTGTTACTTTATGTGATCAATCGCGTTGTATGAGTGTCTTCACCTAAGAGTATATATCTCATACCATGGCGACAACTAAAGCGCAGTCAGGTTTCCATTGGAGGTGCATGCCGATGGTTGGTGATTAGGTGGGCATTGTCTCGGATAGGGTGCACTTATGCATTTTCATTATTTTTGCCATTTCTGCCATGAGGTGTTGCAAATGTAACTATATCTGCTGTGCACAGCTGTGAATTTTTGCTTTTTTGTATCAGTGGCCAGGGACGGAGACAAGCTAAGCCAGCACTTATTTCGAATGGCAGGAAAAGACCTGGCAGACCATGTTGTAGCAGTTTTGCCTCATGCAGAAAAGGTATTCATTTCATTTTGATTGCTATGCTTTTTAGCTTTATTTCAGCATGTTTAACTCCTGTAAAAACAAGAGTTTAAGCCAAAGACGACCAAAATGACAACATTACAATAATACTTCTGTCCTGTCTAAACATTTTACAGATGCTGAGCTGTATACTCTTAAAGCATTAATTTTAAAGTATTTCAAAATGTAACAAAGTCAAGGACATAGCCTTAGCACGCATGCACAAAATATGCATTTGGTATGTCTTTTGCTGTCTTACTTTGATCGCAACTATTTGAATGCAACAGGATAATGATACCGTGTTAAGCTTCAATCTGTCATTTACTACGTGTGCTTTGTTACTGTTGTGTTCTCACACTCGACTAAATTTCTCATTTTGATAGAACACAGGCATGCACACAGCATGAAAAGTGTGACATTTGTTTTATCTTTCTAGTGAAGCTACACAGTTTTATTCAGTTATTTCATGCCGATTCCAAATATGTAGTAATTTTTGTAGTTGGTCGATTGCTTCCACAGTGAGTAAAATAACTTTCTCGGCACAGTAGAGCAAAATCAACTTGCCTTATTATTGATTTAGGCCCATGTCATGTTCTAGGATGTTAAACCTTTACAATAGTAATAATGCATCTTACAGCATGACATATTTCTACAAAAAAAAATAGAATTGAAGTACCAAAATATGCTTGATTATTGTGTTCATTATGCGTTTAGCTACTTGCTGTGACATAAATTATAGTTCCGGATATCCTGATGGCTGAGAAATCGCTCCGAAAAAATTTGTAAAGAGCCCAAAGGTAATGTTTTAGGAAATGTATAAATCAAACAAGGCTCATTTTGTAAAGAAGTATTTTTATTTAAATCAGTAATAAATGTTTTTGTTGCATTCCTAATAACCACTATGGGTATAATCAGTTGGCTTTCAGCTTTAGCGTGCATCATTCAGCAACAGCAGAATATTAAAGGAGCCACTTTACTGTGCTTTTATGGGCTTTAATACAGCTTGTAATGAGGATGCAGAGTGGTATTGTTGTTAGTATACCAGCCCAGGATGTGGGAAAATTCATGTGTTTGTGGCAGATGGTAGTAACAGTACTAGTTGTTAATTTGCACAATAAAATGTAGTTTTACACTAAACAGGATAAGGAGCATGGTGATGTTGCACAAGAAATGTACTAAGCACAAGCATCAGGTGATGAAAAGCTATGGAATTCAGGTGTAGATTTTGAAATAGTTATTTATCATGCTGCTAACGAAAAACATGATTACTCACTGTGTTGAGGCAACAATAGCTGACCCCGATCTCGCTGAGAGTTGAGCAGTCACCATTGTGGCATACGAGCTTTCCGAGAGTTGGTTCAATGGCTGTGAAGTTATCTTCTCTGCCTTATCACATCTCCTGCAGGGTAAACAAACTCAGGAGCGCTAACCTTTTGTGCTGTGGGCTAGTTTCGTAGGATGTGCAGCTATGTGGTGCTTTTTTTTTTCCAGGTAGTCAATGTTTGATTTAAATAGAAGTATAGCTGAGCACACAGGATAAGGTAGAAGGCATATTCAATGATTTATTTACTCAGTTACTCGAGGCCTCTTTATATTTGAAGTAAGGAATAAGAAAAGAGGGGTGTGGTGTAGTACTAATACAAAGCATAAACAAAACTAATAATGAAAGCCTGTCAATAAAACAAACTAATGTTCTAAGCATAAGTGTACACGTCAGAATAAACTTGAATTGAAGGTGTGTGAGATTAATGCGTAGGCTTTCAAATAGATTTCAGCAAGAAATTTAAGCCAACAAAAATACTAATGAAAAAGAAAATCTTAAAACTGCAGTGTTCATTGTCATTTCAGAAAGAGAAATGCAAATTTATAATAGAAACAGACATACAAAGAAAAGAAATGAATGATTGTGTGCTGTGTCATGCCATGATGCTTAGCTCAATCTTGGTGTAACTTTTTAAATTCGATTTTGTGCTATTGCATGCTTTAATTTTTGTATCACATATGTGATACCAACCAGCTCAGTGTCACACATTGTTTCAGTGACACCAATTAACTCATTTTGTCCCATTCAAACAACCTGAAATTTACGGTCCCATAAAGACAAGTTTGTATGTACAGGTTCAAAGTGGTGGCTTTTTAAATTAACATATAACCAATTGAATAACATGGATCTAAGCTATTTCATTTGTGGCTGTGAAAGAGTGCCAGTAGAGGACATATTGATGTCTTGTCCAAGTTCTCCGAACATCATTCGAACCCAAAATGATATAAAATTGTGACCAATTAGGCACAATGTCTTGGCAACTTCATTAATGCCCACTGCATTACATTGGAAAGCACTATAAGTTATCATTTGTTATTTTTATTTAATTTTATTCATTTAAAGAGGGGGTGTTTTAAGTTCAGCAGCTTCTCTCCAATTTCAGCTACACTAGCACTTACTGTAGAGAACGCTCCGAGTTCTTTCTTTTAGAGGATCTGCAGTCAAAATGAATTAAAATGGCCTGTAAAAGAATACACGTGTAAAAATGTCGAAAACAGAAAAGCATTCATCTTGCTAATGAGGAGAGACAAGGTGTACACAGAAGCTACATGTGGCTTTGAGAGGCAGAGTCACTTTGCAGGAGACGCTCGATGGATTTCACGGCCGATGGTTGTCTCATCCACAATGCCTTCTCTTCAACGACCGCTCTTCGATCAGAGCCCTGTCCGCGAAATTCTCTAACGGTCTCCTAATCTTTCATTTTCTCTATCATCTCTTTTAATCTCTCCTTATTCCTTCCCTTGTGAACCCGTCAAAACCGGCGCACAAAAAGGACAAAAAACACAAGAAAGTGCACGAGACAAGCACTGTCTAACAACTGAAAGTTTAATGAAAGAAACATGTCATATACAATATGCAAACATGAAGGCATAAAAAACCTTGACACCCCCACCAAGTACGTAATATAAGTATACTTTAGATACGAAATCTTAGCATCTGTAAAAGCAATTAAACAGCATACTTGATTACGTGCTTTGGGGGTTGTCAAGGTTTTTTTATGCCTTCATATATGCATATCTCTGACACCTTTCTTCCATTAAACTTTCAGTTGTTAGACAGCGCTCGTGTCGTGCACCTTCTTGTGTTTTTTGTCTTTCTTTATGCGCTGATCATGATGAATATGTTCCAACTAGCCCAATTTGCTACTTTATCCTTGTGAACCACTGCTGAGGTGTCCCACTTTGCCGGAGACCGCTGCAGGGTTCACTTTCTTCTTCATTTACTCTTTTAAAGTCACTAACCCCAGTCACTTAGCAGGAAAAACTGAGTGAAAGAAAACCCAAATGTATTGAGGGATGCAGCCGAGTGGGAACTAAAATATCAAGTGCAGCTCTAGGCAAGTGCCCCTCAATGTGACTTTTAATGCACTCAAACTACTAGTAATCTTGTGCTGGCTGGACATTGCTTTGAAACTACTAGAAGCAGCCACACAGGCTTTGAGAAGGCATGAGAAGGTTTTATAAATCGCAAGAAGCGTTGATGTATTTGTGGCTTCTATAGTAGCATGTTGGACACCCTCCTGACATATGCCCCCATATACTGCAGTTGTGGCATGCAAATGCTTCTCTCTGACAAGTGTGCGATTCCGTGGCTCTGCAGCAGATAACTTGTGGTTGGTGGCGCTGTCACCTCTATATGCACTCATGAAAGGCATTGATATAGCTTCAGTTCGATGCTTGTTGCTACATTGGCAGCCTCATGTACGACTCTCTCTTGGTGCATGTTGAAAGAGCACATGTATTGACAGTTTAATCTAATTTTGCACTACTGCCTTGCAGAGTCTCTTGGAAGGCGAAGGTGGCCTTCCAATAGTCTGTGTTGGATCAATTTTCAAAAGCTGGGACCTTTTGCAGAAAGGTAAGTTGTAGCACAACAGAGTGTTGGAATTTTATTGCTAGTAGTACTTGGTTCGGATACACTAAATAGCCCAACATAGTGCATTGCTAGGTTTGGTCCACATTCGGTAGGTATAATGCAACAGTGGTTAAGCCCTTCAATCCGGGGAGGACTTGAAGGACAGTACACTGAAAGCACATCCATTAAATCAGCCCACAGCTATGTTGGTGTGGAGCATGGTAGCTTCTATTAAGCTGTATTTAGTCACAGTTCTCCATTATAAGGTTTTCATAGACACTAAAGAGCAAAATTGTCCAATCACTAAAAGTAAATTACACTTCCACCAAGTTAGAGAAGTCATTCTTAATCTAAGAAGAGGCTTGACAAGCCAGGAGGAGAAAATAAAGGTTAATGGTTAGCCTGTACGGTGCGCGTGTACTAGCTCACCGTAACGTCGCGAATTTTGATGATGTCTGCTTAGTCTCTGTAAATAACTATCGCAGTGTAGTATAAAAGAGTGAAAGATTACCCTAAAAAGCTGAACAAACTTTTACTGACCCACACTCGTCTAATTATGATGATAAAAATTGTGTAACATTTCTCTGTAGTGCCCCTTTAATGCTTGGAACCTGTGAAAAGCCTGTGCTGTAATATTGATGTTCAGGTGACATTTGACAGTGGCCTGGTACTAGCTAGTGTCTGTGAAACATTATGTAAAGTCATTCATTTCTTTTTTTCAGGTTTTGAAGAAGTGCTCTGCCCCAAAGTTTCAGAGTTCAGTCTCCTCCAGCCGACTGTATCGGCTGCACTGGGAGCTGCATTCTATGGGGCTTCATTGGTTGACTGCAAGCTACCTATCAACTTCAAAGAGAATTACAGGCGTCTATACCATTTCAAATGGGGCAGCGAGCAAAACTAGGTCTGGATGTATCTTTTTGTGAGCATGACTATAATAAGTGGCAGGAAATCAAGCTTTTGTTGTTACCTAGAAGAGGTATGGGCTACATTTTTTAATAGCATCTTTTCAGCAGCAAAGCTACTAAAAGGGATGCCATCATGTTTATTGACAAAAAAAGATTTTACATAATAACAATTAGTGATGAAAAATATGTGCCTTTGTGCTTTATTTTTCTGAACCTTAAAGGTGGACATTGCAATTTTGTTTTTTATGTCAGTGTACCCTCAATTGTGAACTCAAGCCTCTGCTGTAAGAGGCTTGTCTTCTTTGCCTTTTTATACCCAGAGAATACTTGTTTTCCTAATGTGGTTTACATTGAGCATGTGGCTGTGCATATGCATTGCAATACACTTTGTGCAGTCTATTGGAGCAGTGGTGATTTTAGTTTTTATTTGCGAATTTAAAAAAAAGTATACCTTCATATATCACCACATTTTTAAGTCCAGTGTGCCCGTGCTTTTCAACGTATAAGTCATGATCCCAAGGAGTGTCGCCACATATTATTCGGTGAAGAGGGTCATCAGAAGTAGACAGAACACTTTTTAATGGTTGACAGACTGTTGTTCTGCATCACAAAGCAGCTGATTCAAGCAGAACCTTAGATGTTTTGATGTTCGCGGGTTCAAATCCCGGCTGCGGCGGCTGCATTTCCGATGGAGGCGGAAATGTTGTAGGCCCGTGTGCTCAGATTTGGGTGCACGTTAAAGAACCCCAGGTGGTCGAAATTTCCGGAGCCCTCCACTACGGCGTCCCTCATAATCATATGGTGGTTTTGGGACGTTAAACCCCACATATCAATCAATCAGATGTTTTGATGTGCTTGATGAACATGAACATTTGAGTGAACGATGCCTCTCAGTGTATCAAAGGGTCTCTGTGCTCTGAAACTTTGCTCTAGAGCAATGCTTGTTTCTGATACTTTTAGAAGAGAGAGAAGAAGCAAGTCAGTGCAACATATAACTCAAGCCTGCCAAAGATATGTCCCCCATATTCCGAAACGTCCCTCCACTCAAGGCTTCACCTTCACTTGAGAAAGCCAATGGGAGCACAGTCTCCTGGCAGAGCAAGTCACTGCATATCGCCGATAATCTGCAGAGATTCTTGAGAAGTGCTGCATCATTTTCAATTGAACAGCGGCACAGTGCTCAACTCTGTAAAGTGAAGGATGAAAATGTAGTCAAGAAGTGTTTGTGAATACGGGAGTACATGTTCACCCAGGCGACTCGAGAAATTTTGGCTGATTTGGCTGGAAGATACACCCATCTTTTGGGGGGGGGGGAGAAACTAGAGCAATGACGTCTTCAGGCCCTTTTTACAGTGTACGCATCCACAGTATGCATTCCATTTTATATTTTTCAAAAGATGTGCTGCACAGCTTATTGGAGGAAAAAAAAGCAGAATAAAAGCATGAAGACCTGAGTGTACACACGTTTCGGACTCATTTTGTTATTTTGTGAATGTTGAGCCAAGTTTTACGGACAAATTATGTTCACTCTTCTGTCCTTGAAGCATTTGTCAGCAATCTTTCAATAGTGGAAGGATGCAAGAGGTGTTATTGCCTCGTGTAAGTCTATACAAAAGTTCCTGAAGCAGACATAACTAGCAACACTCAAGTTCTAGGAGAATATCGCTGACCTAAACAGTGTGCTGCCTGACAGCACTTGTTGTGCCAAGTTTGTTGCTGCATTCTTCTTCATCTAGAAGTAAATCACCTTTAATGTGTAGGCAAGATAACCACTGGTAATTAAGCGTAACTGACTGGATTCCCAGAGAAGGCAAACGCACCAGGGGGAGACTGAAAATTAGGTGGGTTGATGAGATTAAAAAGTTTAAAGTTTGCAGGTATAAAGTAAAAGCAGAAAGCACAAGACCGGGTTGATTGGTGGATCATGGGAGTGGGCACAGCCAGGCTGATGATAATGATGATGTGTGTGTTTGTGTGTGTGTATATGTATGTATGTATGTATGTATGTATGTATATATATATATATATATATATATATATATATATATATATATATATATATATATATATATATATATACCTTGCCTCCCCTCCCTCAATATACAGATCAGTGCCATGTATGTGAAATTTAAAGGCTGGCATGTGTGATATTCACTTTTATGCTCTAACACCACATACAATTTCATTTAATATTTATATTTTGTCTCATGTTGTGGTTGTGGCTCATAAAACGACATGATTTATTTCACTTTTATCAAATTTTGCCTGGTCAACATTGACCATGTCAGTTGCAAATGGCCCCTTTCCATAACGTGCAAAAAAGAGCCAGTCATTATTAAGAAATTTGACTCCAATCAGATGCGTTTCCCATCAAACAAATGTTGTGTGGCTGGGATATGAGAAATCTGTAATGCCCAGGAGTGTTACTATGCATGGCCAAAGCTACTGAAATTACCTGTTATGTTGCAGATGATTTCCTTTCTGTGTCATACAAAGGTGACAAAAAGCGCTTGTCACTCTTACCCTGCTGTTTGTATGCATCTGTTTTCGACACTTGTTATTATTGCACCGATACATCAGTACTGTTCAATGGAACCTCTGCATGGCAAGTATGTCTATTTGTTTATGATTGTTCAGATTTTTTGTTTCTGGCAAACCTTTTCTTGCAACCTCCACCCACTCTCTCCTGCTTTATTGTAACCACTTGCTGGAGTTAAGTGAGTGAAATGTAAGCATTGATTAGCTGCAAACAAAAAAAATGGTGTGGAAAGTTTAGTGCTTTTTCAAGAGCAAGCCTTTCTGTAAAAATAGAAACTTGACTGGTAGAGTTCGAGGATCTGAAATTTAAGACATATAGTTGTTAATTTTATTACTCGTTGCAGTCCTATAACAATATGTATGATTAAAATAAGTTGTTCCTTCTGGCAATCTCTCTTTTGTGCAGTAGTTGTGTGATCTAATTTGATACTGTGAGGCTCAAAGCTGGACAGCATTGATGGTTAAAATCTGCCTAAAATGGTTTGCTTGGTTCTAGTGAAGCAGTTCGTCAAAATTTGTAATCTATTATACCGTATGCAGGTGACCCCTGAATGAGCTGGCCCTTTACCCTTGTCACCTTTCTGAAATTGCATCAGAAGAGTTAATTGCAAATTTTGATCCTGAAGAACAAGTTGTCATGATTGTCATAGAAATCATCTGTGAAATATGAGGAATACAGTGCAAACATAGGATGTTGTTATGTGCAATTTTCGTGTAAACTTGAAACTGATTAGACAAAATAATGGAATTAGAACAGTACAGTACACACTCGCTAAACAAAAATCTGTTGAATGGAACTGCTGCTTAAATGTAACAACTACTTCCAGCAGCACATTTGGTTTCTAGGAGTCTCCACTCTTGTTCATCTTTCGGTAAATGAAACTCCTGTTGAATGGAACACATTTTTCTGGTTTCTTCAGGTTCTGTTTAACGGGAGTCTACTATGTCTTGCCACCCTAATGTGAGCAGATTATAGTGGCAGAGTCACATTGTATTGTCTTTTCAAGTCGTAAAGATCTACACGTAAGAATTATGAACACATATGGTTTGCTTGTTATTTCACAAGTTTTTCAAATACTCTAACCCTCTGTTTTGTGAGTGTCGCTTCAGTAAAGAGGTGCTTTCATGATAGGCTAGCAAGCTTGCACTAATCTTATCTGATCTGCAGCCATTGAAACCACTCATATGCCATTACCAACACATTTTCATGTGTTGTAGGTATACTCTGTGGTATGCTAAAGCTTCAGCACAAAAAGTGCATAGCAGACAAAGAAACAATGACAGCTCTTCTCTTCATCATTTGTGTATTGTGCACACTTTTTGCACTGAAGCTTTAACTCATGGAATACCAACTAAGCCGCTCCCACGCCATGCTTGGTATTAGTTACCTAAAAACAAATACCACAAAGCATGTGCATTTTTGGCAAAATTTAATCATTCATTACCTAGAACAGGTGGAAATGATGCCAGGTTTGGGTGATTGCTAATAGACTTTCATGTTTAAACAATTCAAGTTGTGAGGAAGACTAGATCCTAGAAGCTACCACCACTTATGCTTAAATCCGTGAGTGCATGATGTGCACATCAACATTTGTTCATTTGGACCATTTTTTCAGGCAGATCCAATTTTGTTAACTATGCACTTAGTTTTGACTTGCAAGTGAACAAAGAGTGTTTAACAATGGCTGCAGCAGCTACAAGAGGTTCTAGTTGTTGACAATGATAATATGTATTCATTGATTTCATTGTGCAATAAAATTTGCTTACTCGAGCTCTTCAGTCTTGCAAAATACTCCAAACAGTGTGCTTGTTTGTAGTTCCACTTGCAACATATGCATACACACAAAAAGAACAAAAAAAAAGGTGCCCCGCCACGGTGGTCTAGTGGTTAAGGTACTCGGCTGCTGACCAGCAGGTTGCCTGATCAAATCCCGGCTGTGACAGCTGCATTTCCAATGGAGGTGGAAATGTTGTAGGCCCGTGTACTCAGATTTGGGTGCACGTTAAAGAACCCCAGGTGGTCAAAATTTCCGGAGCCCTCCACTACGGCGTCTCTCATAATCAAATAGTGGTTTTGGGACGTTAAACCCCACAAATCAATCAATCAATCACAAAAAAAGGTGGTTTCCTCACCACTTTATGATCTGCGCTCATCACACCACAGGTGGCTGCTATATGAGCAACACAAAAAGTGACATGAGGAGTTAATGCTAATAGGATACACGCATATATTGCACATATGCACATGTTTTCTTTCCAAGTAATTTGTTTTCTGCTGTAATAAAGTTATGACTGTTAGCCAACTTAGGCAAAATAGCTAATGTAATCCTTAATTTCTCTTCTACATTTGTTTTAGCAAATAAACTGTATGCCTGTGTTTCACATTTTGAGGTGGGCATTTCTAGTCAACTTGGTCAGAAAACAGAACAAGTGCAGCCAATGACACTGGTTCACATCTTTCCATAGGCATCAAAAAATAACAAGTAATTGTATATCATGTGCATCACTGACACAGTGCTTATAAAAAAGGAACAGTGACCAGGTTAATGAGCCAATGCCTACAGCGTTTAGTTCATATGATGTCTTATACTATTACTCACCCACCAGTGTGTGTAGGCTAACTCTGCACGCATTCAAACAGCTTAAAAACTAAACCATAAAGTAAACCATATATATATATATATATATATATATATATATATATATATATATATATATATATATATATATATATATATATATATATATATATATATATATATATAAACTTGATTATAATTGAAAACTTTATACATTTTGGTTTTACTTCAAGTGTAAATGTTTTAAGTAAGAACACTTGAATGGGCAGCCATTCAGGAAGGCCAACATTCAAGAAGTTCTTCCTGTTGGATGTTAATTTATTGCTGGCCTAAAGCTGTTTCTGCTTTGAAAGCCTCAGATTGAATGAATGAATAAACTTTATTTTCGTATCCGGCATGTTTGTGGTCTGGGCTAGACCGCCAAGGAGGTACTGGGAGACCTTGTCTCTGTACAGCCTCCCTGGCCTGCTGGATAGCCCATTTTTTGGTCTTGACCCCCGAGCTGAGCAGCGCAAGCCGCCACTGCTCCCGGAGGGCCTCAGGAAAAATTGTTGATAAGTTGGGGCATTCCCATAACATATGTTTGCAAGACGCCTTTTCTGTTACACATAGCGTACATTTATTGTCTGGGTATAAGTGTGGGTAGCTCCTGTGGAGGTGCACAGGGTTCGGTTAGGGGTTAGTCTATAGCTGTCGGTATTCCGATGCTTCTGGCCTGTTTAGACTCTGGTGATGTGCGGGAAAGACGCACCTTGCTTTTCTGTAGTGTTGCATGTATTCTGTGTAGCTTTTAAATCAGTCTTTGTGTGGTACATCAGCGGTGCCAGGGATGATCAACGAACAGTGTGGTTGGGTTGCGCAGCGGGTTAATTTCCGCAACAACTCATGAGCCTGCTCATTCGGATTGGTAAATCAGTCTCTGTTTGCACCAGGAACTATACAAGGTATTTGGGTTCATCTACTTTGTGTAGTTCTTGGTTATTAACGATGATTCTAAGGGCTTGTTGTGAAATCTGTCCTTGCATGAAATTTTTTATGGCTACTTGCGAATAGCTCAGAATGAATGAGTGTTTGTTGGAGGCGATAGTTATGGCTATGGCTACCTTCTCAGCCTCCTCTATGTTGTTTGTTATGACAGAGCACACATTAATACAAATGCCACATGTGTCGATCAGGACAGCAATGTAAGCCTTTTGTTCAGAGTATGGGCTAGCATCTACAAAAAAAGCTTTACTGTTCATGTTGTGTGCTTTGATCAGTGCTTTTGCTCGGCGTTTTCTGTGGTCCGTGTTGATAATGGGGTTCATGTTTTTTGGTATGGGGTTAGAGACGATCTTAGCTCTGATTGTATTGGGGATGTCATGTTTGACACCATGTTGTGCATGGTACATGATTCCTAATCTACTCATTATATTTCTTTGTTTTAGTTTTGGTGAGCGTTTCAAGCTGAAACCCTCAGATTCATGTGAAACTTTAGTTAGCATCTTTTTAACCTTTGAACTGTAGAATTGAATGTTAGGGAATGATAATATCAGTACTTTGTACGGGAGGAAGTGCCTTAGCAGCAGAATTTATCTTGTCCAGTTATTTTTATATTTTATTTCTTAATACTTTTATTATTTTAGTCTGTTCTGAGGCGAACCTTACAGGCCCATGGTGTTCGTGGCAAAGAGCCTTGACTGTGCAGTACAACATGGTCGTAACCCATCACTACAGCAGTTGTCACTCAGCAACCTAGGCTAGGGTGTACCTTTCACCATTGAGAACGGCTGTCTTCATACGGTTTCTGAGCCTTTTCAAGTTTTCTGGCATTTAGAGTGAACACAACTGGATGACTGCTTTCTAAAGAAATGCTGTCAACTAAAGGCCAAATCAAGATTAATGACATGCGAACAAAAATTTTGGAACTAGAACCTGGGCTCCACGTTTTGAGACATTTTACTGTGTAGCCTTCCCAGAGTAAAAGCCTGTCTACCTGCTGAAGTGATAAGTGCACACTCGCTGGAAAGTACAGATATATGTATGTTTAATGCTTATTTCTGTTTCAAATAGGTTCAGTGTATGATGGCTTGCATTACATTCAGTGAGTATGTTTATTAAACATCAGGCTATGAAGTTTAGATGTGTTTGCACGCTTTGCACTGTACCTTGTACTGAAACATATTTGCACACTCTTTTGGTTATCCACTCCCCTGAACCTCATTTTAGGTTTAACTGGTAACTGCTGTACTGATTTACCAAAACTTAAGTACTGACATCTGAAGCTTGGTGAGCAACAAACATGTCTTTCACTAAGTTTGTATTTGTGTTTTTGAACTTGTAGCAATTTCTAGCATGAAAGTATGTCTTCAAAATAGTGTGCCATAATCAAATGTGCATTAGAATCCTGTAATAGTACTGTACTTGCATAGTTATTAGTTATAATGTTTCACGCTAAGCTAGGCAAAGCTCTCTTGATGACGTTTCATTGTTCTATACTGTAATGTTTAAAGGTATTATGGTTAGGGTACACTGATGTGGTTTCTATTATCCTAAAAACTTGATTATTTTATTCAGTTTTTGTTTCCACCTGAAATTTTTTTTTATTCACTGCACTGCGCATAAGTTGTACTGGAATGAGCAAGCAGCTGTAAACTTTCTTACCTTTATATATTATAAATGGCTGCTTAGAACTGCCATGGCATCTCGCTGCTACTATTTTATTTTAAAAGTCCGAAACCAAGCCTTAACAGTAAGCAAAAAATTTTGCATGCCAAGAGACACATTTGACAAAGACAAGCGACCAATTTTGCTGGATACTAACTGCCTATGTGTTGGCAATATGGCTTTGAAAGACTTCATAATAAGCAGCAATGCCTGTAAAATGCTGCCACTAGGCATGATTATATATATATATATCAATGAGATCTAACAGACAATAATGCCAAGGAATGATTCCTTGGCGTTATGGTCTGTTAGATCTCAATAATATTGTGTCAAAACACGGAAAAACGAGCCCTTAGGTATACACTTCTGTCCCTTATATATATATACACACACACACACACACACACACACACACACACACACACACACACACATATATATATATATATATATATATATGCACTCCCGTTGTGCCATATCCCATACCTTCAAAAAGACTAACTGGCCCATTGAATTATTACTCCCACTATATATATATATATATATATATATATATATATGAGAGAGAGAGAAACAGACAGCAAGAATGACATTTTAGCTAAAAAAATCAGTCGACATTTGCCCTTGCTGAACACAGAAGTGTAATATCACATTTTTACCTGCAATTGCAAAAGCAAGGCATAAAATTGAACGTTTAAAGCAAGGCATAAATTGAACGTTTAAAGGGGACAAATGTGTCACATTCACTTTGTCACATCAATCCAGTGAAGGAAAGAAGTGTACATTTAAGGGCTCTTTTTCTTTGCTAAACACAATATTAAGGAGATCTAGCTGAGGATCACAAACAATTACTTTTAGTAACATCCCCTATACTTTCCTTAGCATGACTGTCGGTTAGATCTTATCAATTTAGTGAGCAATATTAAAAATGAATTAAAAATAGTGCCACATACTTTATTCATTGGCTAAAGCCTACATGAAATTATGAGAAGCAAGAAGACAAAAAAAAATCAGTGCATATATAACTCCCAGACCTATGTTATGTCTTTGGTTTAATGTTGGCGAGCCCATATTTACAAATTCCTAGGTGAGAAGAGAGAGCTAGCTGCCACCAGTAGCAAGTTGTGTGTTCTTTTACTTTCACCTTCCCTACTACATTTCAGTAAAAAAAAAAAAAGTCATTGGCTTCATGAGTAGTACAAAATGCACAAAAAGAGTGTGCTCATTTTCCAGCCATAATGCCAATAAATTAAGTAAAGGCATACGCAAAATGCATGTGCAGCTTTTTTCTGGCTAGCGTATTTCAAGCAAAGCCTCACAAACACAACACTACTGTTGACTTTGTACGAAACAGCTATCACATTTGAGACGGGGGTGGCGATGGAAGTGACAGTGTGTATGATAGTCAAAACACGCTGTCGCTTCCGGGAAAACGTTCCCTGTTCCCTCGGTTTTTCACAACCAGCAACGTAACACAGAAACACACGGCACGAGTACTGCATTGAAACCAACAACAAACCTCCGCGACGCCATAATTACAACACCAATGGGACAGGTCGACAGACCCGCACCACCGCTGTTTCTAGTTTCTCGCCTGTGTTACAGTGTACTAGAAAGGGGCAGTGGAGTGAATGAGGTGACCGCGCCGTTCTGTGGCCGCACCGTATCTCTGCTGATTCTCCAGCAGGTGACAGTAGCGGCGGTGCTGGAGTCGCATGGTACTGAAGATCTCAGAAGCGTCTTCATTGGGAGCGCGCACGAGTAGCCCGCAAAAGCGTGTATTTGCTTGTTTTTAGCGTGTTTAATGCGTTTCAGAGCCTTTATCAGTGTATTCACACCTGCTGAGCGCAATAGTGCACAAGTGAATATGCAGACACGCATAAATTACGTTGGGACGTTCACTGTTTCAAAAGCCTGCCAACAACAACAAAAAAGAAAACATGTAGTACAATCAGAATTTCCACGGATTCGCCTAGCTTTTCACTCAAGCAGTGGTTTGAGCGGCGCTACATCATAAGTGGCTACTGGCGAGCTACAAAGGGGGAAGTATCAAAACCGCGAACAAATCATACGCTCGTTTTGCCGGCAGTTTCTATATCCAGAGCACTCTTCCTCATATAAGTCCACACACCCTCGATTGTTTCATGAGAAACCCGATTATAAGTAATGTTACCACATTTATATCGGTGACGACGTAGTTTTATCATCCCAGTTTTGCGGAAGATAATTAATGCTTTCTGAAAGGCTTTCTTGTTTTAACCACGTGCTTTCACGCTCACTCTGCTTCTTTTATGCAAGCTCCAGGAGGCCGAGCTAGGGAGCCGAGTTTAAAGAACGCCTGTACCTCCTAGTCAAGAACTTTATGCGAAAGGGGTTATCTTGAACGTATTAAAAAGTGCCAGTTGTATAGTATAAATTGCCCGTCTGTTACTCTGCAGAAAATCACTGCAACCAGGTCTCATTTTGTATCTACAGCTTGAGTTGTGCTGCTTTTCTAATATTATATTTGCGTAACGCGTTGCAAGCGAGAAAATTTAACACACTGTTTACTGTTATAGGTGCAATTCTTTTATTAAGTGTCATAAGTGTAGGCAGGCGTTGGTGCATTTCGTTTTGAGAAATATAACTTGTATATGTACACAGTAAACACACACACACACGCGCGCATATATATATATATTGCCGCATTGAATATGCAGCACCAAGAGAACGACACAGAGCACGTGCAGCGAGAGAGAAAGACGAGGTTCTGATCCGACCAGTTTGAATGCACCTCTAAATTCCAATTTGCATATTTGTTATTACATTATTATTAAGCAAATTCTAAACATTAATTTTAAACGTATTCAAAATTACTGCAATTTCAATTCGAGATATATATTATTTTGTCTGGTCGAAATGGCAAAAAAAATATTGCACTCTTTTTGTATTTACGCGTGCTTATCCTCCTTCTGTTAGGATTAGGTATCATTCGAAAGGACTTAAATTTTATATCCTCAATTCTTGGCCAATCCCCCTAAGTGGGCAAGAGCCATAGTGGAGGCATCATCATCATCACCAGTTTGCCAGTGTTCTGGTACGATTAAAGCAAGTGGTCCGGTATTCAACTGCTGCTGTTTCTGCATTGCGACACTAGTGGAGGCGCTGGGTACATGTTCGGGACGCCTGAAAACAGCCCCGCATCTAGTCTAGAAAGACTTCCACGCATCGACAACCCCGTTCACCGCAGGAGCCGCCACCTGTTAGGCCTCAGCCTGGAGTTCGGTCCATTGCCGAAAAGCGAGACCGTGCCAGAAAGCATGACTGCGTCTGGAAGCACTGGCCCCGACATGTCTAGCCCAAGCACGACACAGGTGACTGTTTTGAGCCCTCGACTTCCGGTTGACTTCCACGGAAACACATATGAGGACGCACGTGACTGGCTAGAGGAATTCGAGCACACAGCGAATGTTAACGGGTGAACACCACACAGAAGTTGGGCTACGTGTATTTTCCGCTTCAAGACGGAGCCCGAACATGGTTTACAAATCGCATGTGGTCGTCTTGGGACGAGTTCCGGCAGGAGTTCCTCGATACGTTCGCAAGCACCGAAAGACGAGCAATCGCACAGCGTCTCCTCCAGTCACGGATTCAGAAACCAAATTAATCCATTATGATGTTTGTTGAGGACATGGCGCAGCTGTTTCGTCGTGCAGATCCCAATATGCCCGAAACCAAAAAAGTTAGCCACCTCATATGGAGCGTTAAGGAGCAGCTGTCTGCTGGTTTCGTACAAAACCCGCCTACAAGTGTTCATGAATTGTCGAACGCACACTGCATCTCCGCTACCGGCAGTATGACCACCCAACCCACAGTGCATCGATCAGCGCGGCAGCCACGACCATAGCAACAACACCCGACGAAGGTTCTTTGCGCCAACTGATACGAGAAATCGTATAAGAAGAGGTCAAGAAGCTCGTCGCCAACCCGAATGACTGTGCAATTGCCTCAGTAACAGAAATTGTGCACCAGGAGATCATGTAAGCGCTCTCGCTTCCCGAGCTGAGCATGAGCACCTCCCAGGCAAGCTATGCAGACATAGTCTGCCGACAGCCAGCAAACGTGCCGACACCGCATCAGTACCACCAGCAACATCCGACGACAGCGCCTTGGTACTACACAGAAACTTCGACGCCAAGGCGGCCAACACTTCGCAAAACTGACATCTCGCGTACCCCTGACCATAGGCCCCTGTGCTTTCATTGTGGGGAAGCAGGCCACATCGTTCGGTATTGCCCATATAACGTCGCAGGGTACCAAGGGTTTCCTTCCACTATACCTCGGCGTCATTTCAACGAAACACCTGACGTCGACACGAGTGTCATGACCCTGCGGGATGTTCCTCATGGGTTTCGGTCGCGCTCACCCTCTCCTGGGCGTTATTCTCCATCCTCTAGATGGAGCACCACTGACATGCCAAGAGGGAGATCTCCTAGTCCACGCCGGGGAAACTAAAAGCAGCGACCTCAGGGGGGAAGGTTGCGAATCGTTGAAGTGCTGAAAATCCCCCAATACTGCCGAGCGAAGAGAGACACATTTTCAATGAATCAATGAAAGATGGGGTTGTTACTACCGATGTTGGGATTACGATTGACGGACACGGCGTCATGGCATAGGTTGACACTGGCGCGGACTTCTCAATAATGAGTGAGAGTCTGGCAGACAAGCTCAGGAAGGTTAGAATGGAATGGACAGGACCGCAGATTAGAGGAGCTGGAGGACAGCTACTCACACCTACCGGGAAGTACACCGCAAGAATGAAGATAGGGGATGCCTCCTTCGTCGCAACTTTTGTTATTCTTTCCGAGTGTTGCAAACAGGCAATCTTAGGGATGAATTTCTAGCGTGAATATGGTGCCGTCATCAATATACCGGACGGTGTACTGACCTTTTCAGCGGATCAAAGCGCAGCGCTACATCGAAAATCCCTGCGCATCATTGACGACGTGACCGTACCTCCGTTATTGTGCCGCCTTGTTTCGGTCACGTGCAGCACGCAGCATACTGGAGAAGGAATCGCTGAACAAGTATTGACGCTTCTACTCTCTCGCGGTGTTGCAATTGCCAGAAGTATCGTCAATGTTGTGTGCGGTGAAGCGGAGGTTCTGTTGACGAATCTTACCAACGAGCGACGACACATTACACAAGGCACTACAATTGCCTACTTTGACGAGATCACCGAAATCCGCAAGTGCTGTGTAGTGCAACCGAACGAGCCGCAAGCCACGTCAGCTCCACCACCTATTGACGTGAGCACGGATTTATCACCAGCGCAGAGACAGCGTCTAGTAGATCTTCACCAGTTCAAAGACTGTTTTTCATCGACCTCGAGGGTCAGTCAAACGCAACTGACTAAGCACAGGATAATAACGGAGGAGACGGCAAGGCCAATACGACAGAACCCATACCGTGTAGCACCGAAAGAGTGTAAAGCAATTCAGGAACAAGTGAAGAAAATGCTCGATGATGACGTCATCCAGCCATCAAAAAGCCCTTGGGCATCGCCGGTAGTGCTGGTTAAAAAGAAAGACGGAAGCTTGTGATTTTGTGTCGACTACCGCAAGCTAAACCAGGTGACAAATAAAGACGTGTACCCATAACCGCGCATCGATGATTCACTCGACAGACTGAGGTATGCATGCTACTTTTCGTCAATGGACCTGAAAAGTGAGTATTGTCAAATTGAGGTCGACGAGCGAGATAGAGGAAAAACGGCTTTTGTAACGCCTGACAGGCTTTATGAATTTAAAGTCTTGCCCTTCATATTGTGCTCAGCCCCCCCAACATTTCAGGCCTTAAGTGGCAGACATGTCTGGTCTATCTGGACGACGTCATTGTTTTTTCAAAAACATTTGAGGAACACCTGAGCAGGCTGCTATCGGTATTCAGGGCAATAAGGTCTGCCGGCCTGACACTGAAACCCCAGAAGTGTCATTTCGGTTTCAAGGAGCTCCAATTTATAGGCCATGTGGTAAGCCATGAAGGTGTTCTACCTTATCCCGATAAGATTGCGGCCGTCAGAAAATTTACAATGCCAACAGATAAGAAAGCAGTCAGGCATTTCCTTGGCCTATGCGTATACTACCTAAGGTTTATTGCCAATTTCTCCCACATAGCCTCGACGCGTTAACACGACTCATAAGAGAACTTAGAAGTGTGGCAGCTTGGGCTAGTTGGTATGGCGTGACGATAGTTATAGCGCGAGCTCAAAACGACGGCACAAAGACAACTTCGTGTCCTTCTCTCTGTGTCATCGTTTTGTTCTCGCGCTATAACTATCGTCACAACAGAAGATGTTTCGTTCACATGGGGCGATGATCAACAAGCGGCATTTGACGATCTCCGACAACGCCTGCAGACTCCGCCTGTGCTTGCTCACTTTGAAGATGATGCTTCTACCATGGTCCACACAGATGCCACCAACGCGGGTTTAGGCGCTGTACTCGTCCAGTGGCTAGACTCAGCAGAGCGTGTGATCGCATATGCTAGTAGGACGCTTTTCCGCGCCGAGTCCAACTACTCCACAACGGAAAAATAGTGTCTTACTGTCATATGGGCGGTTATGAAGTTTCGTCCGTACCTCTACGCTCGTTCCTTTCACGTAGTCAGCGACCATCATTCCCTCTGCTGGCTGACCAACTTGAAAGACCCGTCTGGTTGGCTCGCACGGTGGAGCTTACGCCTTCAAGAGTTTGATATGACGGTCGTGTATAAGTCCGGACGGCCGCACGCCGACGCCGATTGCTTATCAAGGTCAACGATAAAGCGCGACGATGACGACATAGCGTTTGTAGGAGTCGTCGACACCACTACGATTTCGTGCAAGCAGAAAGAATTCAGCGAGTTGCTTCCCCTTATATAATTTTTGAATGGCCGGACAACAACCGTTCTTACAAGATTTGCAAGGAGCCTGCCATCTTTCTGCTTATGTATTGGTGTTCTCTATAAGAACTTTTCTCCCAGAGGAAGCACCCACCTACTTGTCGTTCCGACGTCAATCCGTGAGAAGATACTTAGTGTTTGCCACGATGAGCCAACGTCCAGTTATCTCGGATAGACACGCACATTGGCCAGAATCCAACTGAAATACTACTGGCCAAGACTTCCAGCTATTGTGAAACACTACGTGTGCACGTGCCTTGATTGCCAACTACGAAAATCACCACCGTTAAAACCAGCTGAACTATTACAACCAATTCAAGTGTCCACGTTACCTTTTGCCCAAATTGAAATGAATCTCCTCGGACCATATCCGACTTCCCATGCTGGCAACAAGTGGGTAATATTCGCCACTGATTATCTTACGCGCTACGCGGAAACAAAGGCTTTGTCAAGTGGCACCGCCGTTGAAACTGCACGATTCTTCATAGAAAATATCGTCCTGAGGCAGGGTGCTCCGACAACCATAATAACGGATCGACGTACAGCTTTCACGGGCTCGCTCCTGAAAATAGTACTTGAGCTCAGTGGAACAGCCCATTGGAAAACCACTTCCTATCATCCACAAACCAACGGCTTAACAGAACGCTTCAGCAAGGCTATTGCAGACATGTTGAGCATGTACGTTGACGTGGATCACAACAACTGGGACGAAATCCTACCGTACATTACGTTCGCCTATAATACAGCGCAGCAAGAAACTACACGAAGAACGCCTTTCAGTCTCCTTCATGGCCGTGAAATGACGACGATGCTTGACACCATCTTACTGCACGACTGCAATGACATCGATTTAAACGTTGCATCTTTTACCAAACGAGTAGAAGCGAGGCAGCTTGCATGCGTCCAAATCAACCAGCAGCAACATCACGACACCCGCAATGACATCGATTTAAACGTTGCATCTTTTACCAAACGAGTAGAAGCGAGGCAGCTTGCATGCGTCCAAATCAACCAGCAGCAACATCACGACACCCAACGTTATAATCTGTGACACGGACATGTCGTCTATCGGCCCGGTGAAAAAGTCTGGGTATGGAGTCCTATCCGCCGCCGGGGGCTGTCTGAAAAATTGCTAAAGAGGTATTTTGGCCCCTACACAGTTTTACAATGCCTGAGTGACGTTAATTACGTGGTCGTTCCTAACAGCCACTCGACAACTCGCCAGCAAAAACCAGAAATTGTGCACGTTGTGTGAATGAAGCCCCATTTTTGGGACTGATTTGCAGCATACATCTACTGCACCGTCTCTTGTAGAAGAGCATCGGGATGCTGCTCTTTGGAGAGGGGCAAATGCCCCATTGAATGTGCAGCACCAAGAGAACGACAAAGAGCACGCGCAGCGAGAGAGAAAGACGAGGTTCTGATCCGATCAGTTTGCCAGTGTTCTGGTACAATTAAAGCGAGTTGTCCGGTATTCAACTGCTGCTATTTCTGTATTGTGACAATATATATATATATATATATATATATATATATATATATATATATATATATATTTTTTCACAAGTACACGCATTTCAATCGCACGTCACCCGTCCCCTTAATAATATCCATGCAATACCCAATTAAAACAGCCGCTATTTTTACACCGTGCATTTTTTGTCGAACTATGTTAGACTTGAACTAGTTTTGAGACCTCATACTGTCGAAAAGGTGAAATTTACTGTGCGCATTAGTACAGAGGCACGCTATTCACCTTCGCCAACTGTAAACGTTCGGCACAGGGCTACCCAGGATTTTAATTTTTTTGAGAGGGGGGGGGGAGTGCAGCAGAACGACTAACTTTGGCAATTGGTGGTCGCTGTGAATACGTGTAAATATTTTAGTATACCCTGAAAAGTTAAATTACGAAAACATTTCGTGGTGTAGGGGGTTCAGATTCCTTCCTCGCCCCTCTACTTACGGCCTCCTGGTTCTGCGTGCGTTTAACATGGTACATTTTTTTTTTCATTTCAAAGCTTTCTGAGCGCAGCTAACTTCGCATAAATTGACTCAGTTATTCGTAATATTGTAGGCGCCTCTCAACGAAGAAAGAGTTGAGAGAAGAAATCAGAATAAGACACGCGCTTTCTAAATAATTTTCGATCTCTCACAAAGACTTTCATGGAGCTCAAATTTAGTAGATTGGCATGTCATACTTCAAGGGTTATAACATCATGTGCTAGGCATGAATGATGGGCAGGTACGAAGAAATCTGCATCAAAAACGCGAACCGTAGAAGCCGGAGCGCATAGCAGTTACTGCGCGCGGTTCTTTCAGTACTGTTCGATTGCAGCGCCGCCGCTACTGGCAACGTGGAAGGCATCAGGCGGCGAGGCGCGGTCACGCCACTCAACACTTCTAGTACACTCTATCTCTGTTACAGTGGCTACAATAGGGAAGTGTAATGAACGCGCCGGCTAGGACGCAACGCCTCGAAAAGAACCCACCAGATGGCGCTGGCACACATGCAAACGTGTGCCAGCGCCATCTGTAGAATTTGTAAATCTGTAAATCGCCATCTGTAAATCTTTCTAAGGTGTCGAAGGAATGCATCTCTTCTGATCAATGAAAATATTAGAAAAAAGGGAGCTCAGTGGCTGGGAGAAGTACATAAAAAAGATAGAAAGGCTTGAAACCACCTAAACTCCCTAAGAAATAAGGCGAGCCTAGAGCAGAGGTTTATAAGTACAGCTCAAGGTGCTACGCTAGAAGGGGACGAAGCTATTGAATATATAAGAACAAGGGTGACAGAAAAATTTCAACAAAGAAGTGCTTTATGCACCACAATAGACAAGGATGAATCAAGTGGCGCAATGGCTCCATTTTCACAACGAGAGTGGGAAAGGGCTGAGAGGAGGGTTCCTAGTAGTACATCAACAGGCCCAGATGGCATTCCAATTATGCTGATAAAGACATTAGGTCCGAAGCCTAAGCAGGCTTTGAGAGGCAGTGAGCAAAATAATAATCGATGGTAAAGTCCCCGATGGATGGAAAATTAGGAGGACGAGCATGATCTATAAAGGAAAGGGGGACAAATCTGACATAAACAACTACCGTCCTATAACAGTGACATCAGAGGTCTACAGGCTGGCGATGCAGATTATAAAGGAAAGCCTTCAGGCATGGATAGAGGATGAGGGGGCGCTGGGGGAACTGCAGAATGGGTTTCGGAAACACAAAAGGCTGGAAGACAATCTGTTCTCACTGATTCAGTGCATCGAAATAGCAGAAAAGGAACACAGGCCCCTGTGGCTAGCATTTTCGGATATCAAAGGAGCATACGATATCGTGGTTAAAGAGAACTTGTGGGGAATACTGGACACACTAGGTGTGGAAGATGGAGTCACTAATCCTTTAAAGGATATCTATAAATGTAACAAGGCAGTTACAAAGTGGAAAAAACAGGTATCCAAGCCTACAGAAGTAAAACGGGGCTTAGGCAGGGGTGTCCCCTGTCACCCTTGTTATTCATGATGTACCTACAAAGATTAGAGGCCAAATTAAAGGGAAGTGGAGTGGGCTTCAACCTCTCTTTCGTCAAACAAAGAAAACTCATTAAACAGGCACTACCAGCATTGATCTATGCAGATTATATAGTGCTAATGGCTGACAACAAGGAAGATTTGCAGAGATTGATGGACATCTGCGGTAATGAAGGATATAGGTTAGATTTCAGATTCAGTAAGGAAAAATCTGTAGTCATGATTTTTAATGATAATGAAGGTAGTGAGCTTAGAATACAGGAGGTCACGCTAGAGATAACAGATAAATACAAATATCTGGGCGTATGGATAAGCAATGGTGCCGAGTACCTATCGATTTGATTGATTGATTGATTGATTGATTTGTGGGGTTTAACGTCCCAAAACCACCATATGATTATGAGAGACGCCGTAGTGGAGGGCTCCGGAAATTTCGACCACCTGGGGTTCTTTAACGTGCACCCAAATCTGAGCACACGGGCCTGTGCCGAGTACCTAAGGGAACACGAAATATACATGTCGACCAAAGGTAACAGGAATGCAGCGGTAATGAAAAACAGGGCACTGTGGAATAACAATAGGTATGATGTTCTGAGAGGAATATGGAAAGGGGTCATGGTTGCTGGTCTGGCGTTTGGCAATGCGGTCTTGTGAATGAGATCAGAAGTTCAAACAAGATTAGAAATTAAGCAACGTGGAATAGGTAGGCTTCATTGCCTTAGGAGCTCACGAAAATACACCAAATCAGGGAGTACAAGGTGATATGGGATTGACATCATTTGAGGGCAGGGAAGCTAGCAGCAAGATAAAATTTGAGAAGCGATTGAGAGAAATGGGGGAGGAGCATTGGGCTAGAAAGGTATTCAGCTACTTATACATGAAGAATGGCAATACAAAATGGAGGAAGCGAACCAGAAAATTGACTGGGAAATACTTGGAAAACAGCAGGGGGCCAAACCAAAAAGAATTATCGGTTAAGAAGAACGTGAAGGAAGCTGATACCGATATGTGCAGAATTGGCATGATTAAGCAGTCCGCACTAGAGATCTATCGAACTTCTAAGCAGGAAATTGCCAAGGAAAGAATCTATGATAATACTCGCGGTAGTTCTCTGCTGTTCGAGGCCAGAACTGGAGTTTTACGAACCAAGACATATTGGGCCAAATACGAAGGGGTAGACACGGTATGCAGTGCGTGTGGAGAGGAGGAAACTGCCGAACACTTGATAATGTTCTGTAAAGGGCTTCACCCTATAGTTCAGGATGATGGCGCATAGTTTTTCAAAGCAGTGGGGTTTCGGTACGGGGAGAACAAAATAGACTTTAAGCGGGGAGAATAACTAGAAGGAGGTTATCTGATTTTTGGCTAAAGTCAGGGCACGAGTGAAAATTAAACCCTTCACGGCAAAGTTCGAGACCTCAACCTCACTATTTAAAGGGAAATAAATAAATCTAGTTTTTGGTTCACTAAGTATTACGGCTTGGTGGCGTCAGCTACCGCCCGATCTAAAGCTAACAGTCATTTCAATCCACCCATTCATCCACGTCCCCCTAGGCGGCGATGCGCTCCGCAGAGACGGCAATCAACCACGCGCGCGGCCAACGGGAAACATTTAGAATTTATTTTTTTGCTCGTGCATTGCCTCAAATGGCGACAGAGAAAATATGCTCATTAGTTTCTGGAAAACAGGATGCCTACGCAGGTGTGCGACTGAACTGAAATATCTTCAGGTCAACAAGATGCCGAAAGTGAGCTTGTGATGGCACAGAAACATTTTATCGATGTCAAGTGGTAGAAGAGTGGTAGGTGTTCTGTGGTAGAACGATGAACTCAGTTGTGAGCCATTGCTTTCCACGGCGAACCTTTCCACGGCGAACCAACATTTCCTCAAGCACTAATCTGTAAATAAAGCCCATAATTCAAAACATCATACTCAAGAGACAAGAATCACGAGCGGTATCTGGATGAAATTCTTTCATTTTCTGCACACACGTCATACAACGCATTTTCGAGTAGTGACTCACCATGTGTTTACAACAATGCATTCTCAATAAGTTGTCGCACGTCCTTTTTCCTGCCGAAGAAAAATGTTTTATAGTTCACGAGCGCCTCACAGAACATTGGGCTGCAAGCCTAGGTGATGCGCCTGAGCTTCAGGTACTTTCACTTTTCACGGGAAGATATATGCTTGCTCCTTGTGGAGTACCCTTGTGTAAAAACGCAAATGGGTGAGCAGAATAACTTGTTTACTTGATTGGTGAGGCTCGGACCATGTTGTGCGCAGCCCAGTGTGACATCTTTTTTTCCCAAGCAGGAAGCAAGCTTTTTCCAAGCTGTCACTGTGAAGCTCGCTGTAGCTAAACCACTGTGAAAAAGTGATTTCAAATGCGTCTACACATGCGAACAGCTTCTCCGAAAAGCCCCTCTCGTGCGGGCCGAGAGGGGCAAAAGCGGCTGGCCACCTGAAAGGGGGGCGCTAAATCTGTTCTATACATTTACTAGGCAGCGGGGCACTTTTAGTTATCTAAAAGCGGGGCGTAAAGTCTGCCTCATACACTGATTCAATAAGAAGGAGGCACCCTGCAATGAACCTTCGCCCCCCCCCCCCCCCTGAACGGCAAGCATGCCCATGGGTGTACCGGTCCCTTTCAATGCGTACAATTTCGCCAATCACAGTGTACTCAAAGTGCCGGGAGGTGTACCTCTCGCCCAAGTGCAGTTGGCACACAGCCGAGTTTTCTTGAAGCCGCTTGTCAGCGCGCGGGATCGCTCTCCGCCACTGCGCTAAGAGCTTCGTTCTTCGGGACGCCGAACAACGCATGCTTCTCTTCAGCTGACTTGTAGCCTGTAGTGAATCCCGGGACGAATCAATGGCTTTGTTTTCGCGCCATGAGAGTGCATACAGCAGCATTGGTGTCAGAGTGCCGCCCCGATTAAAGAAACAAGGACAAATGCGCCCGACGAAACTGTCGGAAACGTGCAAACAACGTGTAAATAAGGCCCCTGTACAGGGGCCTCACGTGTAAACGATTGCGCGCGTCCCCACGCGGCTTCTTCTCAGAACCTTCGAATGGATGGATGGATGAATGGATGGATGAATATGGCCGTACCCTTTAGATCGGGCGGTGGCTAGCGCCACTAAACCGTAATACTTAATGAATGAAAAATTATATATTTTTTTTCCCTTAAATAGTGAGGTTGAGGATTCGTACTTTGCAGTGAAGGGTTTAATTTTCACTCGTGTCTTGACTTTAGCCACCAATCAGATAACCTCCTTCTAGTTAATTTTACCCGCTTAAAGTCTATTTTGCCCTCCCTGTCCCTAAACCCCAGTGCTTTGAAAGCTCTGCGCCATCATCCTGAACTATAGGGTGAAGCACTTTACAGAACATTATCAAGTGTTCGGCAGTTTCCTCCTCTTCTCCACACGCACTGCATACCGTGTCTACCCCTTCGTATTTGGCCCGATATGTCTTGGTTCGCAATACTCCCGTCCTGACCTCAAAAAGTAGAGAACTACCCCGAGTATTATCATAGATCCTTTCCTTGGCAATTTCTTGCTTACAATTAAGTTTGATGGATCTCTAGTGCGGACTGCTTAATCATGCCAATTCTGCACATATCGGTATATATATCAGCTTCCTTCACGTTCTTCTTAACCATTAATTCTTTTTGGTTTGGTCCCCTGCTGTTTTCCAAGTATTTACCAGACAATTTTCTGGTTCGCTTCCTCCATTTTGTATCGACATTCTTCATGTATAAGTACCTGAATACCTTTCTAGCTCAACGCTCCTCCCCCATTTTTCTCTATCGCTTCTCAAATTTTATCTTACTGCTAGCTTCCCTGCCCTCAAATGATGTCAATCCTATATCACCTTGTACTCCCTGATTTGGTGTATTCCCGTGAGCTCCTAAGACAATGAAGCCTACCTATTCCACGTTGCTTAATTTCTAATCTTGCTTGAACTTCTGATATCATGCACAAGACCGCATTGCCGAACGTCAGACCAGCAACCATGACCCCTTTCCATATTCCTCTCAGAACATCATACCTATTGTTATTCCACAGTGCCCTGTTTTCTATTACCACTGCATTCCTGTTACCTTTAGTCGACACGTATATTTCGTGTTCCCTTAGGTACTCGGCCCCATTGCTTATCCATACGCCCAGATATTTGTATTTATCTGCTATCTCTAGCGTGACCTCCTGTATCCCAAGCTCACTACCTTTATTATCATTAAAAAATCATGACTGCTGATTTTTTCTTACTGAATCTGAAATCTAACCTATCTCCCTCATTACCGCAGATGTCCACCAATCTCGCAAGTCTTTCTTGTTGTCGGCCATTAGCACTATATCATCTGCGTACATCAATGCTGGTAGTGCCTGTTCAATGAGTTTTCCTTGTTTGACGAAATAGAGGTTGAAGCCCAGTTCACTTCCCTCTAATTTGGCCTCTAATACGTGTAAGTACTTCATGAATAATGAGGGTGACAGTGGACACCCCTGCCTAAGCCCCCGTTTTACCTTTGCAGGCTTGGATACCTGTTTTTCCCACTTTATAATTACCTTATTACCTTTATAGATATCCTTTAAAAGATTAGTGACTACATCTTCCACGCCTAGTGTGTCCAGTATTCCCCGCAATTCCTCTTGAACCAGCTTCAGTGTGCTCCGTAGACGCCGCCTGCCGCTCATCACACTTTCATATTCTAGTCACTGTACCTGTGTCGTCTTCCTACGTGATGGGGGCCACAGCTAGAGTGTACTTGAAGTGTGGAGCGGCGTGACCGCACCTCGCTGCCTCATCCCTTCCGCGTTGCCCGTAGCGGCGGCGCTGCAGTCGAATAGTACTAAAATAGCCGCGCGCCGTGTGCAGGGACTGCTATGCGCTTCGGCTCCTCCATCGCGCTTTCTTGATGCAGATTTCTTCATACCTGCCCATTATTCATATCTAGCACATGATGTCATAGCCCTTGAAGTATGACACGCCAATCTACTGAATTTGAGCTCCATAAAAGCTCTTGTGAGGAATCGAAAATAATTCAGCAAGGGCGTGTCTTATACTGATTTATTCTGTGTTAACTCTTTCTTCGTTGGTTAGGCGTCGATAATATACAGAAACTGAGCCAATTTATTTGAAAATAGCTGCACCCAGAAAGCTGTGAGAATGAAAGAAAAAAATACCGTTTCAAACGCACGTAGGTCCAAGAGGCCGTTAGTAAAGAGGGGAGAGGAAGGGAACCTGAACCCTTACATCTAGACTTTTTTTTTCGTAATTTAACTGTTTACGGTATACTAAAATATATACACGCATTCACAGCGACCACCAATTGCCAAATTTAGTCGTTCTGCTGCACCCCCCCCCCCGATAAAAAAAAAATCTGGGTGCTAGCCTTGCGCTGAAGGTTTACAGTTGGCAAAGATTAATATAGCGTGTCTCAGTACAAATGCCCATTGTAAATTTTACTTTTTCAACAGTATCACGTCCTAAAACTAGTTCAAGTCTAAGGTAGTTGGAGGAGAAATGCGCTGCCTAAAAATAATAGCTGTGCTAAGGGGCACGGTATGGATATTGTTAATGGCGCGGTGACGTGTGTCTTAAATGCGTGTACTATATATATATATATATATATATATATATATATATATATATATATATATATATATATATATATATATATATATATATATATATATATGTGTGTGTGTGTGTGTGTGTGTGTGTGTGTGTGTGTGTGTGTGTGTGTGTGTGTGTGTGTGTTTACTGTGTTTATAATATAGAAGTTAAATTTCTCAAAACAAAATGCACCACTGCCTGCCTACAGTATTGACACTTAATATAACTACACTTATCATACAAAACATTGTTATAAATTTGCTGGCTTGCAGTGGCGTAACTCCAATTGATTATTTGGAAAGCAGCACAATTTAAGCTGTTGATATAAAATGAGAACTGGCTACAATGAATTTACGCAGATTAACAGACGGGCTATATATACAACTGGCACTTTTTAATATGTTTGTGTGTTGTTTTTAATATGTTCAATATGCAATAAGCCTTTCAGAAAGCAATAATTATTATCTTCCGCAAACTTTGCATGATAAAACTGAGTCGTCACCTATATAAATGTTGTAAAAACATTACTTATACTCGGCTTTCTCATGAAACAATTGAGCGCATTTGAACCCATACGAGGAACAATGCTCTGGATATCGTAGGGACTGGCGACAAAACGACGGTATGATTTAATCGCGGTTTTAGTACTACTCCTCTCTTTGAGGTTCGCTAGTTGTCACTTATAATATAGCGCAGCTCAAAGCGCTAGTTGAGTGAGAATCTAGGCGGATCCATGCAAGTTCCGATTGTACATGTTTGTTTGTTTGTTTTTTTCTTGTGGGTCCGCAGGACCTTGAAACAGTCAATGTATCAACGCAATTTCAGCGTGCCTGCATATTCACTCGTGAACCATAGCACGTAGCAGGTGAGTCCATTTATAAAAGCTCAGAAACGCATTAAACGCGCTAACAACGAACAATTACACGCTTTCACAGGCTACGACGCGCGCACTCCCAATGCAGACGCTCCTGAGACTTTCAGTACCATGGGGCAACAGCGCCGCCGCTACTGTCACCCGTCGGAGAATCAGCCGAGATGCGGCGCGGCCGCCTCGTTCACTCCACTGCCCCATTCTAGTACACTGTACCACAGGCCACAGCACGGAGGAATTCCTTCCTCCGTGGGCCACAGCCTCCTAGGAGCTGTGTGTGGGCGCTGCGCGGAGCTGCGCGAGAATATCTATGACGTGAGAGTAGTGGTGAATAATATCTCCAAAGCATCACTACTCTGTCGAAGATTTTGCGTTTTCCGGAGTATTTAATCTTGTCAGATGCATCTGCATTTCTTATCACCTTCGTCGATTAGCTATGATTGCACATGTAGGTGGCGCACCTTTCCACTGCAGAACGTAAGTAGAAAGAAAAAAAGGAAGGAGTCGTTCTGACCACTGAGTCAACGTAACACTAGAACATTTGCAAGTTTCATCCGCATATCCATTTTTGTTCGCTTCGTTTTGACCCTTTTCATTGTTTATTTTTTTTGTGTCCCTGCCTTAGCATAGCATCAAATCTGCAATTGTCGTTTATCAGCAAATCATCGTTGTCGGCGGCAATCATGCAACGCACGGGGTAACGTGGTGTTTTTCTTCTTTTTCATAAAAAAATTTTGTTCAGAAGTGTCATTTGGGTATCGCTTTCAAAAAGAGTCGGGCGCGTTCCACCACGTTGTGGGCTTTCTCAGACTGTTCTGTTGTGCGTGCACTGTGGAACAATGTCCACCCACGAGGGGTCTTTCCGTTCTCGGTAGAAATTTTAGTTGTTGGATGGATGTGGCTCGGCGTGTAACGTTCGATGCTGCATAATTAGATAGCAGTAATTGTTGGACTAGGCTGGCTAAATTTGTATGCAATGTGCCAAGGCTCCCAGTGTGGTTTTCTCGGTCTTGTGTTTTTACGAAGGTGCTGGTTCTTTTAATTGTGATGAGCGTCCTGTAGTTTGCGCAAGGTGTTACGATGGCCTCACTACTTTCCAATTTGTGAGAACAGGAAGGCGATCGGTACAAAGGCGCCGCACTTCTTTGCATTGACCTTCCACGTTGATAAAAGCGTTTTTCATTTTCAGTTTCCTGGCACGCGTCTGTGCAAAGAGTACGTATTCTCGGATGTTCGCTCTGCTGACAATCGGATCGTCTGTCGCTTGTGATGCTTTGCTTGAACGGATGTTCGGGGGAGGGGAGGGAGCTGCAGCTATATTGACACCTGCTGAATTTTGCATATGCGCGTCTTTGCCGTGCGAGTTACCAGGTGCGAAATCGTGACGGGGCAAGTCGTTTCCCCCCTTCTGGTTGGAGATCGTGATTCTCCAGTGTCCCGGAACAAACCGTAACCATGTACTAAACGTGTTTTTTGTATTTGCAGTTTGCTTGGCATGGTGCAGTAGTTTTAAATGGTGTTCATTCATGTGCGCTGCATTTTACGTTTGAAAGTGCTGAAAGAGCATTGAATGGCTTAACAAAAGGGCCAACATATGTGCGCGGTCTTACAACAGGCCTTTATCAAGAAAACATATGCGCAGAAAGAATATGCGCTCCTTTCAGTGTGTATATTCTTTCAGGTAAACGCCTGGATTTAACCCGTGCCCATATGCTGCTTCTGTTGTGTCATTTCACACTTCTCCAGATATTACAGTGATGGAATATGCTGCTCTTTCAGCGGGTACGTTCCTTTGGTTAATAGCCTGTTGTTAATCTGTGCCCATAGGTTGTCCCTCTCATTCTGTCATTTAGCACCCTTCGAGAAGTTTCAATCTATAAACAAGCTAAATATGCAACCATTAACGTTTAGCTATGAATGGGCATTTGTCTTCCTTGTAGCCAAGCTAAGCACTGTGCTCATGTCGTGATTATCTGTTACAGGTTGTTGCAGTGAGCGAGGGCAATGTTTGCCACAGGGAAGCTGTGCCTGCATCAGATTATTTTGGCCATGTGGCGCAGGAAGCCCATTCTACTTTTCGTGGTGCTGGTGGTGGTGCTGCTGGTTGTGTTGCTCCAGTATAGTTCCCTGGGCAACCATAATGGACGAGGCGAGTCGTTGCTGGCCTCCCCCTTTGGCATGGCTCCTCCAGCAGCTCCTGAGCAGCGGTGGGTCGGCGAGCAGCAGCAGCAGCACAAGTCGGGTGAAGCCAAGCCTGTCAAGGAACCAGTACACAGTGCCCAGAAGAGCAAAGTTTTCATCCCTGAGCTGCGGTTCGTCCACTTCGACCTGAAGGGGGCACCACCTAAGGTGGCCTATCTCAAGCAGGTGTTTCTGCTCATTCGAGAAGCTGGTGCCAATGGCATCCTATTGGAATACGAAGACATGTTTCCGTACCATGGCTCATTAGAGCCAATCCGTGCAAAGAATGCTTTCAAAAAGTCAGACATCGAAGAGATTCTGGCAGCTGCCAAGGAAAATAACCTGGAAGTGATCCCTCTGGTGCAGACATTCGGACATTTGGAGTTTGTGCTTAAGCTGCCAGAATTCAGGCATATAAGAGAAGCTGATGAACACCCAACAGCCCTGTGCCCTTCAAGGAATGAGAGCTTCACTGTAGTGAGTACCATTGTAGATCAGGTATTGGAATTGCATCCTAATGTCAAGTGGTTGCACATTGGCTGTGATGAAGTGTTCCACATGGGTTACTGTTCACGTTGCATGCAACGAGACCGGGAAGAACTGTTCCTGACTCATGTTCAGCGTGTGGCACGCCATGTAAGAGACCGTCATGGCAGGGTGCCTATTATATGGGATGACATGCTGCGTCAAATAAGTGCTGAAAAGTTGAAGCCATTGGGTAAGCTTGTGGAGCCCATGGTGTGGTCCTATGTCAAGGATGTGTACCGCTTCATCAGCTACAGCAACTGGGCTACCTACAGCGAAGCATTTGAAGCAATCTGGGCTGCCAGTGCATTTAAGGGTGCGTTTGGTGAAACTTTGACTGTGCCGAATGTACGCATGCACCTTGAAAACAACGAAGGTTGGCTTGAAGTTATGAATGAGCAGCATGCCAAGTTCCCTCACTTCAGAGGCATTGTTGTGACTGGCTGGCAACGCTACGACCACTTTGCGACGTTGTGTGAGCTCTTTCCTGCTGGCCTGCCATCCCTGATACTCAACCTGCTGGTGCTGTCCAATGGTGCGTACAGCACTGAACTGCTGTCTCGTTTTCACAGCCTGCTCAAGTGTAGCCACTCCCGGTCGCCAATGGACCTGCAGAATGACCCATACCTTTGGCAGAAGGGCTATGGCTGCTTTTTTCCAGGTTCAGCAGTGTTCCGGCTGACGCAGACGCACAGTGAAGCCATCAAGAAGGCCGACGACTACATGCACGACGTGACAATAGGCAAAGCCTGGATCACCGAGTACAATATTCGTCGCAACCTGACGCTGCCCAGCCGTGTGGACCAAGTGCTTGAAGAACACTCGTCCACACTTTACACCCTCACCTCGCTCGTACATCAAGCGCGTGACGTGCTGCGCGAAGTTTTCGATGAGTACACTGTGGCCGAGTGGATCGAGCAGAACATCTACCCGTGGGTGCTGCGCCTGGAGAAGCTGTGGAACGATGCCCTGTCCATCAAGAAGACGCGCACTTGGCCCGTGCGACCACTCGACCCGCTGCCCGACCTTCGCCGTTTCAATGTCGGGGGAGTCTGATGGGACAAAATGTGCGCTATCGAGGGACGGCATGTGCACGAACAAATGTGGAGGAGAGTGGGACTTGCATTTTTTTTTATTAGTGAGTGGGTTTTTTAGAACATCATTTTTGTTGTTGTACCTGCTGTATGCATCCTCACTCTTGTTGAGACACGGCCAGGACTTTCTGGTGTTCGCTGTACTGTGCTACATATTTATGTTCACTGAGTGTGCATCAATAAAAAAGGCCCTTTTAAGTTATTCATTATTATTTTCTATGTATCGTTAATTGTCCACGCTGTATGCTGCCCATAGAGTTTCCTAATATACACTAGAGCGAATTCTGGTGCTAGTTTCTATGGGAGCTGCAACGCACGGCTGCACGGCGCTTCACCGAGCATGGGAATGATGGATAGTACACAGATTTGTCTGATCTTCGTACTCTTGGCCTGCTTGTGGCTCCGTGCGTGTTCTTGTGGCTTGGAGCTGCTTTCTCACGAAACAAAAATTCACAAAAGTTCAGCGGTTGCGCTTCACCACCTTATTATTTTAGGGTCACAAAGTTCATAAGGGTTCGTTCGTTCTTTCAAAACAAAACCATAACCAGCAATAAACGAAGCCACAAGTACGAAAAGACTAGACATGTGTGCACTACCCATCATTCCCATGGTCACTGAACAATCGCAGCGCAGAGTCCCCTCTAGTTAGTTTTAGGAAACCATAGAGTAAACTATAATGCTGCCCTGCTGACTCTTTGAGCAACGCCGTTGCTCTGAGGCGCCTTCAGAAAATTCAGTTCACAAGAAGCACACGGAGCTGAGCCAAGACAAGCTGATAACCTGTGGAGTCCACGAGTCATCGGCGAGAGGGGCTTTTTTTGTGCAGCGCCGACGCGCGCACTTGTGTTAAATGTTCAGTCTCTAAAATTGTCGCCGCAGTATGTATTGCATTCCAGGTGAGTTCTGATCATATCATCAACCTGACTACGTCCACTGCAGGACAAAGGCCTCTCCCATGTTCCGCCAGTTAACCCGGTCCTGTGCTTGCTGCTGTCAATTTATACCCGCAAACTTCTTGATTTCATCTGCCCACCTAACCTTCTGTCTCCCCCTAGCCCGCTTTCCTTCTCTGGGAATCCAGCTAGTTATCCTTAACGACCAGCGGTTATCCTGTCTACGCGCTACATGCCCGGCCCATGTCCATTTCTTCTTGATTTCAGCTATGATATCCTTAACCCCCGTTTGTTCCCTAATCCACTCTGCTCTCTTCTTGTCTCTTAAGGTTACACCTACCATTTTTCTTTCCATTGCTCGCTGCGTCGTCCTCAATTTAAGCTGAACCCTCTTTGTAAGTCTCCAGGTTTCTGCTTCGTAGCTAAGTACCGGCAAGATACAGCTGTTATATACCTTTCTCTTGAGGAATAGTGGCAATCTACCTGTCATAATTTGAGAGTGCTTGCCAAATGTGCTACACCCCATTCTTATTCTTCTAGTTACTCCAATCTCGTGGTTCGGCTCCGCGGTTATTACCTGCCCTAAGTAGACATAGTCTTTTACAACTTGAAGTGCACTGTTACCTATCTCGAAGCGCAGCTCTTTTCCGAGGTTGTTGTACATTACTTTCGTTTTCTGCAGATTCATTTTAAGACCTACCTTTCTGCTCTCCTTGTCTAACTCCGTAATCATGAGTTGCAATTCGTCCCCTGAGTTACTCAGCAATGCAATGTCATCGGCGAAGCGCAGGTTACTAAGGTACTCTCGATTAACTCTTATCCCTAACTGTTCCAATTCCAGGCTTCTGAAAACCTCCTGTAAGCACGCGGTAAAGAGCATTGGGGAGATTGTGTCCCCCTGCTTTACAACCTTCTTGATTGGTATTTTGTTGCTTTCTTTATGAAGCACTATGGTAGCAGTTGATCCCCTGTAGATTTCTTCCAGAATGTTTATATATACTTCATCAACGCCCTGATTCCACAGTGTCTGCGTGACGGCTGATATTTCTACTGAGTCAAGTGCCTTTTCGTAATCTATCAAGGCTATGTATAGTGTTTGGTTATATTCTTAGCATTTCTCTATTACCTGATTGATAGTATGAATGTGGTCGATTGTTGAGTAGCCTGTTCGAAATCCTGCTTGTTCCTTTGGTTGATTGAATTCTAATGTTTTCTTTACTCTGTTAGCAATTACTTTTGTAAATAGCTTGTATACTACCGAGAGCAAGCTAATCGGCCTGTAATTCTTCAAGTCCTTGTCATCTCTGGTAGATGTGCTTAAGTAGATTATTAAGCCGAAGAGACAGGCGTAAGCTATAGAGGCTAGAAGGCGAGCGAGCGCGTTCCGTCAGTTAGCCTGTCGCATGTGTTGCTTTTTATTTGAGCTTCAATCTTTTAACCAGCGCATAGGTTGAATCTCGTGGCAATAACCGTTTGTTGCGACCGCTATGTGGAGCGTCTGATGTCCCATTTGCATTTACAGGACAAAGGCTGTGTGCTTCAGGTGATCGATTTCTTGGAGGAGACGGCACCTATGTCCAGAACGGCTATGTTTATTCCAGTCTTGCAGGCTTGATAAAAATTTTGCGTCAAAAAGACAAGGTGAGTGCATTATTAAGCATTGGCGCACTGACGGGGGCTGGTAATATGGGAGTTGTAACCCCCCCCCCCCCCCTAGAGGCCGACCTAACCCCACTCTTATATGCCCCGAGGTCCTTGTCGCCGAGCCACCTACGTCAGTGGCTCACCGAAGGAGGCGGGAATCAGGGGTTTTATTTCACCCACCTGAGGTCGACCCCCCCCCCCCCCCTAAGTGCAGCCTTGTTTTCAAGTTGTCGTTGCAATATAAGAAGTAGCTTGAGGGCAAAACTGTCTGATTTATTCTGTTAATTATGTCGCATTTACAAACCTACTCCTATATTGAAATAGCAGAAACCGCATGCTCTGTGGCTCGAGCTGCGTGCACTTCCAGTGAAGCAGCTTTATATAAAAAAAAAGGTGCTTTCACGAGTCATCAGTCTAACCTTGCTTATCTTATTCTTGGTGGAAGAGGGTCTGTGTACAATGACTATTCGCTGTGTGGCTTGGCTTCGGTGCACAGTGCATGTCACTTCAAAATGTATTACATCTAGCAGCTCAACCAGCTCTGTATGGAATGCTACTTACATGTATGTTGCAAATGAGCAACATTTGCAACATACATTTGGCTCTGCCTCGGTTGTCTAGTGGCTGAGGTACTCGGCTGCTGACCCGCCGAGTACCTCAGCCACTAGACCCGTCGAATCCCGGCTGCGGCGGCTGCATTTCCAATGGAGACGGAAATGTTGAAGGCCCGTGTGCTCAGATTTGGGTGCACGTTAAAGAACCCCAGGTGGTCGAAATTTCCGGAGCCCTCTACTACAGCGTCTCTCATAATCGTATGGTGGTTTTGAGACGTTAAACCCTACATATTAATCAATCAATATTTGTGTATATGTGCTTCGAGTTGTTGATGAGTAGGCCTGCACGCTGTCAAATGCAGTTTCCTGGTTAGCTCAATTGGCAGCGCGACTGCCACAAATAGGTGTTGGTCCTGGTTCAAACCACGTACCTGGACGAATTTTTCGGCAACTAAGAGGCTTTCTTTCTGAGAAATCCGTATAAATTTTCTTGTGGCTTCGTGCTACAATCGGGTAGTTGTCTGCTTTCCCTTTCATAAGTGTATGTTCAGAACAAGAGTTCGTAGTGTTCACCGTTTATAACATTCTACGATTCACATGGGCAAATCTACTGCACAAACTTTTATACATGCAGATACCTGGTTCACTGGTTGCTCCTAATGCAATGCAAACCAACGGCAACCAACGGGTTGCCGTTGGTGGCTACCAGGGACGGCTCAGTGCTCTCCCATAGTAGAGTACCGAGTACTCTAAATCGTTACCCACTTCTTCTAAACATTAGAGATTATTATCTCAAGTGTCTAGATACCACTAAATTATTGGCCTCACAAGGCTTGATTTAATGGCCCTAAAGGTGCGATGTGACGAAGTGGCAAAGTAGTAACATTACGCTCAAGTTGCTTTAAATGTTCAACTTTCTTCAAATAAAAAAGTCGTGAAGTTAATATTATATAAATAACAGGTAAGTTCATTTAATGGCCCTACTCGCTATAGAAGTGAAAGACGTAGTGCCCATTTCCAGTTTTGATGCCGGTGGCAGTTTCATTACTTTTTCCCAAATGCTTTACATTATAGTGAACATGAATTGTGTCCGTCATGTAGCCTGTTTTTCTTTAAATAGTCAACAATAAGCACACTACTTGCCGAAAAACATTCTTTTTGCATGATAAATGAGCTCCTAAAAACATGAACGAAGGCAAACGCGTGTCGCTTCTACAGATTGAAATTGTTTCCAATTAGCATCACTGCTGATGTGTAAACGGTATATAATTCAAATCGGCAGTATAAAATGAAGTTAATTATTGATCCTCTGAAACAACAAAAGAAAAGAAGTATTTCAGGCACTGGCACTCTTGCCTTTCCAGGTACATTGTGCGACTTATTTTTCTTGCCTCATGACAATTCATTAATTTTGTTAAATATACAAACTTTCTCATGAGTATTTCAATATTTGTAACTCTGAGCCCGTGTATGCATGTCACTGCGACAAATATAACAATGAAACACACCAAGGAACATGCTTTTAATCTATTCCAACCGTAGCCGTATCTTCTCAAGGTCTAAATTTAGCTGAAGGACTGTCGTTTCATGGGATCTTAAGTCGCATTTATTTTATCATCTAAATTTATTAAACAAGTATTCACTTCTCCCTTGAAACAGAGGCTCATTGTCGCTCTTGCATGTTCTCGCAACCTGAAAATAAAACTGCAAACACACCTACCCTAACTGATATCTTAGTTCACTTCAGACCACCTGAAAAACCGCTATACATCAGTAGTAAAGACAGTAATGCGAAAAGCCGCAATACAGTGCACCACACAACTAAAAAAAGAGAAAAAACATAATATATTTAGCAATCTCGGCAAAAACGGTTACCCAAGATTGTGTATTCAAAATCAATTCTCTTCCAAAAACACAACAATGCATTCTTGGAAATGCAGCAACAGTATTCACCCTATCCATACTACGACAGAAACATACTACTCTCCGTTGTCTGAGGCGCCAGTGAAACCATCGCCCATTTGAAGTGAACTCGGGCGACGTGCCATTTGTGGAAGGCTGACTCGAGTGATAGTAAGAACGCGAGTGGCCCCTCCACTTTCACTGCGGCCACACACACTTGCACTCCGAAACAGGAGGGATAAAGCCCGAGCTAGGACCAGTTCTAAACCGGAAACGATGTTGCGCATGCGACTTCAAAGTGAAACCACATGTTTGAAGAACTGCTTACGTACTCAATCACTGAAAAAAAAAAGCAAAAATACCTCGCTGACTTCTCACACTGCAAATGTGTTGCCCGCAGCCGAGAATGGGGAGAGGTGATTCGTACCTTCCCTCTTTGAACTCATTAGTAATGAAGAACCGTATGCATTCCAAAACATTGGGACAATGCCCACTCAAAGTTCTAAAGATAAGAAGGCGCTTCTAAACACGTGTTTTCTGTTTTCATCGGGGCTTGCGTTTTTTGCTGGCAAATGGTGTCCTCAGAAGGGTGGTCGTGCATTTTCTCTTAGACAGCGAGCGTACAATGAGCACTGGAGTGGCGAGAAGAAAGGCGCACCCTTGCACGCGGCTTGTTCGTCATAGCGACCGCAAATTGGGGAGGCTCTGCAGCAGAACCACATGGGGATATTAGTTTAAGAGCGATAATAGCCTCGAGATGCTGTTCACTAATCGGCCTTCGTTTTACGTCCGCCTCGGTGGACCAGTCGCTATAGGGTGCTCCGCTGCTGACCTGAATGTCGCGGGTTCGATTGTGGCCATGACAGTCACATCTAGATGGAGGCGAAAAAGTAGATGCCCGTGTACTGCGCGATGTCAGTGCACGTTAAAGAACACCAGATGGTTAAAATTTGCGGGGACCTACACTACGGTATCCCTCATATTCATATCGTGGTTTTTTACGTGAAACCCCACATACTACTACTGCTACTACTACTACTACTACTACTACTACTACTACTACTACTCCTACTACTACTACTACCACATTTTGCTAGCGTTTGTCTTCTCGTCGTTCCTGCATTGTGCCTTCGCCAACCATGATAACGCTTAGCTTGTGTTTGGTGTGTCGTCTCTGACCGCAGTTTAAAGAAGTAACGTGGTGTATCGCGGTCACAATACATGATCCTTGCCTGCCTCTCCTAAAGTACACGCACTGGCTGATTCATCCCACAGAAAATGGTAATACAGAACAGAGAACGCCAAAACGACACAACATCGCTGGCGTACGTGCACAAGTAGGCTGGGGTACATCATTCATGCGTGAACTTGCTTACACATGTTGTGCTTGGTGCGTATGCGTCATGTAATTCTCCAGCCTCGATACCGAAGAGAACAGGGAAGGAATAAGGGTCGCGGTGGCTACATGGGATGAGAGGCGAGGGATTCAAGCTTGCTTCTATGCGTCATGCTTTGGTGGCTAGTAGCGAAACAATTTGAAAAATCGCAGTGGTAAAAGGCTTTTCATTGGGCACGCAAGAACTTCTAGTGTCTAACTATTAACATGTCACCTAAAGAGGGACGCTTAAAAAGTAAATTACAAACAAAACAAAAGCCGCATGCACATCACATTTTTAACCTGAAGGCGCCGCAGCAGATGTGTTACTATGTCGAAGAAAACACGCTTTCATTGACACAACACACTATCTTCTTTTTATAAGCCATTTCATTCCGTCATGAAAAAAATGAATAGAAAAATTATACCTGATACGACATTCTGAAATCTTAATTACCAATGTGCGAAGAGGACTGTTTAGTTACATTTATTTTCGAATGCGAGTTTTATCATAAAATGCTTGACATAGGAGCTTTAACTGCAGTATAATTCAACGCGATAGTAGTAATTCCCATCCTAGTTAATTTTTCATATTGTTAGAGCTCTCACTTTTGAGTAATGGCTTAGGACAAACCGTGAAGCCCTGTTCTGCATTTTTTCATGTTTGTCACTTAAAGACATATGCCAAAGGATCTCATATGACACAAGTGTATTCAGGCATACGGCGAATGTCTGCTAAATACACCATTGACTGTAAACATGCCAGCGCCTGTCTCTGGCTTCGCTGTACAAAGTATAACAATTTGGCGACCTTCGTCACCACTGAATCAACAAGAGCATTTTATGAGTGGCCCTCCATGGTTTTTCATTCGTTCTCCAGCTACCCGCGGCTGCCCAGAAAACCTGCTTTTCCTTTCCCACAGCAGCACCCACTTCACTTCCTTCAGGGCACTGGACAGCTGTCTGTAGAAGCCAGTCGTCGCGTTCTTGACCGTTTTCAACCATAGACTTGACTTTTATTTTCTTACCCCATCTTTAATTCTCTCTCCTCCCTTTCCTGCAGATGCCGAGACGTGCTTCCACGTCGGGCTGCAGAAATAGTGTCTTTTGCACTCCTCATGCTTCTCCTCCAATCGCTCGCAGCTTGTCATTTTTGTCTTCGTTGAACCTTGTAGTGTTCGTAAATATCAATGTTGCCTTTTTTATATGAATAAAGGTTTCACACCTGGCTCGAAAACAAAATTTGGGTTTGAATAGCACTTATATAAGTGCTCATTTGGAAAATAGGCATTTATAGGCATATAGAGGCATTGAGGCACGAACACCCAAAATAGGCATTTATAGGCACTATAAAAACACCATAAAAGCCCTTCTTAACCTCTAATTCATGCCATATGGTGTAGTAGCGCAAATTCACGGGGACGAAGAGGACAAGAAAACACGACACTCGCTACTCTTGTCCTCTTCGTCCCCGTGAATTTGCGCTACTACACCATATGGTTAAATGATGTCTCACCAACTAGCCCAGCTCTCAACCCTATTGAACTTCATTTCTAATTCATGCTCTTATATCAAAGTGGCATGATAGGAATGCAAGGAAAAAAATAGGCATTTGCCTATAATTCGGTCTCGAGTCATCACTGAGGATGCTTCAGTCGCCAAACTTGAGCCCCCAAATGACATTGCCAATCGGTAAGCATAGTTACAATGCAGTTAAGCTGTACATACTCTTTATAATCAAGACCTCACAGCTTATAATCAATATTTATGGTGCACTTTCATACTTGTAGTCTGACGAGGCTCAAAGGAAGTTAAATATATAGGATATTCTGTTCGCATTATTCAGGAAATCCCGAGTTAGAGTTATTTAACTGCTAAACTTGCCAGTGGGGCTTGTTTGCGTCGCATTTACTGATTACTCAGGTAAAAAGGCAAAATACACAATAATTGGGACACAAGAAAGGCACACTGCACCAGGTGTTGCCATGTATCTTTGTTGCGTTCGTTTTGTTTGCTCTACCATATGTCATATTCTTTTTAAACAGCATTGTTTGACCGCCAGCCGGCCGACACGTCAGCACCCGAATCACTAAACAGAGCTGAAAGGCTAGAAAATATAAGTATTTGCCAAACATCTCTGTTGAGAACTATGTTTGCCTTGTTTTATTCGATTTCCCATTTATTTTCTACGTGCACTTCTTCATAAAATGGTTTCTTGGTTTTTTCAAAGTTTTTCAAGGGCTTCTGGTAAAAACACCTTCAGATCGTTGTCATCGTCATCTCATTGTATATAATATTAATAATGATTATTATGATTAATATTGTTGTTGTTGCAGGTAATATAATCTATAATAATTATTTAGTATGTGGTACTTTAGTTTTATCTCAAGTTTCAACCCCTTCTCCATTAGAGAAATCCTGGGTGTGGTAATGCAATTAAGTGTGTGTGCTTGTCAGCACTAGTGGGACGTTAGAAAAAGCAGCCACGCAGTTCAGTCACCGACTGTGATTTTCCCTTTCCCCGCAACCGTGATATAAGCAATCGCCTTGTTGTATGTACTACATAACTCCTGTGGGATATATATATATATATATATATATATATATATATATATATATTGTGTGTGTGTGTGTGTGTGTGTGAGAGAGAGAGAGAGAAGAGACAACTTAGCGGTTGTCCTAATTTTATTTTTCAACGGTTTCGACGGACCGGTCTTCATCAGAGTTAACAAATGGACACACGCACACACACACACACACACTATGTTCGATGTATTATAAAACAACACACTGAATGTAGCGAGCTTTGACTCAACAGAGTGCAATTTGTGCTTTTTGAATCGGTGTTCTGCGAATTTAAAAGGAAAAGGGTGGGGTTGTATGTTAACACGATTGTGATTGAAGGTAATATGGTATGGCTTGCTTTGTGATTTCAGAAAACATTGGTTGAAGTACATCGTTGCACGAGGCAGTATGTGCCTGCACCAGGGAATATTGTCACAGTCAAAGTCGTAGGTGTCACACAAAGATTCTGTAAATGCTTTATTTTAGCCATTGAGGACTGTGAGCTCTCTGAACCATTCAGAGGTATTATTCGGTAAGTTGATTTTGAATATGGAAATATCAAGAAGTTTACTCCCTAGAAGTGCTAATTCTGCGAGTCATATTATGTTTTTTCTCTCCATTTATAGAAAGGAAGATGTTCGAGAATTTGAAAAAGACACGGTAATCCTTTTTATTGGCATTTTGTTCACTCGCCCCACTATTTCTGCATCTTGGGGATTTTGGTATTTACCTGTCAGTTTTGAATGCTTTTGGTTTTGGCTCACAAAGCCATTGTGACTTGGGCAGCAGCGTGCATATTGTCTTCAGAACCAGACTTCATTATATGAGCTGGAGCTGCTGCCTTTTGTGAACAGAAGTATATGTCGCCTGTTTTCTTTCAACTCTGCTGACACATTGAAGCATAATGGGGTAGGCTTGGGATTCGCTGGGTAAACATTTAACATCGAAGGTGTGTGCACCTTACTCATTTCGTCTGCTTTTCAAAGTATAGCTCATGATGGCAAGTGATGTTATTGTACTCAAAACCTAACTGGTTCAAACGATTGAAAGTAGAGCTACTCATTTGGGATTCATTATGAAAGGGTGTAATGCAGGTGGATAGAGACAAGTGAAGAGAACCATGCAACACAAACACCAACAATCAACTGAATTGGCACACCCTGTAGGGGAAAGAAAAGAAGGGTAGGCACAAAAGATATCTGCGTATGCTCGGGAATACCAGTACCAGTGGTCAGTCAGATAAAAGCGCAGGTCTACACAGGAGTTAACTGTACGGCCATTTCATTTCTTTGTTATTGAAGTTAATTGACACTTTGGAAAATAATGAGTGCCACCTAGAATGCACTTTGAAATACTGTTACACCTGTGAGGTGGATTTCGTGCAAGAATATTTACCACATGAAATCCCTCATTCCCTATTACAGTGAAGGGGGGCAAGGACCATAGAGGCTTTAAAAACATTATTGCATGAATGGTCGCGCCTCATCATAAGCTCCCCTGTGTGCAGAGAAAAAAGGAGAAATGGTAGAAAAGAAAGGAAGGGTTGTGTCAAACAGAAAAAAACAGTTCGTTCTGCTGGTCTGTGGTTAAGGCTGTTTGTTCGGAAAACACACTGGTGCATGCATAGTAACTGTTTTTCAACCTGTCAATTGAAGGCTGACTCGCGTATGTGCTTCCACTGCGATTGATATGCCAAGTGTCAAGCTCTGAATACATTTTTTTCTTGTTCTTGTATCTGCATAAAATTGTATAATAATCAAATTTTTGCATGCACTTACTAATAAGACAATGTAACAAAGGAGCAGAACACTTCTATATAATGCAGACAAGTTGTGATGTTAAAGGGACACTAAAGGCAACTATTAAATCGACGTTGGTTGTTGAAATAGCAGTCCCAAAACATTATAGTGTTACTTTTGCGACAATGAAGTGCTTATTTGGAAATAAAACCACATTTTAGTGCTCCCCACCGGGTTAGTGCACTTCAAATTACCCGCTTCAAGCAGGACGTCTCACGTTACTGTTGCCGTGCACAGCATTGCCCGGCTTTACTGCGCAGCCGCCGACACCAGTAGCAGCAGAACGAAAGTAGTGGGAGCCACAGCAGCAACAACGGCCATCGAACGGTTTCCTGCCATGGCCTCCACGATGGCAGACATGCTTGGTTCAACTGAGCCTCGCTTGTTAGCATGACTTGTCCAGTTCAATAAGACGAAAATTTAACTTTCGAACCACTCGTACCATTCTCCATAGCAACATCTGGCAGTTCTTTTTTTCATGGATCAAACAGAAACGAACAAGCAGCGTTTTATTACCTCTCTTGATGCACGGAAGGTTCCTTACTTGGTGCAGCTAGTTTGATTACTAGTGATTAATTGTAGGCGGCATGTCTGAGGTCATCGGGATCATTTTGCGAATGTCCTAGTCATGGTGCATCTATTCTTGTGCATTTACCTTAATTTCTTGGCAAGTAGGGCACTGCTATTGGTAACATTGTTTTTTTAGACATTGTCATACATTGAGCTTTCACTCTGACATAAATTGTTATTTGACTTTAGTGTCCCTTCTATCAGAGATTAATTAATCATACATTTCATCAACTACAGCATCACTCCCTAATATTTTGTTACATTGTCGCAACAGAAACCACCAGGATTGTTACATTAACAGGGGGTGTGCAGTTTGCACGTGAGATTAATAACAATCAAAATGCTGGCCACTTAAAGGGTTTCTGAACCACCCTGGAACCTGAAATTTTATCGCGTAGTAGGTGATGTGTAGTATTTTAAAATGAACGTACAGTGCGTGTGTTCCAGCTTAGTTGGGTGAAGCTTTCATTAAAATTTCCCATGTGCATTACGTGAATGCAAATAACATACCAGTGTCCACTGTGCGCTTGAAAAACTCTGGTGTACTTTTATTACGATGTAAGATGATTAATGCCTTTTAAATATTTCTATATATACAGCATCTTCAATGGGGTAGTTGTAGATCCTCTGGTTAAATACCCAATCATTTCCTTGCAAGATTATATTTATTGTGGTTATCGTGTTTTTCATTTTTTGGGGGGTTAAAAAGGGAGTGCACAAGATGTTCAAAAAAAATTTGCACAGAATCTTCTTTTGTTTTTGTCGAAGTGGTAAGCATTGCATTTTACTGTACGTAGTGGCCATATCTGAAATGCTGTTTTTAGGCAACATCTGCATGGATCTTTCATCTAGTACTCATGAGCGTCTCAAATGCTGTCCCGCGGCATCATGTGTCTGGCATCGAAATTTCAAAAATTTGAATTTTTCCTGTGTCTTACCTGTCGGTTTTTATTCCACTTCCGCGAAAATTCAAGGAAGCCTTTATGGATAGTATCATCTTGCTACATTTTTCTTGCACCGTGAGTACAACACATTCATGTAGGTCGCATTTGTTCAAATTTCGCAAGTATGGGCGCGTAGCATTATGTTCAAGACCCTCTCTTTTGGAGCATGAGTGCCTGTGTTCAGATCCTAACACTAGAATAAATACACATATTTTTATTCATTTATTTCTTTATATCGGCATTTGTAATGGATGGGCAATTTTTTTGTTTGTTGGCATTGAAATTATCGTGCATTTGAAAGCTCCACTTGGCAAGATGCTTGCATGCAGTGACACTAGTGCCTTCAAACAAGCTGCCGACAAAATGTTGCTCACATGCTGGTCACAAATACGCTTCAAGCGAATATGATGGGCCGTAGCCACATCCCACACCTGTCATTAGCAGATGAATCAGCATTTACTGTTAAAACCTTCTCGCCCTTTATGCTGTTTGTATTGGCTTACGTATATTGCATATTCTCGTGGCCATATTTTCTATGCTTAAACAGACAAGGTTTGGCAAATAAGTCCTGTGGGAACCCTGTTGCTATTACGATGTATGAAGCAGAGTTGTGATATGCCAAGAGAGCATTATCCAAGCGCTTATTTGAAATCTGTAAAAAGTTTGAGTTGAATCTGGGGTCCCTTAAATAACTCCTTCATTCAACTTGTTTTGTTTCATAACTGGGTGATGAGTTTACTTTTGCCGTTTTTGTGATTATTTCATTTGGTAACCAAACAGTTTGTCTTTTGTAGCATATTACCTTTTAGTATAAAGTAGGCTGTTTGACATAGACTAATATTTTTATTATTGCAGGTCGAGATACATAAATGCTTCCAGACCGGAGACATTGTACTGGCTAGAGTAGTATCCTTTCATTGGTAAAGCTCTGGCTGTGATGGTGTAATATGTGTAAAACACGTTATTATCCTTGACTTTAAATTAAAGATCTCTCTTGGTGATGCACTTTCTTACTACTTGACGACTGCTGAGAACAAGCTTGGAGTTGTTGTGGCTTTGGGTCCCTTGGGTAAGTTGGGAACTGGAACAAAAAAAAAAAAAAAAATGGAGAAAATATTTTGTCACATTTTGGCTGCCTGTTGCGAAATTGTTTTCTTTACAGGTGTTCAGTATGAATGTTTACTCTAGCTTGAAACATTCCTTGCTTGACTGTTGTTTACTGCTGCTTATATGCCATTCAGTATTTCAAGTGAAAAATGCTGTGTCAATTAAATGGCACCAGGTGTTTTTCTTATTGAACTCCTCCAACATGTCTGAAATTAATTTGGATGTGTTCTATTTTGCAATTCCACAAACAAATCTAATACCTCACCTGTGAGGCACCTAGTTAGCACATTGATTTGGATACTTGAAATGATTTTCCAAAACAATTTCCTACGTTTCACAGTGACTAGATCATGCCAATAAGATAAGGGAAATAAGCTGCCGCACTGATGCATTTAAAATGTCATTTTTTCACAGGACGATAGCACAGTAGAATAGGTTGCCTTCTGAAGTAGCAGAGGTTACTTCACATGATGCATTTACAAGATTACTTCAGGGTCTTTATTAGTGTACTCGCGAGGATGTATAAGAACAAAACGGTATTGTGAAACTGCCTTGTATTGTCTACTCCCACGTGCCGCTATGTATAGTTGATGATTATTATTGTGCTGCAGAAGTGTGAGTATCTGTATTCAGTGTTGAAATTTTCTGTTCTTTCCCCCACCACTGTAATGCCCTAGGGCGCTTTGGGTACAATGATAAATAAATAAAATATTATAGCAACAAACTTGTATAAATAAAACTTCTGTATTAAAGGAGTACCAACACGATTTTCATGCACCCCAGAAAGGACGTTTTTCGTTTTCATAATATAGACTATCCACGCTCTGTACACAGTTGAGCCAGACAGCACAAATGAAATATTTATAGGTTACTATGATAGTAAAGTTTTCGTTACTTGGCATCTGCAAGCCAGCTTCACCACAATGGTCATTATCATGGGGAGTCAACACAGTTCACTGGGTTTGGGAAGTCTTTGTCCTTCATGCAGCCTAATTCACAAAAATTGCCGCCGGAGTCGTTGGATAACAGTTCTATCATTCTTGCTTGTGGGAACCAAGTGCGACTGACAACAAACAAATGGCAGAAGTATCACTAGTGTTTGGCGAGTAGCAGTCTTCCTGTGATGGCAAACTTGTGTTGATGCATCACTGTGAAGCGCCTCCTACTCTTTTAACGTGCTCACGGGAATGTGATGATTCTTCATTACATGTCACTTCATTATGTGCATCGCACACTTCAATAACTCCAAAAAAAGCAGATAAGCATGCTGAGAGAAAAAAAAAGTGTTTATTCGCAGCTGATTCAAGTAGTGCTCAGGGAAAAAAAAGTTTTGCGATTTTCTTCTGCACAGTGGTATGATTTACGAAATGCAAAATTATCACTCACCTGAAGCTGTCAAGATTCCGTATATGCCGCGGCACAACATTAGGGAGTGAGCGGCGATAGATACATGCACCCTACACTAATCCACAACATGGAACATTCTGCCTCTTTTTTATTTTTTGCCAGTTGTTGTGGCATAAATAACATAAGCTGTGACAGCAACTCAATCTGTGAGAGCATTAGCATAAGCAGCATCGCTGAACAGAAAAGGGCTCGGGACGCAGAACATAAACTGCAACACCGGCAAGCAGATCCACGACTGCAAGCTCGTGTAGCTGAACGTAAACAGCAATGCTGGCAAGCGAATCTACAATCTCAGAGGCAATGCAAAGCCGAAGCTCAACGGAAACATCAAACCACCGAAGCAACTAGGCAACGCTAGTATGCGGCCAGGGCATCGAGGCGTTCTGAGACAACTGAAATGTTTAAAACTAACAGAGCGACGGCACGATTCAAGCGAGGCTTTCTCGAATGGTAGTTCAGGTACAGCTGCAGTGTGTGCAACTGACTTCTGTTCGACAACCTTAGCGAGGTCGATGTCATCCAAAATGAACAACATCGTAACGTCACTGTTGGCGTGCTGCAAACTGCAAAGAGAGTTTGCTAGCTGCAGCAACATCTTGAAGTTCAACGTGTGCTCCATGTGCAATAAAGCGTTAACGTCTGCCAAGGTCCCTGTGATGAGCGTGACCCATGGCTACTGCTACCCATCAAAGCCCGAACACCTACCCGAAGTGAATGTGTTGTCTTCAAAATGCTACGCGTGCCAACACTGGGAATAATTTATGGTCTCTAAAATAAAGACGGAACAACAATACATACAACAGTCTTGCTCTCTCTTTAATTCTCAGAATAACAACATAGTGTAACAAACATGTGAAAGGCAGAGAATAGAAAAAAAGGAAGACGAAGAGGCTTAGCAAGATCACAGTGCGCTACCGCGAACAACCCTCGCTCACCTCTTGTAAATAAAAACCATTTCATCACAACTGGCTGTAACTGGTGGGGTGGAGGTGCGGGGTAATCGACACCCGAAGACTGAGGTTGAACCGCAAGTTCTTCGACGGAGCTGTCGCCTTGCTGGACTCCCACCGAATCCATGTGGGCTGGACATGTCCCACAACGCAGATGAACATTGACCCCCCTCGACTTTAGCACCAACCAGTCTGTCTCCACAACTGAGAGATGCTCATCCATTACAAACGGGTAAGCGCCGCCAACAAATGGGATGCCGATTCTCAGCTTTCATACGTCGCGTTCTTTCTGACAGATACTGCGTTGGTGTGGTACGAGAATTGCGAGAAAACTCTAACTACGTGGAACAGATTCATTTCTGAGACCCCACAAAGAAAAAGAAAAGAGCAAAACAGACGCTAATGCAACGTGCGCAAGTGGCAGGCGAAACTTGCACGACCTACATTGAGGAAGTTGTAAAGCTATGTAGGATCATTGACTCCAGAATGTCTGAGTAAGACAAAGTCTGGCACGTCCTAAAAGGAGTCGTCGAGGATGTTTACAGTTTCCTCATCGCGAAAGACACCCTGCCATTTGTCGCCGATGTCATTCGCTATTGCCGCACTTTTGAGCAACTAAAGACCAGTGCATCATGCCGAAGTTCAGCAGGCTAGCCAATGTGACAACTATAGCAAATATAGAGAACAACCAGCCGCTTGATCTTGCGTCAACGATCCGGCAAATAGTATGCGAAGAACTCGGCCTGTTCGCGCAAGTGGCACACCACCCAAGCACTCATCCTCCCTACCTGCCACAAGCCCCGTCGCGGTGGTCTAGTGGCTAAGGTACTCGGCTGCATTCCCGATGGAGGCGGAAATGTTGTAGGCCCGTGTACTCAGATTTGGGTGCACGTTAAAGAACCCCAGGTGGTCGAAATTTCCGGAGCCCTCCACTACGGCGTCTCTCATAATCATATGGTGGTTTTGGGACGTTAAACCCCACATATCAATCAATCCCTACCTGCCACCACAGTTCGAGCGAAACGTTGCTTCATTCTCCTCGAACGGAGTGGCGAAGGGCATTGAAGATTCTGATGCCGCGCCTCAGTATCAGCCACGTCTCAACAATAGAGGTTCTACCTACGATGCTCAATCACGACGAGGACAGCCGCGTTCTTATGCTCAGGACTCTGAGCCGGACTATGTCCCGCTGCGGCAAGGACAGCACCGATCCTACTACCAAGATGACACTTACTACCAATACAATGAATTCCAGAGAGTGGCAGAAACTCGTTATTCGCGTGATAACAAACTTCCTCCCCGACAGTTGCGGCCCAGGATTCGTTCTGATCAATACAGTATAAACCGCGACCCTCCCGTGTGCTACAACTGTGGTTTCACTGGGGATATCACTCGGTATTGCCGCCAACAATGTCGCCCGTCACGAAGGGCACCAGCCATGTCTTCGCCATCAAGATCAGGTGCTTCATTATGACCTGCGGACGGCCGACTTGTTTTCAAGGGACCGTTTTTCACGCGAGACCAGACGCAGCGATTCGCCAGCATCTGAGCGGAGTTTGACACCGCCATCCAACGGTTCTCGTCGTGCGCCGTCTCCTCTGCGTCGTTCTTCCTCTCCGCCACTGGGAAACTAGCACCCGCGGCTAGTGGAGGTGAGGTCGCCGGACGATCTTTTCAAGATATGCCTCTGCCTGTTGTTATGCTCAAAAACAAAATGAATGTGTTGATGAATGGAATACCGACGATGGCGTTATTTGACACTGGGGCGACTGTGTCTGTGACGAGCCTCGCTTTCAGAAACCGCTTAGGTCGCAAAGCCATGTTTTCATGGAACGATACTATTACCTTTCGTGGTGTAGGCGAGGAGTGACTTCATCCTCTTGGTGTCAGTGTTTAATTGGCTGGGAAAGTATTTGTATCCGAATATCTGGTTCTATCTCGTTATTCGCACGATGTCATTCTTGGTATAGATTTTTTGGAGCAATGCGGTGCTTTTGACGACTGTGGTAGGGGGAAATATCATTAAACAATTTGTTTTTACTGTCACTTTTTGAAGAAGACTACCGTGGCAAAGACGGGAACACACTTAGTGTGATTGATGAAGTGATAGCACCATCTTGGTGCCCGACACCCGTTCGAGTCTCTTACACAGCGGTTGATGCTGCTTGTGTTGACCTTGTAGTGGGGCCTCTGCGCAAAAACTGTTCTAAGAAGGACATACTTGTGCCCTGTTCTGTTGTGTGCATGACAAAAGGAGTAGCAACATTGGGGGCGCTGAATTGTTCTACCACGCCGGTTGTGCTGCCTTGCGGGATGAAGATAGCTCTCTTCGATAAAGCCTCATGCAGCTTGATAGCGGCACTAGTTGCGGACCTAACCACCTCTTCCTCTCCTTGCGATATTCGTCATAATGAAAATCTAATGCTCGGTACGATCAACAAGACTCTCAGTACAACGAAACGGCAAGCGCTGGTGCAGGTCCTTTCCCGGCATGTTGCTGCTTTCGACTTCAAACATAGAGATGCACCTCTTCAGTTACCCTCGTCCCACACTCGTCACAGAATAGACACCGGCTCTGCACACCCCATCCGCCAAAAGCCCTACCGAATGTCATCCTCTGAGCATAAAGTTATCACTGAACAAGTAAAGGACATGCTAAACAAAGGTGTCGTGCAAGAGTCATCCAGCCCGTGGGCCTCCCCGGTAATTCTTGTCAGGAGAAAGGATGGTTTTTGGAGATTCTGCGTAGATTACAGGCGTCTAAACACTGTGACGAAGAAAGATGTATATCCCTTACCGCGGATTGATGACGTCATAGATTGCTTGCATGCCGCCTCCTATTTTTCAACGCTTGATTTGCGATCCAGTTATTGGCAAATACCTATGGAACCCGGTGGCAAAGAAAAGACTGCTTTCGTAACTCCAGATGGCCTATTTGAATTTAATGTCATGCCTTTTGGCTTTTTTAATTCTCCTGCCACCTTTGAAAGATTTATAGACACAGTATTACGTGGTTTAAAATGGAAAATACGCGTGTGCTACCTTGACAAAGTTGTGATCTTTGGCCGCACATTTGAAGAACATAACCGTCTCAGTCTTGTTCTCGACTGCATCGAAAAAGCCGGGCTAGGTCTGAATTCCAAAAAATGTCGCTCTGGCGAACGTCAAACTCTGGTGCTGGGGCACTTAGTCGACAAGGATGGCATCAGACCCGATCCTCACAAGATAGAAGCAGTAAGCTCTTTCAAACCACCGCAGTCCGCACGAAAACTGCGCTCATTTGTGGGCCTATGCTCATATTTCTGTCGTTTTGTTCCATGATTTGGGGAGATCGTGTACCCGCTGACAAGCATCTTGCGACAGGATGCGACCTTCAACTGGACACCAGAGTGTGATACCGCATTCTCCCAACTTCAGTTTGTACTAATGTCAGCACCACTGTTGCGTCACTTCAAACCATCTTGCCTGACTGAGGTCCACACTGACGTTAGTGGTATCGGTTTAGGAGCAGTGCTTGTACGTCACAGTGGGGCAGAGCATGTCGTGGCATATGCCAGCCGTTGCCTGAGCAATGCTGAACGCAATTACACAGTTACGGAACAGGAATGTCTGGCAGCTGTTTTCGCCGTGCAGAAGTTTTGTTGTTATCTTTACGGCAGGCCATTTAAGATAATTACCAATCATCATTCATTATGCTGGTGTGTTGGTTTGCATGATCCCTCTGGCCACCTTGCACGTTGGGCGCTGCGACTTCAGAATACGACTTTACAGTGTCGTACAAGAGTGGCCATCGTCACGCTCATGCAGACTGCCTCTCTCGGATTCCTCTTGCGATGACCAACAGCGATGCTGAGAATTTTGACGACTGCCTTGCTGCTGTTACAAACACGTTCCCCGACGCGGCTGACTTCCAGAGAGAACAACGCAACGATCTCAACCTGGATTCTCTTTTTGCCACCGCCCATACCTCCCAACACAGTGGTCGCTTTATGGTTCGAGACAAGTTGCTCTACAAGACTAACTACTCCAGACCTGGAGCACGTTTTCTGTTAATTGTCCCCAAGAGCCTTCGCTGCGATGTTCTACGTGCTATGCATGACGATCTGACATTTGGTCATTTCAGCTTCATACGAACGCTGCACCGCACGCAGGAACTCTTTTACTGGCCCAAGATGTACGAAACAACGAAGTGTTACGTCGCTAGCTGAGAGACGTGCCATCATCACAAGCGCCCGGCCACCACAACACCAGGTCCCCTACAGCCATTAAAACCACCCAGTATGCCTTTTGAACAAGTAGGAATTGATATTCTGGGTCCATTTCCATTATCTAACAATAACAACCGTTGGATAATCGTCTGCTTGGATCATCTTGCGCCGTATGCCGAAACCGCAGCCATTCCCTCTTCTACCGCTGCTTCCGTGGCAGTCTTCACTTCGTGGCCCTTTGCTATGGCACACCGCGTGTTATTATCAGCGACCGTGGCCACCAGTTCACTGCTGATACTGTTGAAGAATTACTTCGCATGTGCACGACACAGTTCGTCATTCCACACCGTATTATCCGCAGACAAATGGCCTCGTCGAACAGACAAACTGAACACTGATCAACATGCTTGCCATGTACGTTTACTCCAATCACAGAAACTGGGATGACGTGCTGCCTTTTATCTCGTAGGTATACAACTCGTTGAAACATGAAACTACAAACTTTAGCCCATTTTTTTGTTGTAACCCAGGTTGCCTCTAAGCCCTCTGGACACTTTCTTACCCTTTATTCTACACAAGGACGATTCTCTATCCAATACCTTGTGCCTCGCGGAAGAAGCCCGCTGAATCGCTCCTCTTCAGACTATGGCCTCTCAACGTCGTTCAAAGGAACGATACGATGATCGTCACGAACCAGTATCATTCGAAAAAGGAGACTTGGTGTTGCTTTGGACACCGCAAGGCAAGCGTGGATTGTGTCATAAGCTTCTGTCATAATATTCAGGCCCATTTGTAGTTTTGGAGCGTCTCGGCCAGCTCACCTACGTAATAGCTCGTCTTTTCTCCAATGGTCGACGATCGAGCAGAATGCAGCTCACTCACATTGCTCGCCTAAAACTTTTCTACCCTCCTTGTGCATCATAACTCGCCCTACGGGCTTCGTCTGCTTGCGGGGGAATGTAACGGACCTGTGAAACGCAGAGAAGAGAAAGGAAGGATAAGAAGAGGCTTGGCAAGATCGCAGTGCGCTACCGCTAACGACCCTCGCTCACATTTTGTAAATAAAAACCATTTCATCACAACTCGCTGTAAAAATAGTAATTACACCGTCCCCCACTAAAAGAAATTATGTAGGGATGCGAAGCGGCATAGTCGTGCGATGAATTCACACAATGGAGGGGGGGGGGGGGGTAACAGTGGTTCGCAACATATTGTCACAATGGAGAAACAGCAGCAGTTGAATACAGGTCAACTCACTTAATTGCACCAGAACACTGGCAAACTGATCGGATGAAAACCTCATCTTTATCTCCAGCTGCCCGTGCTCTTCGTTTGTGGGTGATAAGCCGTTCGTTTGTGGGTGATAAGTGGTTTTTCGATAAGCTGTTCCACTGAGCTCAAGCACTGTCTTCAGGAGCGCGGTCGTGAAAGCAGTACCTCGATCCGTTATTATGATTGGCGGAGCACCAAGCCTCAGGACGATATTTTCTTTGAAGAATCGTGGGGATTCAACGGTGGTGGCACTTAACAAAGCCTTAGTTTCCGCGTAGCGCGTAAGATAATCAGTAGCGACTATTACCCACTTGTTTCCAGCATGGGAAGTCGGATATGGTCCGAGGAGATCTATTTCAATTTGGACAAAAGGTACCGTAGGCACTTGAATATGTTGTAATAGTCCAGCTGGTTTCAACGGTGGCAATTTTCATCGTTGGCAATTGAGGCACGTGCGCACGTAATTTTTCACAATAGCTGGAAGTCTTGGCCAGTAGTATTTCAGTTGGATTCTGGCCAATGTGCGTGTGTATCCGAAATGACCGGACGTTGGCTCATCGTGGCAAGCACTAAGTATCTCCTCACACATTGACATCGGGACGACAAGTAGGTGGGTGCTTCCCCTGGGAGAAAAGTTCTTCTTATAGAGAACTCTACCACGTAAGCACAATGACAGCAGGCTCTTTGCAAATCTTCTAGGGACGGTTGTAGGTCGGCGATTCAAAAATTTAATAAGGGGAAGCAACTCGCTGTCTTCCTTCTGCTTGCACGAAATCGTAGTGGTGTCGACAATTCCTACAAACGCCATGTTGTCATCTTCTGTGTCATCGTCGCGCTTAATCGGTGACCTTGATAAGCAATTGGCGTCGGCTGCCGTCCGGACTTATACACGACCGTCATATCAAATTCTTGAAGGCGTAATCTCCACTGTGCAAGCCGACCAGACGGGTCTTTCAAGTTGGTCAGCCAGCAGAGGGAATGCTGGTCGCTGACTACGTGGAAGGAACGACCGTAGAGGTACGGACGAAACTTCATAACCGCCCATACAACAGCGAGACACTCTTTTTTCCGTTGTGGAGTAGTTGCACTCGGCGCGGGAAAGCGTCCTACTAGCATATGCGATCACCCACTCGGCTGAGTCTTGCCACTGCACGAGTACAGCGCCTAAACCCACGTTGCTGGCATCTGTGTGGACCATGGTAAGAGCATCCTCATCAAAGTGAGCAAGCACAGGTGGTGTCTGCAGGCGTTGTCGGAGATCGTCGAATGCCGCTAGTTGATCGTCGCCCCATGTGAACAAAACGTCTTCTCTTGTGAGTCGTGTTAACGGCGAGGCTATGTGTGAGAAATTGGCAATATACCTTTGGTAGTATGCACATAGGCCAAGGAAACGCCAGACTGCTTTCTTATCTGTTGGAACCGGGAATTTTCTGAGGGCCGCAATCTTAGCGGAATAAGGCCAAACACCTTCATGGCTCACCACATGGCCTAAAAATTGGAGCTCCTTGAAACTGAAATTACATTTCTCGGGTTTCAGCGTCGGGCCGGCAGACCTTATTGCCCTGAATACCGATAGCAGCCTGCTCAGGTGTTCCTCAAATGTTTTTGAAAAACAATGACGTCGTCCAGATAGACCAGACATGTCTGCCACTCAAGGCCTGACGGAACGGTATTCATTAGTCTCTGAAATGTTGCGGGGGCTGAGCACGATTCGAAGGGCAAAACTTTAAATTCATAAAGCCCGTCAGGCGTTACAAAATCAGTTTTTTTTCTATCTCACTCGTCAACCTCAATTTGAAAATACCCACTTTTGAGGTCTATTGACGAGAAGTAGTTTCAGTTTCAGTTTATTATTCATTTCAAAAAAGTAGTACAGTAATATTAATATACAGACGAGGGTCCCAAAGTTAAAAACTGTAACGGGACCCTCGATGCATTATAACAATCAATAAATCAGATCAAGTTAACAAGCAACGAGTGAATGGAAATCAATTATACAATATAGAGTGATAAGTAGTTATTATAGGCTAAGTGACACATCAGACAACAAAAAGCAAGGCAAATAAGGAAATAAAAAAGAAAGAACGGGAAAAAAAAAATCTCGTTCAGTGTCAATCGAAATCTCGAACATTGTCAATCGAAATGCAATGATCTAAATGACATAACCAAAAACGCAAAGCCCCCAAAAAGCCCATATACAGGCAGCTAATAATTTAACAGAAAACTTTTAAGCGACTTTTTGAATGATGACAATGTGGGCATCGTTTTAACAGAAAGAGGCATGTTATTCCAAAAAGTAATGGCCGCAAAGGCAGTGGTCATTTTTCCATAATTTGTGCGCGACGCGGGTAGCAAAAAGTTAAGGTTCATTGCAAATCTGGTTACATTGTTGTTTTGTAAGAAAACTGAATCAATGAACTCAAACGGTAGCAGTGCATTGCGCAATTGAAACAGAAGAACGGCTATGCTATAAAAAAATAACTTACGAACAGGTAGGATTTGTTGTCTTGGAGTAGATGGCCTGCTGGAGTATCGTGAGCTATTAGTGATAATGCGGATCGCCTGATTTTGTATGTTCTGAATGGGTGATAGATGACAGTAATACGTGTTTCCCCAAGCAGCGATACCATACATGATATGGGAATGAATGAAGGCGAAATACAGAGACATAAGTACGTTTATATGAAAAACTTCACGAGCTTTTATTATAGCCCGAATTCCGAATGCAGTTTTCTTTCTGAGGTGATCAGTGTGGAGATTAAACTTTAAATGGCAGTCAAGATGTTCACCAAGAAAAATTGCAGTATCACAGGTGGGTATAGAGTGAGGACCTAGGGTTAAGGGTTGATGAAAAGGCAATGGCCTTTGAGCGGACCTAAATATCATAAACTTGGTTTTGGCTGGGTTAATATTAAGTTGGTTCTCGTAGCACCATTTAGTAATATCTAGAAGTGTGTTATTCAAGTGTAAAGTAAGAGCAGTTAGAGAGTCCTCAGCTGCAGTTATAGTCGTGTCGTCTGCGTATAACACGCAGTGAGTTGATTTAATTGCATCGACAAGATCATTAATATAAATAATAAAGGGCCCAAAATAGACCCCTGGGGCACGCCTTGATTGATTAGCTTAGTTTCAGAAGAAGCGCCTCATACGTACACCGAGCATTCTCTATTGTGCAGATAATTTTTCAGGAAGGTTAATGGAGCTCCAGTTACCCCATAGGCCTCCAATTTGTTAAACAGGGTGGCATGATTAATGGTGTCAAAGGCCTTGGTGAAATCTAGGAAGACAGATCCAACAAATTTACCAGAGTCAATCGATCTTTTTAAATAATCTGTTAATGAAACTAGTGCTAAGCTTGTCGAACTGCCTGAACGAAAGCAAGTCGGTAGTGTGCATATTTCAGCCTGTCGAGTGAATCATCGATGCACGGTAATGGATACACGTCTTTCTTTGTCACATGGTTCAGTTTGCGATAGTCGACACAAAATCGCAAGCTTCCGTCTTTCTTTTTAACCAGCACTACTGGCGATGCTCAAGGGCTTCTTGACGATTGGATGACGTCATCATCGAGCATTTTCTTCACTTTTTCCTGGATTGTTTCACGCTCTTTCGGTGCTATGCGGTATGGGTTGTGTCGTATTGGCCTTGCCATCTCCTCCGTTATTATTCGGTGCTTCGTCAGTGGCGTTTGACTGACTCTCGAGGTCGATGAAAAACAGTCTTTGAACTGGTGAAGATCTACTAGACGCTGTCTCTGCGCTGGTGATAAATCCGTGCTCACGTCAATAGGTGGTGGAGCTGACGTGGCTTGCGGCTCGTTCGGTTGCACTACACAGCACTCGCAAATTTCGGTGATCTCGTCGGAGTAGGCAATTGTAGTGCCTTGTGTAATGTGTCGTCGCTCGTTGGTAAGATTCGTCAACAGAACCTCCGCTTCACCGCACACAACATTGACGATACTTCTGGCAATTGCAACACCGCGAGAGAGTAGAAGCGTCAATACTTGTTCAGCGATTCCTTCTCCAGTATGCTGCGTGCTGCACGTGACCGAAACAAGGCGGCACAATAACGGAGGTACGGTCACGTCGTCAATGATGCGCAGGGAATTCGATGTAGCGCTGCGCTTTGATCTGCTGAAAAGGTCAGTACACCGTCCGGTATATTGATGATGGCACCATATTCACACTAGAAATTCATCCCTAAGATTGCCTGTTTGCAACACTCAGAAAGAATAACAAAAGTTGCGACGAAGGAGGCATCCCCTATCTTCATTCTTGCGGTGCACTTTCCGGTAGGTGTGAGTAGCTGTCCTCCAGCTCCTCTAATCTGCGGTCCTGTCCATTCCATTCTAACCTTCCTGAGCTTGTCTGCGAGACTCTCACTCATTATTGAGAAGTCCGCGCCAGTGTCAACCTATGCCATGACGCCGTGTCCGTCAATCGTAATCGCAACATCGGTAGTAACAACCCCATCTTTCATCGATTCATTGAAAATGTGTCTCTCTTCGCTCGGCAGTATTGGGGGATTTTCAGCACTTCAACGATTCACAACCTTCCCCCCTGAGGTCGCTGCTTTTAGTTTCCCCGGCGTGGACTAGGAGATCTCCCTCTTGGCATGTCAGTGGTGCTCTGTCTAGAGGATGGAGAATAACGCCCAGGAGAGGGTGAGCGCGACCGAAACCCAGGAGGAACATCCCGCGGGGTCATGACACTCGTGTCGACGTCAGGTGTTTCGTTGAAATGACGCCGAGGTATAGTGGAAGGAAACCCTTGGTACCCTGCGACGCGATACGGGCAATACCGAACGATGAGGCCTGCTTCCCCACAATGAAAGCACAGGGGCCTATGGTCAGGGGTACGCGAGATGTCAGTTTTGCGAAGTGTTGGCCGCCTTGGCGTCGAAGTTTCTGTGTAGTACCAAGGCGCTGTCGTCGGATGTTGCTGGTGGTACTGATGCGGTGTCGGCACGTTTGCTGGCTGTCGGCGGACTATGTCTGCATAGCTTGCCTGGGAGGTGCTCATGCTCAGCTCAGGAAGCGAGAGCGCTTACATGATCTCCTGGCGCACAATTTCTGTTACTGAGGCAATTGCACAGTCATTCGGGTTGGCGGCGAGCTTCTTGACCTCTTCTTATACAATTTCTCGTATCAGTTGGCGCAAAAAACCTTCGTCGGGTGTTGTTGCTATGGTCGTGGCTGCCGCGCTGATCGGTGCACTGTGGGTTGGGCGGTCATACTGCCGGTAGCGGAGATGCAGTGCGCGTTCGACAATTCATCAACACTTGTAGGCGGGTTTCGTACGAGACCAGCAAACAGCTGCTCCTTAACGCTCCGTATGAGGTGGCTAACCTTTTTGGCTTCGGGCATATTGGGATCTGCTCGACGAAACAGCCGTGCCATGTCCTCAACAAACATCATAACGGATTCATTTGGTTTCTGAATCCGTGACTCGAGGAGATGCTGTGCAATTTCTCACCTTTCGGTGCTTGCGAACGTATGAAAGAACTTCTGCCGGAACTCGTCCCAAGATGACCACATGCGATTCGTAAACCATGTTCGGGCTCTGTCTTGAAACGGAAAATACACGAAGTCTAATTTCTGTGTGGTGGTCCACCCGTTAACGTTCACTGTGTGCTCGAATCCTCGAGCCAGTCATGTGCGTCCTCATATGTGTTTCCGTGGAAATCGACCGGGAGTAAAGGGGTCAGAACAGTCACCTGTGTCGTGTCGTGCTTGGGCTGGACATGTTGGGGCCAGGGCTTCCAGGCACTGTCATGCTTTCCAACACGGTCACGCTTTGCAGCAATAGATCGAACTCTGGGCTGAGGCCTAACACGCGGCGGCTGCTGCGGTGAACGGGTGTGTCGATGCGCGGAAGTCTTTCTGGGCTAGATGCGGGGCTGCTGTCAGGTGTCCTGAACATGTACCCAGTGCCTCTACCAGTGTCGCAATGCAGTAACAGCAGCAGTTGAATACAGGACAACTCACTTTAATTGCACCAGAACACTGGCAAACTGATCGAATGAGAACCTCGTCTTTCTCTCTCGCTGCGTGTGCTCTTTGTTGTTCTCTTGGTGCTGCATATTCAATGCCGCAATATGCACAACTCAACACACAGATGAAACATACACGGAAACATACAAGTGGAGCAACAATAGAAACACGAGTAAACACCAAGCACTGATTCGCATCCGCACATGGTTCCCTTAAGTTGGAGATGGTGTAATTTTTACACCTGAATGATGTACAGCACTCACCGATTGGTGAGTAAGGAAGTAAAGAGCCTCAAGGCTGGGTGAGCCTAATATTTAACCGATTGGTTAATTTATTGGCATTCCACTATTGGTGTCTTCCACATTGTCATCCTTATATCCCTATTAACACAGGCATGTGCTAAAGGGGGCAGTGGGGGGTGCCCCTTTAGTCATTCAAAGAGGGGGAACCAATTTTAACTCATACGTATACTCAATGAGACCTTTTAGGTCACATTTTAATGAGCAGGGTTAGGGCTACACATGTAATTTGAAGATAATGCTGACAAAAAAACCCTGACATTGCATTCGTGGAACTGTTTACTTCTCACCTTCACCCCAGAAAGCCGGGGACCAGTTGCAGGTCTTTGTGAGAAACACGTCGTCACTTCCGTTTCATTTTGGCATATATTGTGGAGCTCGTTTTTATTCAGACTTGACCAACTGGGTCCCGGGAGAGGGAGGAGGGCTTCTTTCAACGGCCCTCCCCCTATGGAGAACCCAGCATTAATATGGCTGTCGGTGAAATATTGAAACACTGAGTTGTACACACTGATGACGCTAGTATGTTGCACTATTTTTCCTAGATAGTCAAAATCTTTTTGTTATAGAACTCGTCTACTGAAGAATAACTTCAGTGAGAATGCCTAATCTACTTGCATTTTTAAGTTCACCCCATGCCCTTATATTTCTTGTGACAAATAGTTAGGTTTGAAAGTCAAATTACAAATTTCAATTCCCCTGCTAGATATCTTGATGAACTTCTGGGGAACATTATTACTCATGAGGTGTGGTGCATGTAGTTTTTCACCATTGGCATAGCTGAAAGGAAAATGGGATTTGGTGGAGGGGGCTAGGAGAGTTTTTTTTTTTTGTAGCTTGTACATTTAATAGTTGAACTTGTGCTTTAAAGGGGCCCTGCAACACTTTTTGAAGTAACCATAGAATGGATTCACTAAAGGAGCTCATTTCCTCATAAATTGACCGCCGCTAAAATTTTTAGAATTCGTCGAGTACAAGCGGAGTTACGAAGGCTTGTTTGATGCTGAAATTTCTTTCTCTAGTTCTGACGAAAGCACTGTAAACTAAGCAGGAAAAACGGGCAGGGGGAAGAAGGTATGTCACCTGTGCTTCGTGACCTTGAGCATTTTTCTCTTTTTTTTTTCCTTGGAAGGCGCAGCTTTTTAGTGCGATCACACGCACATGCACGGACATGTCATCCTCTCGCAGCAGCTCCTGCAACTCGAGCATCCCATGCTCAAATAAGCCAATATCATGATACTTGGGCCTATGCTGCAATAATTTTCTAGTGTATAGCATCATTTGTTGAGGCAGTTGAAAGCAAACAGTAGCTGACTTTGAGAATTTATTGTAAATTCCAGGCGGGGGGGGGGGGGGGGGGGGCGTGCTTTGCTATAATTGGCTCGGGTGTTCCTGGGAGCCTCGTCTACTGATTGGCAGCATTTTCTGAGTTTTCTGACCATGCTCAAAAAATGTGTCAGAGCGCAGCCTTATTTTTCTGCTTTTGTACATGAAAGCTTCAGAGTTTTGTTTTGTTTGCTGCCATTGAGTCACACCTGACTTCTAGTGACAACATGCGTAAATGAACATCTGTGAAAATATAGAACAGAAGTTCTTTAAGCTGGCCAAAACAATATATTGAGGCCAGAGTTCTTATGAGTAGAGACCGTATTATAGGCAAATGTCTATTTTGTTTTTTGCGTTCCTACTGTGCCATTTTGACATATGAGCACGAATTAGGGAGTAAGGGGAGCTTTTATAGTGTTTTTATAGTGCCTATAAATGCCTATTTTGGATGTTGGTGCGCAAATTCTTATAAGTGCCTATAAATGCCTCTCTTCAAAATCGATGCCTATGTAAACGCTATTTAACCTCAAAATTTGCTTTAAAGTACCTCTGGAGTCTCGTATTCATGTTACTCGGCAAAATTGAACTTTCGGAACACTGTGGGGTGCAATGGGGTGCAACCTATAATACATCTCACAAGTTACGTTCAGCACTGTTAGCCTACAAGGCTTTTTATCCAATAGGAACGTCGATTAACCTCTACACGTTTTCATCTGCGTCGCATCGTCTTCTTACATCTCTCTGGCGTCTACTCGCTTGCATAGGAAGCAGGAGGCACTTCTGTGCAGTGACAGGACGATTAAGAATGAATGCGAAACCATGGAGTGTCATCAAGGGAAAGTAAAGTATAGATAAAAAAAACGACATGAATGTCGCTTGTTTTTATTTGTCATTTACTTCTTAAATGGCACTTCATTATGTCACGTGGAAAATTCTATTTAGTGTAAGTTGTTGCGTGCCCATTGAAAAGCTATGTATAACTAGAATTTGTAATAGATTCATTACAAGCTGCGAAAGTATGATTCCTTGTATGATTCCCTGCGCAAGTATGATTCCAATCCCTTGCCTGCCCTATTTGGTATCGGAGCCACTCAGAGCTGGAGGATCACACGACGAGGATGCACCATTCTCAGTATCGTATCGCCTGTTTCTGTGGGATGCATCCCTGTATGAGTATACGTTTGGAGAGGCTGACATGCGTCACGTATCCTTACCACGAAGCACAGCATCGCACCATTGGAACTCCTCTAAGAGACAATGCACCAAAAACACGCCTAGTGTTGTCAATGCTGGCACTGGCACAATGCGAGAACGGCGAGAACATCAACGCAAACGAAATGGAGGCAGCTTAGTCTTGCATCTCGCTCTATGCGAATTTTTAAAAATAATGCGCATAGATTCTGTCTGTGTGTTTTAATATTTCTGTAAACCTTCATACTTTTATTCAGGCAACAGATTGCACAAATTACACACGTCTCGAATAGTTCTCGCAGTGTCACATACTACTTTGACGTATGCAGGAGCGTTCCATCACCTTCTCCATGTTGGGGCGTATGCCTGTGAGATGAAGGTCAAGCAGTGTTCAATCTGACTTTTTCCCCTCTTTACGGCGCGAGTAGCACTGCAAATCTTGGCAGATGAGATCGTGAGCGCCCAGTGCTTGCATTCCTCTTTGCTTCTCGAAATTATCTAACCTGCGTAAGGGCCCTTAAGGTACAGGCAGAAGAAAAGTTGAGCCTGTGCGGTTAGACCAAGTTAATACGAAGCAAAAAGATCCTTCTGGTCTATTTGGACTTGTGTAGCTCTTCTCAGCCATGCCGAAAGGAGAGAGACCACAAAGCGTGTTTATTCAATGGTAATTAACTGACCACGCTGGACTAGAAATGGAGAGACTGTATTCTGCAAACCCTGTAGGGAAAAAATGCATGTCTATGCCAAACCATTACGACTTTGTACCATCATAACTAAAGCATTTTTGTTTGCTTTCCTGTCGTAGAGACGCATCCCACACATATTTCTTCGAAAATTTAAGTTTTATCAAAGTTTATTGTGCCTATATTTACTATTTTGGGAGCCTGAAACAGTGTTTTACCTGCCTATTTTTGGCACCTATGAATCCGGCCTCTACTTATAAGAACCTCCCACAAACATTTCATCTCCTGAATACTTCCACATGTGCAATCTTTGCATTGTAAATTTTATTTATTTGCTGTTAAAGGATATTGACTGTGCATATATTTGTGGGCACATGGTTTTCAGGTGTTGCTTATCCTCAAGGAGCTTGTCCGCACTAATTTCTTTTCAAGTGTAGTACTAGCATGCTTTACGTAATCATCAATGGTCTCCACCAAAGCTCCATTCTTTACTTGTGCATCCTTGTTTGTAGTCTTGGTTGTTCATTAGATCAGCTAGGTGTGACATTTGTGATGTATCAAATTTGGGCATATATGGCGCCAATTTAATCAAAAGCTGTTCTAGAATCATTGCCTGAAGGCGACGATTCTGAAACAGCTTTGTAACTCCTATTGTCTGTGCAAGCAACAGCATAAGCTGAAGCACTTAGAACGAATGGAAATAAGCATTTACAAGTGAGCCTGTAGCTCTTCAGTGACTCCACCAAATGTTGCAAAGTGCCAGATTTTGACTGGAAAAGGTGCTGCATTCAAGTAACACTCCTTGGTTATTCCTGCAACAAGATGTCGCTGGAGAAATGCAGCCTCAATCGCATGCGTTTGAGTAGACACCGAGAGCATCTGCATGCAAAATTTTCACTGAAATCACCATAGTATGGTATTAAAGTGCACTAATGACGTCAGCCAAGAAGTGGTACTGTCATGTGCATTCTTGAGGTTGAATGACAAGTGAAAGCGCATTCTCAAATATGGTTATGAGCATAATGCCACTTTACCAAAATCTGCTTATCTCTCTTCAGGTGTTCCAATGGTACCCGTCAGCTGGACAGCCATGCAGTGCCCAGTGTCTTGTGTCAAAGAATCGAGAAAAGTAGCCAAGTTGGCTCCAGCCACATAGGCTAAAGGGAGCTCGTTTTTGAATGAAGGGATTAATAAATCTTCAAGGCAATACAAATGTACAAGTTTATTTACTTCTGCTTGCACTTCAACACACATGTCGATTTACCTCTGTAGGCATGGTCATGCCATATTTCTACGTTATGTAGAAACATTTTAAGCCAGACTTCGCTGGAGTTGACAATTATATATAAAAGCGTCTGCAACCATATGTGAAACACAATCTTAGCAGCTCTTCACAAAAAGCCATACAAAGAAAAGAAAAAAAATGTCTGAATAAGTGTTGACTTATTTGCTGAACTGTTGTACAATAATAGACCATGAAGAAAAGCATGTTTGTGATTTTGTAGTGCTAGTTGAAGCACGAGTCTATCTGCTGTGGTTTCATTGTCATATTCATAAATTTTCCAAGCTTGTGAATAACATGAACAGCTTCCATTTTGTTTTGACCCTGCTATAAATTTGCTGCAACTAAACTAGTAACTATGACTGCATCACATCATTGAGCATACATAACGTATGTTGAATCTGCAAGTGCAATGCTGTCGGGCAGAGCTGCAGGCAAATGCTGGGGGTTTTGTCGAATGCGCACATTCTAAAATGTAGGGAAGTGGTGTTGGCCGGAACATCTGCGTCAGCGGCCTGTACAACCGTGCGGTGGGCTCAAGCCATTGCGGGGGACTCTTGACAGTGACGGCAGCGAGCGTCTACAAAACCAGCTCAGGGCTAACTTAAAGTGCTCGCCACCGACTGCCACTCTGCTGCACTGAATGACCCGACGACTATGTCGTTGCAGATCTCGATGGCTGGAGGCATCCGAGCATAACGCTTGAACCGTGTGAATGTGACCTTCGCTTGCAAACACCGTGCATGAACTTGTGAAGACCCCATGTAACGGGTAGAGATGATTTTCGAAACGCGCCGAGTGCGCATCATGAATAAATGTACTTCATTTTTCCACTCTGTTGAGTCTCCTCTCAGCTGCGACAAGCGAGAGCCGGCTTTCTGGGTTCGCACCAGAGAAAGGGGCACAAAGACTTCACTAATGCATCTTTATGTTCATACCTTGCTGAACGAAGATGTACATTGACTGCTCTATGGATTACCTTGTGCTAAGTAACATAATTGGTTTGCTTTGTAGTCTTGCTACGAATTCGACTTTAAAGGGCCCCTGAAACACTTTTTACACTTTTTTAAATGGCTACTTTACTAAGCAACGTTGGAGGTACACAATAAACCTTCAGATGCGCACAAGCTGGGTTTATCCAAAACGTGTAAAGATTACATTCATCTGCTCCGACATTAGACCAGTGCTTAAGTGTTCTCCAGAGTATGTTACTAATTGTCGTCCTATAGGTGAGCTGTTGTATACTACTTCTCACTATGCCTGCCAGCTCTTTGAGGATGAGCGCGACTATGAATTGCTTCGTTTCGAACTGTCCCGTAGTTAGTGTGCACGTGCTGGACAAGTCACTCTTCCAGCACACCAGAGGCGAAGGTGTAGACAACCTGAAGAAGAGATACATAGGTCAGGTATCACTGTCTCTCTCTGCTCTGAGGCAAGATCGACCAGCTGAGGGAAGGCTTCCTGGAGCCAGTCATGCCGCATTGCAAGCGCGTCTCCGCTGTGCATGGTGGGGGTTCAGCGGTTCCATCGGAAGTAAGTATTCGGCATCCTGCACGACCTGGCGCTTCCGCACCAACGCAGCTCGTGCAGCGGCGGGCATGGAGCGCCGCCTTTGGGCGGATAGCGCAGGATCCGCCGATGGCGCCGAGACTGGCCCAGGCCGCACGTCTGGCTGCAAGCCGACCATGCCGACCATCCTGACACTTGGCATGAGCCTGCGCACAGCAGCGCTTATGTGGTACACACAGTATACAGTGTGTGCACTTGCGAGCCCTTCTGAATTGAGCAGCCTTTAAGTTTCGTACATGTGCATCCTTACCTTTTTGTGCAAGGAGAGACGACAGAGTGAAGGAAGGAAAGGAGAGGCAGGTAAAGTGGGTACATTTGAAGGAGCAGGAAAGACGGCATAAAGGAGAATAAAAGACGACATAGCGAAGTGAGCCCACGTTTTCGTTTCCGCACTTCATTTCTGAAAATGAGCAACTTTAGTGAAAGTGAACTTGGTCTGCCGCTGCTGCTAAGTGAGTGGCCAGATCAAAGGCTTAGCGCCATCGAGACGACCCTGCAATTAATTCACTTTTTGTTGGCACAGGTGTGAATAAATTGTTCCCAACATCGGGAGTTTTAGGCCACCATTATAGTCAAAAACTTGCATGACCATAGAAAAGACTTTTGGGCAAGTTGGTTTGATACATTTAATGAAGCCACAGCACTGAAAACACATGGACCAAGGAAGAAAACAGGAGCTAATATCGCGCCTCCTGTCCCCTTCCTCGGTTCTTGTGTTTCTTCGCCCCCTTCTAGCCTAGCTCAAGGTAGTAGACTAGAAGGGAGCGAAGCTATTGAATCTATAAGAACAAGGGTAAAATTTTATTCAGAAAAGCAAATAGAAATAGCTACTAAACAAGTTGAAAAAGTAATCACTGAGGATAATAAAACTGTGTTGACATACACAAATCTAGACTGTTTGAGCTAAAGCTTGCTAAGGCACGTGACAAGTCACCCCGGAAAAGAGGACACAAGCCGAAGAGTTGGTGGGATGAGTAAGTTAAGAGAGCCATAGCAAAACGCCAGGAAGCCTCTAGAAAACACAGACATGCTAAGCAGCGGGGTGAACCGACAGATGATGTTGAAAGAAAATCTGACATCTTTCTAAGCTGTAGAAGGGAAGCATCCCTTCTCATCAATGAAAACATTAGAAGAAAGGGGGCTCAGTGGCTGGCAGAAGTACATAAAAAGGATAGAAAGGCAGCTGCGAAATTTTGGAACCATCTAAACTCCCTAAGAAATTAGACAAGCCTAGAACAGAGGTTTATAACTACAGCTCAAGGTGCTAGGCTAGAAGGGGGTGAAGCTATTGAATATATAAGAACAGGGGTGACAGAAAAATTTCAACAAAGAAGTGCCTTATGCACCACAATAGACAAGGATGGATCTAGTGGCGCAATGGCCCCATTTTCACAACGAGAGTGGGAGAGGGCTGAGAAGTGAGTCCCTAGTAGTACATCAACAGGCCCAGATGGCATTCCAATTATGCTGATAAAGACATTGAGTCCGAAGTCTAAACGGACTGAGAGAGGCAGTGAGCAAAACAATAATCGATGGTGAAGTCCCCTCCCCGATGGATGAAAACTTAGCAGGATGAGCATGATCTATAAAGGAAAGGGGACAAAGCTGACATAAACAACTACCGTCCTATAAAAGTGACATCAGTGGTCTACGGGCTGGCAATGCAGATTATAAAGGAAAGACTGCAGGCATGGATAGAGGATAAGGGGGTGCTGGGAGAACTGCAGAATGGGTTTCGGAAACACAGGGTGTTGGAAGACAATCTGTTCTCACTGACGCAGAGCATCGAAATAGCAGAGAAAGAGCACAGGCCCCTGTGGCTAGCATTTTTGGATATCAAAGGAGCGTATGATAGCGTGGTTCAAGAGGACTTGTGGGGAATACTGGACACACTAGGTGTGGAAGATGGAGTCTCTAATCTTTTAAAGGATATCTATAAAAGTAACAAGGTAGTTATAAAGTGGGAAAAACAGGTATCCAAGCCTATATATATATATATATATATACAGAGGGAAAACGGGGGCTTAGGCAGGGGTGTCCTCTGTCACCCTTGTTATTCATGATGTACCTACAAGGATTAGAGGCCAAATTAGAAGAAAGTGCACTTGGCTTCAACCTCTCTTTCGTCAAACAATAAAAACTCATTGAAGAGGCACTACCAGCATTTATGTACGAAGATGATATAGTGCTAATGGCCGACAACAAGGAAGATTTGCAAAGATTGATGGACATCTGCGGTAATGAGGGAGATAGGTTAGATTTCAGATTCAGTAAGGAAAAATCAGCACTCATGATTTTTAATGATAATGAAGGTAGTGAGCTTAGGATGCAGGAGGTCATGCTGTAGATAACAGATAAATACAAATGTCTGGACGTATGGATTGCAATGGGACCGAGTACGTAAGTGAACATGAACTATACGTGACGACTAAAGGTAACAGGAATGCAGCAGTGATGAAAAATAGGGCACTGTGGAAATACAATAGGTATGATGTTGTGAGAGGAATATGGAAAGGGGTCATGGTTCCGGGTCTGACATTTGGCAATGTGGTCTTGGGCATGAGATCAGAAGTTCAAGCAAGATTAGAAATTAAGCAACGTGAAATAGGTAGGCTTGCTTTAGGAGCTCACGGGAATACACCAAATCAGGGCTCGAGTACAAGGTGATATCGGATGGACATCATTTGGGAGCAGGGAAGCTAGCAGCAAGATAAAATTTGAGAAGCAATTGAGAGAAATGGGGGAGGAGCGTTGGGCTTGAAAGGTATTCAGCTACTTGTACATGAAGAATATCGATACAAAATGGAGGAAGCGAACCAGAAAATTGACTGGTAAATACTTAGAAAACAGCAGGGGGCCAAACCAAAAAGATTTATCGGTTAAGAAGAACGTCAAGGAAGCTGATACCGATATGTGCAGAATTGGCATGACGAAGTAGTCCGCACTAGAGATCCATTAATCTTTTAAGCAAGAAATTGCCAAGGAAATGATCTATGATAATACTCGGGGTAGTTCTCTACTGTTTGAGGCCAGGACGGGAGTATTGCGAACCAAGACATATCGGGCCAAATACGAGGGGGTAGACACGGTATGCAGTGCATGCGGAGAGAAGAAAACTGCCGAACACTTGATAATGTTCTGCAAAGGGCTTCACCTTAGAGTTCAGGATGATTGCGCAATTTTTTTTCAAAGCACTGGGGTTTAGAGACAAGAAGGGCAAAATAGACTTTAAGCGGGTAGAAGTAACTAGAAGGAGGTCATCTGATTGGTGGCTGAAGTCAAGGCACGAGTGAAAATTAAACCGTTCACTGCAAAGTACCAGTCCTATACTTCACTACTTAAAGGAAAAAAAAAAGATAAATCTGATTGGTGGTTCACTGAGTATTACGGCTAGGTGGCGTTATCCGCCACCCGATCTAAAGGGTACATCCACATTAACCCATCCATTCATCCATGAGGGGAAACTGCTCAGCGATTTATGGTGCAAGTGCTACAACGCAACGAATACAAAAACAGCAAAATGAATATATGACTACGTGCACTTTTTTTGTTTCCATTTTTTCCCCGACTTGTGAGACGCAATGAGGTGCGGGTTGGGGGTGGGGTGGAGCGCAGTGCTTGAGTCTAGTTTGTGATCTAGACCCCTTTTTATCTGCATACTAGCCCATACTCCCTCCCCTGATCGTTCCTTTAAAATGAGTACTAAAAGAAAATTTTGAAAGCAAGATAACCTGTCACAGATTTGTGTAGATACGCACATCATCTACGAAATGTAAACAAATATTGTCGCCCAGAACGTAGTCAAAATTAATTTTGAATCACGTGTCGCCCTACGATGTACTAGATATGCCTTAGTCATTCGGGTAAACAAACAACCACCCCCCGCGTCACAAGTTTTGTATTGGCTGCTCCTGGCGAACCATTACAAGGGAAAGAGGGGCAAACCTGTACGGGAATACAAAGGCTGGTGTTCGAGCTTCAGCAGCGTTTTTTGAAGAGGTCACGCATATTTACAACGCTGGAGAGAAGATCACAGCCCCTGCAAAACCTCGTTACAAGACTTGTCGACATGGTGATTCCCGTGCACGCGGTTTTGTGCGTCACCTAGCCAGTTAGCTTTGCACGAAAACCCAGGATTCTTTTCCTCATGCGCAAACCCCTCTGGGTACCGCCTCACTCGGCGCTCTGTGGAACCAAGACTTGAACAAAGAACATCGCGTGCTCGAGCAAACGAGCTTTCCGGCCGTGAGTTGCAAAAAAAAAAAAGCGACATTCTTTACGTAAGTGCTCCTTTGCTCCCAGAGTCCAAAAAATTAGGGACTATTCATGACGCCCACCAGTCTTATCCCCTATCACAGGGTGTTGGGGACGGGTTTGCTAGGGCGTCATGTACGACTGGAATTCAGTGGGGATGGTCGTAAATTAAATGGCTGCCACAAAGGCTTTAGCAACGCTTCATTGCGCAAAAAAATCATTTCTTTTCATCTTGCTGTGCTATCTTCATGCCTTCCATGACCCCCCACACAGATTTGTTTTGTGCTTGCCAGCTATGGATGAGGCGAGTTTTAGCTAATCCCACCAGCATCACAGATCAGTTACTGCAGGCTTGCCTTGAAAAGCAGCCATACACGTACAAAAATGTTCGAAATCACCTTTCTCGGGCAAAAATAAAGAAATCTGAACAAACGTGAAAACTATACAATCAAAATAACCAATAATCCAATCACCACTCGTCACCACAGTGGTGGAAGGGAGAAAATAATCCATACGTGATCTCGGCACCAACAGTTATTTACAAAGGCGTTTATTCGCAGAACCCTCCGTAAGAGAAAAGAAGGGGAAAATGTGACACCAACCGCGCCGCAACAACGCCACGTGTCGATTCCCTACATCGTGGGTGCTCGTAAAGTTCAAAAGGCAAGAGTCGTCGTTGCCTTCCACGACCATCGGCAGTTTCATCCGCTGGCGCAAAGACCTTGCGCCAGCGAGAAGAGTGCAGGGCGCCGTGTGCAGGATCACGTGCGCCGGCTAAACCAAGAACTTCTATGAAAAAAAATGTGGCAGCACAGGAATGCCTTCCGTCAAATGGACAGTGAAAGAGCGCAGAGACAGAGCATTGTTAGCGGGTTGGCCACCATACCTGTCTCGACAGCGCGGTGATCTTCTAAGCAGAAAGAAACCTTCACCGGCGGCTCCCCTTTGAATCCTTGCACAGTCAGCAGACAGTGCGAGACTCTACTTCCAGGGCTTGGAACGAGCCATGGCAAACATTTCGGGCCTTCTCACCGCTGAAGAAGAAAGACGATCAGGCTTCAAAACATTGTGTTTCTTAATATAAATATTGGCTGGAGTTTTCTGGGTTTTTTTTTTCATTTTTCTGTTACCCCAACCAAGCACACTTCTGCCGAATGCTCACCTCTGAAATAATACACATATCTGTGCTTCACACTGTAAACCCGGAGAGTAGAGCTCGTTGCTGCGTTTTGTAGCCTGTCTACATTCCTTGGGGCGTGCAAAGAACGCAAAAGTGCAGGTATGAGTAACTTGGGCCTGGAAAAGCCCGTGTCGTCAAGCTTTTCGCAGAATGGACTGGGCGAACACAACGACGGGTGAAGAACCGCCGAAATTGCTTCCGCGTGTCAGACCTGACTAGGAATAGAAAGGAGTTTGAATAAAAAAATACAAAAGAAAAAAAAATAAACGGGTGCTGCCAGGCTGTGTCGATACAAAGTCCTGAACTGCAGCCATGCTGGCAAAATGTTTAGAAGCTCCCCAAGTTCGAAGGGGGTCACAAAAATGTTTGACCTCATTACAAGTTTGAAGGAATTTGTTTTTGTCAGCGTCGCGCATGGCAGGAGCGGTGTGTTGATTCCTGCCCCCTTCCTCCTTGGAATCCACTCGGAAAGCTGTCAACGTATCACTTGGCAGGAAATGATATAAAAGTGGATAGCATGTGTTGTCACCATGACCTCCTATAGAGGAGGTCGTGGTTGTCACTACATTTACAAAACTTGAAATTCGTCGAGATGGCGCTTTGCTATTGGAAACTTTTTTAGCGCAAAACAATACATCTATAGGGCATTCACAAGCACCCGTCCCGTCTTTCTCGTTCTTGTGAATATTTTGTTTTTGCGCTCCGCAATTTTCCAAGCGCCACATTGATTCATGCAAAAAAGGAAGCGGCGCCTGAGTACAAACAGTTCATTGCAAGAGAAAGCGTAGAAGGTGCTCGATGGTCGCTAATCGGGCTGCTCTGTCGCCTTAAAAGCCGCATGATTTATGAAGGAGGAATACAGTGCTCATTCTCCGTTGATTTAGTACATAAATGTAGATTAAACTCAATGTAAATCACGATTTTACGTAATTAAATTCCCGGGTGTTGCACACGTGCCAGAACATGCTGCACAACTCACTTCCATGCCCTCCTGAAGTCATGTTCATTTATTTCGAGCAATTGTGAATTACATGAATTACACGAGATACACAATAATGAAGTTACGGATAATTTTTCAGTTTTTCCTCTCGTTATCATCGAAATCCGACATGTGTTCTGCTCTGAGAAAAAATCATACGAGTTTTGTGGCATGCATGAGAAAATTGCTCATTATACTTAGTCATAGTCTCGGAACGGTGTACTCTATAAAGTATAAACGCATTACCTATTAGCATCAATGTTGAAGCCAGTGCGATGCATAAAAGCAATATTATATCATCCAAAATAACGGGTTTTTTATGAGCAACTCCCAACGTCTTGTTGGAAATTCTAACTTCAAATTGTGAAATCACGCTGGCGTGAACGGCATTATCTCCGTGACCAAATACACTGCAAACAAATTTACAAATAGCTGTGCACCTTGGAAGTAAGCAGCATACCTTAGCTTCTTAGTTATGTAAGCATAATAATGTTGATATCTCATCTAGTGGGGCATTTTATGTCACCATTTCATTCCGTGCCTTTAAGTTGAGGTTATCACTTTCATTCGAAGATATGAGCAAGTGGTTTTTGTCAAGGAACTTCAGTGGAACGAGTTCTAAGAGTGTGGGGAATCAGACAGATTTACACTTTATACAATCAAATATGCGGCTTTACAAGCCGGCAGATACACGATTACAAGGTATGCCATGAAATGAGACTCTAAATATTTGTAACCATAGGTCAGCAAAATAAAAAGATGCCCCCATTAAATAGGTTTTTTTTTTCGCATAGGACTCACAAGGACCCAGATTAACCAAAATTTTGCTAAATCGAACTAGGAACCCGCTCGAACTCAGACTCACCGTGGCAAAACTCAGCCGGGCTCACTCGGACTCTGTCTCACGCCTCAATCGGAGTCTTTGAATTCCTCTGATAGACTCATCAGTGAGTTTGCCGACTTATAATCGGAACGCATTTCTCGCTGACGTCACGCGTTGATGAAGACCTTTTGTGTGCGTTCACGATGGTGAAATATGGGAGAATGAGGATGGGTGGTTGCTATGCCCAAATGACGATAATAGGGATGACCTTTACCTATCTACGTAAGAAGAAACCAATGAAAAACACGAATGCAGCGTAGGAACCAGGAAAGACAAGCGCTGGACCTCAAACTAAATGTTATTAATGAAAGCCCCTACAATAATTAACCAGAAGTACATGCTTAAAAAGGCTATATAAACCACAGTTGCACAATTAACTGTACTTTTTTTTAGCAAATGTTTCAAGGTGATATAAAACAGCCGATTTCCATGAAGACCAGAATATCAACGCCAAGTGTATCCGCTATCCACTCCGCGAGTTCTTTATCTGTGAGGAAAACTGGGGAATCACTCACACATAACACGTCGCTCTGTTTTTATTTCGAAGGATTCACGAGTTTCGCGTTCAATCTTTTTTTTTTTCCTTTGCCAATGACATACAATGATTTGAAAGAAATTCCTTTGTCATGCGGCTGTGTCTACAGAGATCAGACGGCTCGAGGCTTATAGCGACACCTATAGGCAGTGTGAACATCCTTCAGGCACAAAACTGGCCTCTTCGCTAGTCTCTGCGTCCTCAATATATCAGTGTCATCGGCAAAGGAAGAAATAAATTGAACGTGAAGATTTTGAAGCCTTAAAAGAACAAAAAAGGGCAAAGTGCAACGCATGTCTAAGTGATTCTTCAGTTGTCCTTACAGCTAGATAAGGGGTTCGCGTTTCTAGATAGCGGGTGCACATGGCGTTGATCATGGAAGTGGGCTGTTTGTACCATTGCCTTTGTAGTGTTAAGTGTGCAGCTATGGAACGCCTCAGCCTGTTTTTCATGAATGCGCTTCTGGTACATGGGTTTGTGGACTTTCCGCCATAAACCTTTCGCTCGATGTCCTGTCAGGTTGAGCTCCTTTGTTTTGTTCTTTCAAAAATATTATAAACCAACTAGCGGAGCAAGCTACATATGTGGTGTCCTTTTCGAAACACGGTTGTGACAAATCGGCATCTATAGTTTGTTGAATTAAGTCTGAGATGAAAACTGGTGGAGGAAAGGCAGATTACTTGGTTTGATAGCGCGAATTGAAGCGTCGCATGGTGTGCAGTACAAAGCACGTCGAAAATAGAAGTCAACGCTTCAGTTTTTCGTCCGCATTCGTCTTCGGTGTGTTACTTCACAGTTCACAGAAACTTAATTTATGGTGATCACCATTTCGTCCAATATTGTTGATTTTGCTCAACCTGCCGATACAATGGGGATCGGTTCTGTTTGATAGAACATTTCGTGTAATAATTGTCATTTTACCTTTATTTATTCATTAAAAGCCATGCATGTGGTCCAGTTTCTTAACTGTCTTCTTTTTTTTTTGTAAATATACCTTAAGCAGCTAGCCCTTCCTCAGTTATAACAATATCTTGAATGCACATCGCGTTTACACCCTGCGCTTCCCCAGTTCTGCCCCCCCCTCTCACATTTGAACTACCTTTGTTCTTCGGCTCACTTGTACAGTCATAATTATGAATATTCTAGTAACGAACTTCCACACCTTTCATCGTTGTTCAAAGCCCCGCCTCACATATTATATATTCTCGTCAGCTAGAATATGTCGACAGTCATCGCCAAACACCACCATTGGCGCTGTCACCGACCGGGATTCATTAAAATACAATAAACCTCAAAAGTATCTTAAAATTCACGTTTAAATCCAACAATATTTGGAGCACTCGTCAATTTCTTTAATAGTCCACTTATTTAACTTGAAATGGCAGGTGACCCAATTTCGATGCGTTTGCGAAGTGGACAGAATTAAGGCCAGACTGGTGACGCGTCGATATATATATATATATATATATATATATATATATTATATATATATATATATATATATATATTGCAGGAGGTCTTCGTCAGGGTTTGCGAACAAGTGCTACGCTATGAAAACATGCCGCATCGAGAAAAAAACGGGAGAGAGCGACAAATTAGTGGTGTTTCACAGTGGTGACATATGCTGTGCCAAACAATTCGTCTCATTCGCTGAAGCAAACCAAAAAGAACCAAGAAAGAAAAACAAGAAGAAAAAAAAGAAACAGGGGGTAGGAGGAGAAAGGAAGAGGGGGCTAGAGGGCGGCTTCCGCGACGCGTCTTTGGAGGTCACGGAGGGACATTGTGGGTGAGCTTGGATGGCAGGCAATTACCTGTGGCAAGACGAGGGACTCCGGCAGGGAGAGTGCCTCATTCGGACCCTTCTGTGGTCAGTTAGAAAAAAGGAAAGGAGAAACACGTGTTTCGTTTTCACTGACACTATACTGATACATTCCATATGCGGGTGGAGGGGGAGGGGGTAGATTTCGGGGCAAAGATGGTGAAAGCACCAAAGGCCGTTTGGAAAGTAAAGCCGACATCTAGGGCTGGAAGGCACACGTTGTCAATATGTCTGCCTGCGTGTCTACTGCCCTTTTGTACCACTCCCCGAAGCGCCAGTGGTTGAAATCGGCTGGTGCTCGTTGGGCTCTCCCACTTACACATAATAAGACAAACATAAGTTAAACAGAACGGCAAGGAAAAAATATAAAGAAAGGTGAACAGAGAAAATGAAACGAATAATAACAAACATAATGGAATGGGCGATATTGTGCGAGAGATATGTGTACAAATATGGAAACTCAAGGGAATCTAAACAGACAAGAATTAACACAAACATGAAATAATTAGGATAAAAATATTCATGAAAAAATACAGAAATAAAAATCACACAACCAAGGTACGTATACGAACAGCGCATCGATAATTTTTTCGGTCGGTCCATTCCCTCGATAACTACTGGGCACCTCTGTTGAGCAAATCGAGTAATAATAATAATAATACTATTAATAAAATGACAATTACGGTTAAAAATGAAAAAAAGAAATTTTTAAAATAAAAATGAAAAAAATTAAGAGAAGCAAATTTACGCCAGACTCGATTCCTGTCCCATCTCACCACTGCACGACCTAAGGAACGGTAGGTTGCCGATGCTTCCATTGATACCGTGTGTTAGTGTTTGGAATTTGTGGATGAAGTATGCCTCCCTTTATTCCCGTTCACGAGTCCCGCCTGACTGGAGGAGGGTGACTCGTATTTTCTCGAATGAGTGCCCTGGCAAGTTCGGATGCTTGGAAAAAGGAAGATCTGGCAGACTGCGTGCGTGGGCTCTGTGGTTGTTGAACCGCAGTCTGAATATGCCGTACCTCCTGTCTGTACATATATATATATATATATATATATATATATATATATATATATATATATATATATATATATATTATATATATATATATGCGTTATTCGAAGGTCGTGGGTTCGATTCCTGCTCACAGCTGGTAATTTTTCATCCACTTTTCTTTCTTCTTTCTTCTTATTTACATTCCCTTGGTTCTAATAACTTCCCCTGTACATTCCTTGGCATTACTGTCTGTTATATCTCATTAATATTGTGTTAAACCACGGAAATACGAGCCCTTAGGTATACACTTTTCTCCTTCATTATATATATATATATATATATATATATATATATATATATATATATATATATATATATAGATATATATATATATATATATATATATATATATATATATTCCTGCTTACAGTTGGTAATTTTTTCATCCACTTTTCTGTCTTCTTATTTACATTCCATTAATGTTAATAACTTCCCCTGTACATTCCTTGGCATTACTGTCTGTTATATCTCATTATTATTGTGTTAAAAACACGGAAAAACGAGCCCTTAGGTATACACTTCTTTCCCTTATTTCATTGAACGAGGGTCTCGTACTGGCAGACTTGGTGTGTTTAGGTTGTATAAGAGGGACAATTAATCAGCTGCCCGCTCATAATAAGTTCACGTTCTACGTGACGCCAAACATGCGCATAAGAGTGTTTTCACACTCGTTGTTTGGCTTATAGATGGCGCTGACTGTCGCTCCTACTTCTAAATTCACAGATAAACCCAAAAAAGTGGATGGAGGGAGTGCCGCTGTAATAGCTCAGTGGTTAGAGCATCGAACGCGTAATTCGAAGGTCGTAGGTTCGATTCCTGCTTACAGTTGGTAATTTTTTCATCCACTTTTCTTTCTTCTTATTTACATTCCATTAATGTTAATAACTTCCCCTGTACATTCCTTGGCATTACTGTCTGTTATATCTCATTATTATTGTGTTAAAAACACGGAAAAACGAGCCCTTAGGTATACACTTCTTTCCCTTATATATATATATATATATATATATATATATATATATATATATATATATATATATATATATATATATATATATATATATACAGCATGTTTTTCGTGTCTACGACTTCACGATTCGCAGATAAAACAATTTTATTATAAATGTTGCAAAGTGTTTGTTGCGTTGCCGTTCCACGATTAAGTGCTCTGACCGGTCTTGCTGCTCCGCTAAAAAAAAAGACAAAGACGTACCTTACATATTACTTGTCGGTCTCTTTAAACAATGACGGGGCAAGAACAGTTAAGTAAAGGTATACGGGAGTGAGACTTGACGCCTTCTGAGATGTTTATCCTCCCTTGCGCACTCCTGTGCATAGGCCGGTCTTATCCAACCTGCTCACCGACCTTTCCAGTTTCAACGGGCTAGCGTTTACGTTAACCAGAGCAGCCAACCGACTCGGCTTTATTGGGCTCGTTTAAATATAGCCGCATGTGACAGACAGCGTTTCTGGAGAGCACCCCGAGGTGCCCGACGTCCATCGAAATCCTGCGTCTGCATTCGATTGAGGGGGAAGGTTAAAACGAAAGCTCCATGACGTCATCTCTATTTTTTTTATTGGAAATATACTTATCAGTGTACTTAAACCTTGAAAGAAACTATATACTCTAGTACCATCAACACGGCGCCTATACGTTGTACATATCGTACATATCTAACGGACTGTCACGGACATGATCAGCAAGAGCTTTAATTGGCGCTGACATATGGGCTAACTGAGTTCCGCCCATAATGCCTGTTTTCTGTCAGCTACCAGCTGTGGCTCTCGTACCATAAAGATTACTAGCTTGTTAGAGCCGCGTTTATGTCTATCGATTTTTGTCCGGGGATAGACAGCAGAAAGTTTCAAAGCTGCACAGTGTGCTGCGGTTGCCACAGAGGGCTTGCGGTATTTTCCCGACGAGTCTCGATGAAATTACTCTGTGGTTATATAAAAATATAGAAACAAAAAAGAATCGAAGACTGACCCAAGGGGTGTGGACCCAAGGGGCTTGCAAGATAAACTGCAAACGGCGGTTACCATCTTTGTCTTTTCAGTTCTCAGAACTATAGGTTGGCGGCCCTGCGCCGCGGTGTGGATAAGGTATACACTCGGCTGCTGACCCGCAGGTCACGGGATCGAATCCTGGCTGCGGCGGTTGCATTTTCGATGGAGACGAAAATGCTGTCGGCCTACGTGCTCAGATTTGGGTGCACGTTAAAGGACCAGAAGTGGTCGAAATTTCCGGAGCCCTCCACTGTAAGGTTTCTCGCATAATCATACGGTGGTTGTGGGACTTTAAACCGCACATGCCTATCTAGAAGGCGTTCCGTTCAGGTATATATACGAATAACGTCGCGGCGAGCGTTTAGCCTCGTAATGAACAAAAACCAGAAACAAGGCGGCCTGATTTGTTTGTCTTAAGGCTTGGCAGCTTGCCCGCCGGCGATTTCGGTGTGAGCCGAGTGTTTGACAGTGAGTGCGTCGGTGACGCGCGCTGGGTCGCGCGCAAGCACAAGTAGCTTCAATTTGTCCGTTTGACAGAATCCTGCTGGCCCCGCGTTGTTTGTGTTTTTCGTCGCTCGCAGGAAATTCGACTGCGGTCACGAGGAAGCCGCTGGCTATACGACGACGCAATGGGCGAAAGACGCGT